>CM060948.1:77392930-77467930 GCA_030765055.1 Mantis religiosa
TACGCCATTGCAGGTTGCACAGTATCTGCGTCGGTGCCGTAGATCGTGACTCCTATACTCGGTGGTGAGGCACCGTGACCCACAGTAGTGACATCTCGGAGGAGCTGTGCACGTGGAGGCGCAGTGGCCGTAGTCGCAGCATCGCTGACACGGGACGTGACGCTCCAATATGCTTGCCTCGATTCTGAGGCAGCGCCCTAACAAGGGCAGTCCCGTCCTCAAGGCAGCATCCTGCTCCAAGTGGTGCCCATTCACGTAAAAATCCTGTTGGCTCTCCAGGTAGAGGGCCACATCTGCTTCGCGGCGGAGAGGACGATTCTGCAAGGTAGGTCACGCGGTACCCCGCATATGACCAGGGTGCTGGATCCGGCAAACGTTGCTGGTGCTGGTGTAGAATGCGGCGTTCGCTGTTGTGTGTGCTGTGCAACAGTGGCGTAAGATAGCCGTTGTGCAGTAATGCTAGCAGGCGGTGCTTGTTGTGCTTCTGCAGCTGGAAGATCTGATGACTGCGTGTCAGGTGCTGGTTGGGCTGTCGGCTGCGTTGCGTTGGTCGATGCGGAGTGGGCTGGTGTGGGCGAGCTGCCCGCGGGCTGTGGCGCGCTAGCTATGCTAGGCGCGTCATGCCCGAGCGCAATCGCCCAGAACTTCCCATTCAAGGCACCGTGGGATCCCCGCTCAGTTGTCGGCAGTGACGGCGGCGCCGGAGACGAGGCACGTGAGCTCCCTGGTGAAGTCTGCGATGTGGCTTCTTTAGCCTTCCTGCGAGCTGCTGCTTTCTTCTTCTTTCCCATTCTTCTGAGCTAGGGGCGAGGTGATGTCCCCCTCTCAAATCTGTAGAGCTTGAGAGTTACCCGACATTCATCTTTCAGGATAAGGGAAAACCACCAAAGAAAACCTTATCCGGGTAACACCCTGACCGAGATTCGAACACGGGACCTCTTGAACGTGAGGCAGACACGCTACCATCTACACTACCGAGGGCAAGGGTTTTGCCGACATGAGCTGTATCACACTTTAGAGTGCAATTTCTGATACTTGAAAGCAATACAGGACAGGGGCGGTTCGTCATAAAGGCGTGAAGGCGCGCGTCACCCTAAAGAATCTTACGGAATTAAATGAACAATGTCCTTGCCACTAGTAAGGACAGTTTATTTTTAAAATATGAGAAAGCTTCATAGGGTACTAAAAGTGATGTTTTCATACCTATAGCATATGGCTCAGCGCAGGAGGTGTAGCGCCCACCTGCTACATTCCACGTTGCGGAAGGCATGCAGCTCAAGTGGTGAGGCAGTGGGGGAAGGACTTGCATAGGTGCTTATCCGGCGCGGTTCTGTCAGCGCCTAGCACACAAGGCAACTAGAGTACTCGGGTAGGCCATTCCGGAGAGTCGCGCTGCCATTGGCTAACGCGCATGACGTCACTGAGGATACAGTTCAACCGCGAGAGTTAAACACTAGCCCCTGAGTATGTGTTATTTAAGCTCTACTACGTGTAAAATTGGAAGAAATAAACACCCACTTGTGTATTATAATGAAGGTTCCTTCTAGCAGTTAGTATTAAGAGTTTAAAACATGTTATTATTCATATGTCCTTACTCACTGTAGCTCAAGAAGATGAAGCAACCCATTGAAGATTTTTCTTTGCTGCAAGTTTCCTGATCATTTCTGCCTTCGCTCTTTTGTTTAAGTGCCTAATTCTAATGAAGGTTCTTGTCCTCACATAAAGAGAGATCACTTTGTGATGAATTTCGGGAAACTTGGAACTTATAAACCTTGTTCTGCCGTTCAAAACATTGTTTTCTTTCCTCAGGGCTTGCATCTGAGTCTTTAGTCTAATTATTTCCTCTTCAGCAGCAACAGAGTGGTCAGGAGCTACCTCTGTGCTGGTCGACTGGTCATTTTTTTTTTTTTTTGCGAGATAAGGATGCTATAGTAGACAGCGCTCTCTTTCGCACGGTCCTAACTTCGCACCGGCGATCTCTTGCCGATATTGTCTATTAATGAAAACATTTTATTATTATTATTATTATTATTATTATTATTATTATTATTATTATTATTATTATTATTATTATTATTATTATTATTATTATTATTATTATTATTATTATTATTATTATTATTATTATTATTATTATTATTATTATTATTATTATTATTATTATTATTATTATTATTATTATTATTATTATTATTATTATTATTATTATTATTATTATTATTATTATTATTATTATTATTATTATTATTATTATTATTATTATTATTATTATTATTATTATTATTATTATTATTATTATTATTATTGTTATTATTATTGTTATTATTATTATTATTGTTGTTGTTATTATTATTATTATTGTTATTATTATTATTATTATTATTATTATTATTATTATTATTATTATTATTATTATTATTATTATTATTATTATTATTATTATTATTATTATTATTATTCCACCTATCAAACTTTTCTTATACAAAAAAGAGCGATTAAACTCAGTGTACACATAGAAACAAATACATAAATAGAATGTGTATCTGATAAATTGGTCTTGCTGGTACTAGCTACTACCGCCTCAAATGCATCCCCATGCCAATTAGGAATTTTCTGTGACGGTACAGCGTCGCCCTTTAATTTTCTTTTCAGCGGCAACCCTAGCAGCTCGTTTTTTAAATCCCGTCTTCGGGCAGGAAGTGATCGGAACAAATCCTTGCATTATTCACATTAACCGGATCAGCCCTTTTACAGCGTAAAACCCATTTGCGCTGTAGTTCTCGATCTTTAGGCAAACAATAGAAAATCACATCCGTAGCAACGGATTTTTGCATTCAGCAACAGCGCAATGGTTTCTGCTTTTACTCATAATGTTACGACAAAAGATACAGCCAATAACTACAATAGCTCATAAGCAAATGCATCTCGTTTATTTCATCAGAAGGATTGTGGAATTTGCATGCATCAGCGCCTTATCTTATCTTAAAATGTGCAATCATAATATTGCATTACGCACATTCACGTGTAAGCGCTCTTGCGTTGTATTCTCAGTGACGTCATGCCCCTCAGTCAGCAGTGACCAGTGTTTTGCGCGGGAAGGCGGGAATGGCCTGCCCTGCCTAGCACAGTCCGTTGAATAGTTTTACAGTGTTAAAATGCACGGGTTTCTTATTTCAAAGTTCTTTGTGGAGTTCGGAACATTAACAGAGTGTTACAAGTGGCTTTATAAAATCCAGTGACTAAAGAATAACGGATAACTCTGTAAAACCACTAATGGAAGCGCAATTTTCAAGGTTGACTCTTGAAGAGAAAGCACAATTGAAATCTTTGGGTAGACCATCGCCCGGATTCTTAATAGAAAAAGTAGAAACTAAAAAAATTAATGCTGGTTGTGTAAGAGGCATCTTAATACTGAAGTCATGTATGATGAATGTGACTGGATCTGTTGCTGCGAAGTTCTCAAATCCTTTTTGTGCTATTCGCATGTTTTATTTGCTCTTAAACATTCCAATATTTTGTGGACATTTAATGGAGTAAGTGATATAAAACATTTAACAGAAAAATTAAAAAAAAACGTGAAGATTCAGTGCACCATATGAATAGTGTGGTAGATCTGTCACTCCTAGGAAAACAAAACAGTGCATTTATGTCTTAACTCCGTGTTTAAAGAAAATAAGAAACATAACATTCAAGTGAGTGAAAATACACATTTTATAAGGCTTATTTCATGTGTATTGACTATCCAGCTGAACTGGATACAGTAATGAAGGAACATTTAGAAAAAGTCTCAGTATTTAGAGGGGCTTCGAAAACAGTGCAAAATAATTATTAGACTGAATGTTGAAGGTCTGTAGGAAGAAAATAGAGCAACAGATATGGGCTTCTGAGTTTGTTGTCGTTCAGTAGCCAATTTCCACCTGTCCAAATTTCCTACACATAGCTTAGTGTGTCAGAATAGTTAATTTTCAATACAGGAGAAACTCGGTCTTATTAGCAATCCTTTTAATTTTCCTGCAGACGCTCCTCCCAATCTCCAAATGGAACTAGTTGTTTTACGGCATTCAACAGCTATGAAATGTTCTCAAAAAGGTTGGGATTTGTTTGTTTCCCAGTTAAACATTTCCAAGGTTACAAACTTTTTCTGCAAAGTTACTTTCAGTATTTGGTTCTACATATATTTGTGAGCAAATTATGTCTAAAATGAATCAAATTAAAAGAAAATATTGTACTAGGATTGGGCAGAATAATTTTTTATGCCTTTTAAGACTGTGTTAGTCAACCTTGGCAGCAGACACTGATGATCTGGTTGCAAGTAAACAGTGTAACCAAATCACTAACAAGAAGCCTTTGACATTCTTTCAATAATATGCAACAGTGACAATCAAAGTGACGTCAAAGATAAAGAGGTTTTTGTCTGCCACCCCTCAAAACAGTGGCTGAGGAGTAAATCCGCCCTCTCCTCTTCCGAAAAAAGGTTGGGCACCATTTGCCTGGAAATGCTTAAGCAAGTTTAAAACTTTGAGTGATGTTTATATTGCTGGCATCATTTAAAGAGCTTGTAATTTATATTCTCCTTTTACAGATTATAAAAGTTTTAGCATCTAAAAATACTGTTTCTAGTGACTTAATAAAGAACATTTTTTTAAATGTTTGTTCTCTAAGAACATTTCTTTTAATATTTGGATTGACCAGTATCTGTGAGTAACATGGTTATAAGGTGACTTCAGTACACATAATACTGTGAATAATTCCATATGCAGGTTTACTTCATTTATGCCAGTACTGCATGATAAGCAGTAATAAATGCACTGTCATTATTCCCAGATTTTAAATTCGTATTTCCTAAATATTGTAACATCAGTAATGTTGAAAAGTACAAAGTACATGCTTTAGTCGCTTGCAGGTAGCTCTTACTTCATTTGAAATATTTAAACTATCTTCCTTAAACAGTCTTAATTAAATGTAGACTACTGGGATATTCCTGGCATGTTTTACTTTCACAAAGCATTTCTTTTGAACAGTTCATGGTTTGTTACAGACATAAAAAATGAATAGGTGTTTTTTCTGTTTCATTGTATTATCACTCTGATTGTATAAAGTTATCCGCACTGCTTCTGAAAATCAAGCATTGTTTTGTAGGTAAATGGAGTGTAAATATGCCTTAATCACAACTTAAGCTCTAGATGTCTTTATACATAATGGCAGAGTTTCCAATCTTTTAGCAATTTTGTATAAGAAATGCTGTGCCTGAGGAAATTAAATTTCACAATTTCACGGTGTGATACAAACTACCACAAATTATATTTCCATTTGCTACTTAACAGAAATTCTGTTCTACTACTGCATTTTTAACTCAAATCAGCTGATGTTTGCATTTCTTATATTTATTCTGATATATTTGTTAATCTGAGTTACGTATATAACTTGGAAAACACCTGATGTTTTATTGTTGCTATATTTTTACTGGTCTTTTAATTTCTTTTTTGCAGATCAGTTCCCAATGTCTAAGAACTTTACTGGTTCTATGTTTTCTTGTTTTGTCTCTCTCCCATATCTGATCTATTTTTCAAATTTAATGATGGTAAGGAAAACTGCTCAGGAATGCTGTTCTTGTGTCTATGTGTATAATCTGTGTGAACATTAAGGCTACTTTTGTTTTCTCTGAATTTATCCTTCCTCTTTTCCAACTTTGAATAATGCTCTTTACTTGCTTTAATCAAACTTCTATCTCTTCTAACTTAAATATTTTTTTCAATACAGGATAAAAAGGTATATTATAAGCATTTCAAATGATATGCTTTAAATAGTAATGTTTTCCTTAATGAAATATTCAGACCATTTGAGTACCTGATTCTGTTGACCATCTTTGCCAATTGTGTGGCCTTGGCTGTGTACACACCCTACCCCAACAGTGACTCGAATAGCACAAACCTTTATTTGGTAAGTAAAACAGAGCAAATAGCACATTTACAATTAAGCTATGCACAAAGTTAATAAATTAAGTTTTTCTTTTTAAACCTGCATAAGTTTTCACTTCAGTATTTTGTTTGTTTGTTTATTTATTTACTTATTTTATATTTATTTATTTTGTATTTATTTTTCTGTTTGAAGCATAATATTGGACAGAATCTCCTTCCAAGCATTAATTTTGTTTAATATCCTCTGCTATGCTGAGGAGAGCTAACTTTAAAGCAATTTGAAGTACCTTAAAGTAACTGCTGATTGAATATCTTACGAAATTTTAAGTTTCTGCATTTCATAAGAATAATGGCATGTTCCTTATATCTATATTAGATTTAAAGAAAATTGCATCTTTAGGGACTGTAGGCATGAAAATGTTTTAACTTTAAAAGGGGATGCATCAGTGAAAAATTGCTAAAATTGACAAAAAAAAAATGCCATTTTCTGTTTTTCGCCCTCAAATTACATTGAAACGTTTTAGTTTCAGAATTTGCTGTCAGTTATGCCCTAGTACCATTTAAAGAGCCACTATGTCACGATTTAAATGCCTATGTGCGCCTTCGTTAGCACATTTCAATAAAATTTATGTAATTTTCGTGTTTAAGCCATGCGGTTAGATTGTTTGTGGTAATGTGCAGATACAACTTCTGGATGTCTGTGAAAGCTACTGAACACTATAACTTCCAGTTCCTTGGTTTACGGCCATGTGTTTTTGTTTTGATTTGTGCATATGAATAGTGTATAGTGAATATATTGCTTTTCATAGACATATGAGCCATATTAAGGTAAATATAGTTTAGAACAGGTATACAGCTTTAGTTAACATTATTTTGCTTTCTTGCTGCAACAGTAAATAATAAACAGGTACATATTTAATATTTATAAAACTTGAACTTTGAAGTTTTATTTTTTAAATTTCTCTCTTTAGTGCTCATATAATTGTATCTGAATGGATAATCCAGATAAGAAAATGCAAACAAAAGGAATCTCTTGCAGAAAGCTAAAAGATAAAAGGTTAGGTAAAATCTTAAAAGATCAAACAAGCACACTACCTGCAATAGTCGACAAAGCTGAACTAAGTGGCAGGAAGTTAAGAAACTTCTGCAAAGATGATGAAAATAAAATGAATTTGGAGGTTCCAAGGCCAGATTATGTACATATTTACAGATAAACTTGAAATAAGATATTTAATAGTTTTAGCTGTAAGAATTGTGGATTTGAGCTTTTGGAGGCAAAATTTAATGAAAACCATTAAATGGTTTGGAGATTGTAGTGGCTGCAGCTGTTACTGAATTTAATATGAGTTATAAAGCTACTTCAATGTTAAGGGAAAATCTGTAGCAAGTCAGTTAGCAAGAAAAACAGTAGTGTTACGGACAGTGTTACCACCCTTTCTGACGTTACACAAATTTTGAAGCTGTGCATGTTCTAGCAAGAGTCTAATCCTAGGGTCTGAGTCTCGAGCAAGAGTCTTATCCTAGGGTCTGTGTGAGTATATACATGAGTAAGGATGACACCGGAATCCAAGTTTAAGACTTGTTTAATAACTGCTTTTATGTCTCACATAAAGCGTGAAGTTGCCGACCAATGTATACTAATCTATATTAATATACGGAGCTAAGTATGTGAAACATATACAATGCAATCATTATTTATGGCAAGAACATACACTCCCTCCAACCATGGCTTCCTTCCTTAATGACCTGTCAAGCTGTGTGTGATTCCTCTCAACAAAAATGTGTTAGTCACACACCAAAATCCTCTAAACATCTGGCTCGTTTTTTACTTTTGTTTCGGTAACCAGCTTTTAAGGAAGGGTCTAAGAAAGCCCCTTGACAAAAGCCAACCATCTGGACCCCCTCGAAGCCAGCTCCCCCAGAGTTAACTGCTCAATCTATACCCTGTTTCACAGTCAACGAATATATCAAATGTTCATATGTAATCTAATATAATTCTTAATTTATTGAATCCATAATTTTGGTATCGACAGGCAAAGGGTAAAACAGAGTGCCCAAAGTTCATTATGCGCATAAAAATCTGCAAGGAAGTAGTTAAAAGTAACTGAATTAAAATAAGAAGAGAATTAAATACTTAGTGGCTTTCACATAGTACAGTAGACTTTTAAAACCAAAAAGAAAGGTATTTGTTTATATTTACACCTAACTAGATTTTTCATATAAAATAACTTAATAATTATCGGTATTGACTGCAGAAAATTGTCAAAGATTCAAGAAAACTTTATTATATTCAATAAATTTTTTCCACCAGAATATTAGACATAGGCAAATGAGCATATGCAATTTTGTAACTATTAGCTAAAGAAACCAGAGTTCAAAGTTTCAATCATTTATAGCAAAAATTGTAAAGAATGTAACATTGTTCCTAATGTACTTAAAGAAACTGCTGCAAAACATATTCTTTTTCTTTTTGGTAAAGATTACTGTAGTTTGAAAAATTGTTAGGAAATAGCTAACCAACCAACCCGTGGCGTAACAGCCCTAGTGTTCCAAGGCCAGCCAAACTGACTGCCAGCCTCATGCCCACATATACAAGGCAGAGGTGGGTGATCATCCAGCCAATATGGGGAGATATGGTCAGCATCTCTGCATCCCTAGCCGGAAAGTTGTTGTTGTTGTTGTTCTTTTTCTTCTCAAATGCTAGGCTTTGGCAATGAAGCCATTAGCTCTCTTGCTCTCCAATATTTCTGTGTAGTGCATCCGGCAGGTAGGACTTCACAGGTTAGAGGATGTTCTTCAGTCATTTCCTCTTTGTTGCACAGAGGACAATTTGGACTTGTATAAATTCCTGTTCTGTGTAGGTGTTTGGCCAAATAATCATGTTCCGTAAGTAATCTAAAATTTGCTACTGCAGCTTTACGTGGGATTTCAGGAATAAATTCTGGATTTTTAATTAAAATGTTCCATTTTTTTATCTTTGACTTTGTTAGATATTGATTGGTTTTGTTTGTTTTTATATTTGTTTTTAATTAATCTTTTTATGGATGTAAAGGGTAAGTTTTTACTTTTGTTCTGAATTAAATTTGCACCTTTTTGGTAAGAAAATCAGCTGATTCATTTCCAGCAATTCCACAATGTGCAGGTATCCACTGTAATACAATTCTTTTCTGTAGTTTTTGAAGTTGTTGGATTATTTTGTGACATTCTTTAATTTGGATTGACCTCATTTTATATGAACTTATTATATATAATGCTGCTTTAGAATCAGAAAGTATGACAGCAGTTTTGCATTTATCTATTCTGTATAGAAGGTGTTGGAGTGATATATGAATAGCCGTTACTTCTGCATCAAAATTTGTTGTGCGGTATCCTGCTGGTTGATAGAATGAGAACAGTGCACACTTAATTCCTGCTCCTGAGTTGTTGTCCAAGTTAGATCCATCTGTGTAGATATGTAACCATTCTTCGGGTGGGTATCTATTGTTTAGTTTCTAATGCTTTTAGTACAGGTTTGGAAGTATCAGATTTTGTAACTATTTGTTCTAAATCTAATTGAATATTAATTGGTTCAAAAGTCAGTGGGTTTTCTTTGATTAAAATGTTTTCTTTAGAATTAGGAAGATTCAGATCTGTTTTTAATTCCGTAACTTTGTGTAGGAAACTTGTTTGTGTTTTCATCTTGATTGGTTGTAGTAATCTTTTCTCCCATTTTGTTGTTTTTAACTGCAACATTTTTTCATGCATCTATTTCTGCATGCAAGTAGAGCGGAGTGTTTCACAGAGCACAGCATTGATTTTGTTAATTTCTTAAACTGGGAATACATTTGCGTCAAGCATTTCGCGGATGCCCTCCCAATATCAGAAAAAAAGGGTTCCAAAATCGTTTATTGCCTGCTCCTCTAAAGTTAGATGTATTGGATAGTTCCGAGTTAAGGCTTGCATTGCCATGATTGGAGTTGATTTTGCTGCACCAATTATTAGTCGCAGGGCCTGATTTTGGCATACTTCTAGGTGATTTATGTTAGAACTGTTTGCCGTAATTATTACCTCTGAATTATTAAGAAGTATTAAGATGAATGTTTTGTATGTGGTGTTCAGTGTCTCCCAATTACTGCCCCACTTGACTCCAGCTAATCTTTTCAAAATTGAAATTTTTTGTTTTGTTGATTTGTTTACTACTGCTTCAATATGATGTCTCCAAGATAATTTTGAATAAAAAATTCTTCCTAAATATTTTGTTTCATATGTTGGTTTCAGGTTTGTTTTCTTGAACTGCAGATTTAGTTTAGGGATTTTCTTTTTTAAGCTCAATATTTGGAATGTTGTTTTATCAGTATTTATTTTCATCAAATTGTTGTCAGTCCACTTTTGCAATAATATCAGAGCCTTTTCCATTGAAGTTTTGGATTTCTCTATTTGTGCGGAAGATGTCCACATGATCATGTCATCTGCAAAAGGAGCTGTCTTTATTTCTGTGTTTGATAGAGCCGAGGAAGATCATTGATGTAAATGTTGAACAAGGTTGTACTCAGTACTGCACCATGTGGGAGGCCCATTTTTATTTCTCGGAATTTGGATGTACTGTCATTGTATTTTGTAGCAGAGAAACATTGAGAGAGAAATTGAGTGATCCAATTTAACATGTTATCTTGAATGCCTAGTTTTGAAAGTTTCTCAAGAAGTTTATGCCTCCATACTGAATGCTATGCTTTTTCAAAATCAATGAAAATTGATAGCATATCTTGATTTTTGTTGAAAGATTCTTTGAGACCTTGGGATAGTTGAATTGTATTTTCTTTAGTAGATAGGTGTTGTCTGAATCCTGTTTGAGCAGTTGTTAATATGTTATTGCTATCTAAGAACCAATTTAGCCTTGCTGAAATCATACGTTCTGATGTTTTTGAAATGGCACTTGTTAAGGAAGTTTTTTTAAGTAAGGAACTTTCCCTAGCCGTAAGGTTGGCTTTCGCAACCCAGGTTCGCTGCCTATAGTAGCTCCTCACTTTCTTCACAATGCCGAGTGGGCATGGGTCCTACACCCGGGACCTAAAATCTGCACCCTGCAGGGGTGGGATCGATCCCAGAGGAAATAGCTAAAGGTAACCAAATTTAAGAGCAGGTAATACAATGCTGGTAGGACCTACATATGATGCAGAGAAAATTAAAATTAAACAAAGTAATATGATTGCTATCTAAAACTTTATATTCATTTCTCTTGGCTTTCAATTTTTTAACATTGTTGTATGATCAAAATGCTCCAGAACTTGCAATTTTCAATGAATTTGTTTGAAAGTGTGCATACATATTTGTAAATAAATTCTTAATGAAAGTTGATATTATTTTAGTTGTAAATTGAATAGTTTATTTATTATTGAATTTTAAACCTCAAAATTGTCAAAAATTTAAGGAAAATGTAATATATTCACACAAAAATATTTTTTTCTCCAAAACTACTTGACACACACTAAAACAGTATAGCAACTTTTATAACTGATGTACACAGAAAACTGAATCTAAAATATAAATTTTCTAAAAGAAAAACTATGTGACCAGAGACATTTTATATAACATATAAAAATCACACTGTAAAAAACAATAATTTTTTTAACCATTAAAAAATGAAGGATGAAATTTGGAAGCTTAAATAAATTTCCTTTCACTAACTTAATGACAAAATTTCACGCAACTCTGAATCAAACTCTGGATTTTATCATTTTTCACAGATATCTCCTACTAAACTTAAAGCTCCTTTTTTAGTTGTAGACATTCAAAAATATCTGCTCACAACTTTTAATTAAAAATATTATTGCTTTGGAACTTTTTTCAAGTCGGTAACTATAACTACACACTAAATGTTTACTATGTGGTGCAAATGGTTTTAAAAATAATTTACTGTTTTGAATTACTCCTACAAATCATTTGTGTATGAAAGATAAATTTAGATTTAAAACTTCCATGATATAAATTCTGTTTTCTTCATTACAATGATGTCACTACCCCACAAGATAGTTTGTTTTCTAGGATATGCACAACATCAACTGGTGTATGTATTTATATGTTTTGCTTTAATATTTCCTGTTTTATTCTCTTCACAGGAAAAGATAGAGAATGTATTTTTAGCAATCTTCACAGTTGAATGCGTAATGAAGATTGTGGCATACGGTTTAGTGGCCCACCCTGGGGCTTATCTGCGAAATGGATGGAATTTATTAGATTTTACAATAGTAGTTATAGGGTAAGTAACTGTAAATTATTAGTAAATCCAATACCTACAACTTGCTTTCCATTTGTATGACTTTCAGGCGAATTCTGTATATGCATAGAGTATTCTCGGATAGCTAGCATAAAGTAGCCAAGTTTGGGAATGTAGATCACTTTATGATCTTAATGATATAGGTCTTTAGTTATTTATATCATCTGCTGAGTTGCCTATTTTGAGTACTGGGATGATAATAGCTATTTGCAATTGGATGGAACAGAAGATTTCCATACATGATTGTAGAAGTTGAGTAATGCAGATTTAGCTCTATCCCCTAAATTTTTTATGAATTCTGGATGAATTCTGTCTGGTCCCTGAGCTTTGCGATTAGGTGTTTTAAAAACAGCTATATCTAGTTCAGAAGCTGTAAATTCATTATAGAATATTTGTTCTGTTGAAGTTAAATAAGGTTGATCATTTTTGCTTTTCTTTATTTCCCTCTTGATGCTCTCTAGTTTTTTTTATAAATTATTGGATTTTTTGAAATTGTAAAATTTGATTAAATATATTGGCAACTTTTTGGTTATTTTTTAATTCTTTATCTCTACATAATATGCTATGTTTAGGGGCACTTTTATCTTTATAATTTTGATAACTTTATTATCTTTCCTATATTCAGTGGTTACCAGTGATTTTTATAAGAGTCCTTTTTGCACAGACAATTTCCTTTATGAATTTTGCTGGTTTGATTTTCCTGTTGAGGACACTTACGGGATCATTGTTAGTTTCAGGAAGCCTTCTAGCCAGTTCATGCCCATATTTTAAGGTTTCCAGATCTTTGGACCAAAAGAATGATTTTTTAACTTTAGGGGTTTTTTTTTTTTTTTTTTTTTTTTTTTTTTTTTTTTTTTTTTTACACTGTCAGATTTTTTTTGGTTAGAAGAAATTTTATTTGTTTTAATCATACAGGACATTAGAAAAATTAATTTTTATTTATATCCTTTAAAAAATAAGCTAATTGGAAAGTTCCAAGAGCTTTTATTGTTAGTTTTTGTCCTGTTTTTACTCAATGTTATGTTAGCAATTGTTGCCCAATAGTTGGCGCCCATACTTTCAGAAAATAAGTGATTTTCTGTGTGTTAAGTCTAATGAAGCAAATAAAAGATCTGGATCGTATGTTGAACCATTAGATGGATGTATCTACCAATATTGTTTCCATTGAAAATTAATTCTATATTATTGGAATATAGCCAGTCTTCTGTTGCTTTCCCTGCTGCACCGGTATCTTTAATAACTCCATTATTTTAACTGGCATTAAAGTCTCCCATTAATCTTGGGTTAAATTAAAAAAAGTCAGTTCTGGTACATTATTTGGAGGACTGAAGGGAAATATATACAGAAGGCACCTATCATTTCCATAAGGTCAAATATGGTAACTCAATAACTACATAGAAAATGAAGCTAGCCACAGTGAAGCAATAAGTATTACACAAATATAACTGTTTGTAACATAAAACTTTCACTTATAAGAAAATGTCAATTTTTTCTTATTAGTTGAAATCGATTTCACGAACCCTTGCTTGCATCATCAGTCAACACACTTCGTTGTCATGGATAAAGGTTACTATGTTACTATGTTTTTTCAGTATAACCAAAATCTGAAAACGAAACAAACCTAAAAACTGAATCAACTGCCGATATTTCAAAATTCATTTTTTGATGTTTATTTTTTAAAATAAGTATCTTTTCCCAAATTATTAAATCTATCTGACCATTTAATTGTTTTAAGAATTTAACTTCAGCATTTATTTCATGGTTAAATGACCAAAAATGATCTGCTATGGCTGATTGATCAGTTTGTTTATACTTAATATTATGAAAATGTTCTTTCGTTCTGGTTTCCAAATTACGTTTTGTCTTTCCAATATAAACCTGATCACAATCTAAACAATTAAATTGATAAATACCAGATTTCTTACAATCAGGAATTCTATCTTTTTTAGAGAATTGTAGCAAATTTTTAACACTATATTTATTTTGAGGAACTAAAGCTATACCAAACTCTATAAAAAAAAAAAAAAATTGAAAATGTTTATTAACCCAAGGATGGTAAGTAATTCTTCTAAAATTATAATCGTCTTTTATTTTTTTTAAGGGTACAAATATCATTTGCTATTTAAATTTTTCAATCTTTATTTGTATAAAGCCTTTATTAAAACCATTAATTAAAGCAGTATTAATAGGTTTATATTCTTTATTAAATTTCACTTTATTCAGGGGTATATGTATTAATCTATAAATCAAACTATTCAAAACAGCAAATTTATGTAAAAAGGGGTTAAAACTTATTTTTATGTAATTATTGATATGAGTAGACTTCCTATAAATACCAAAATCCAATTTATTATTATTTCTTATCTTCAAATCCAGAAAAGGAAGAAATCCCTCAATTTCAGTTTCTAATGTGAATTTTATAACTTTATCTTGTAAATTTAGTAATTTTAAAATATCATTTATTTATTTATATATTTTTATTTATTTATATTTATTTATTTTTACTTATTTGTTTTATTTTTTATTTGTTTTATTTATTTTAATTTATTTATTTATGTATTTATGTACTTATTTACTTATTTATTCATTCATTCATTCATTTATCAGGAACAATAGCAAAAATATCATCAACATATTTACACCACGTAAATTGCATTTCAAAAAAACTTATAAAAATATCAGCAAGAAAAGGTGAAAGAGGATTACCCATTGCTAAGCCAGAAGTTTGTTGAAAGAATTCACCATTAAAAGTGAAAAAATTTTGATCCAAACAAAAATTAAGTTTAACAAAATCATTCATTAAGTCTTCATGTAAATTTATTGAATTCAACCACTTTTTTAAATAAATCAAAATTTTTTCTCTAGGAATACTAGGAAATGAGGCAGTTACATAAAACAGTAGTTTATCAGTCTTAGATAATACAACATTGTCAATCTTTTTTACTAGTTCAAATCCCAGCCATGGCATTGAATTTTTCATGTTGACTCTTATCTATCAAGAATGCAGTTCTTTTTTTTGCAAAATAAGTGCCAATTATTTCTAACTAAGAAGAGATATCACTAATGTCATAAGGACCATGACATAATACTCATTCCTATAGAGTTATAGCGCATCATTCAGATGGCAATTATTTTACTTTTATAAGATACGGAAATTGCATAATTTATATTAAAACAAAATAATTAAGTTATAACTATGAATCAAAGATTTGTGGATCATATTATATCATTTAAAAATCATTTCTTGGTAATTTGGGCCAGCTGCAATATTCTGGAAAGAGCTCAAACTATGATTTATATATAATACATACTTGGTGCTCATTACTGGTCTTACATTCTGTTCTTTCTGTTACAGATTACTAAGCACAGCACTGTCAAATTTAATGAAGGAAGGTTTTGATGTTAAAGCATTAAGAGCATTCAGAGTTTTAAGACCACTCCGCTTGGTTTCTGGTGTACCAAGTAAGTTTTGATAGATTTTCACTGAATACAAATCAGGTTAACGTATTATGCATATTTCGAGGAATTTAGTAACAGTGATGTCCAAATTAATTGAAGAAAATATTTGCAGTTGGTTTCTTAACACTCCATCCCTCAAAAAATGAAAATGTAAGTGATGGAGTGTTAAAACTGACTACAAAATTTCTTTTAATTCATGTTAACATCGTTGGAATATTTATTTATTATATATCTATTGATGTACCATAAGCATAATCTGAATTTTTTCTGCCTTCAGGTTTACAGGTGGTGTTAAACTCAATCCTCCGTGCCATGGTGCCTTTATTACACATAGCTCTCTTGGTTCTCTTTGTTATAATCATTTATGCCATTATTGGTTTGGAGTTATTCTCAGGAAACCTGCACAAAACATGTTGGGATAATGTTACGGGTAAGCTTAAAATGTATCTTAATAAAAGACTGCTTAAATTACTTAATATATTTAACAAAGGAGAAGTTAGGAATTCAAGATATATATCTTATTTTTGATATAAATAAAAAAATTAACTCTTGTTACAGGATTTAATTCTATGTAAACTATATTATTTCTACATCTTTTCTTGAAAATAGATATTGGAGAGTTTCTATGTTAGGTAATAATATGAGACAAAATTAGCTTTAATGGAAATTTGACCAATGTACATGTTCTATGAATTTCACAATGTAATTCACTTGAATTTGTAGTAACAATGGCAACAATGTTTGCTTATTGCTATCTCTCTTGTATCATCACTATGGCATTCTGCTTATTCACAAATGGAGGAAAAAATTTACCATTAAAAGCTTAAATTTTCAATGGAGAGAAAATAAAATTGCCTATTGGTAGTGCCTTCAGACTTTGTTTACATGAGTTCTAAGTTTTCAATATCTGTATCACTCTCTAAGACAATAAGTGAGCATTAAATGTATCATTCCACTACAGCAGTTTAACCGAGTGTTACAAAGGAAAAAAAAAAACATTACTCTAAAAATGTAGGTAGTTGTTAACTGCACATGAAATTATTTTTGCAGACTAACTAAAATGCATCCATCTTGTCTGCATTTGAAATTCCTGGAGATTTACAGGAAACTTTGATATATTAAAATATGCAGTTTCAAAGTACTCCAAAATACATCCATATGAGCTGCAGCCAAATTTTTACATCTTGCATTACCTTATATTCCCACATCCTGTTCTATTATTTATTTCCATAGTAAGTTAATAAATCCTGTTTCTGAGGAAAACATTCAATTGAAGGTTCAGCAGTTTTGGCACAGAAGGAGTATTTGGCTACTAATGCTATGTATTAAATACATGATTAATTTAGAGCAGTTGAATAGAAAAATTTACCAAAGTTTACTTGCTTTTCCTCATTTACAAATGATAAAACTTATTTTTTTCTGGCTTCAGTTCTTTTTACATTGATACCAGAGAAATTAATTTTGAGCATTTGAACTTTCTTCTGATTTGGTTTTTAAAGTGAAATTTAACAAATATAAAGCCCCTGTTTGGATGAATTGTAAACTGAATGACAATATTATGTCAAATGAAGGAACATTAAGTAATGACATTACCAAATGACATAACATGTTTCAAGGAGCTGTTCCCTCCCATTTTCAGCTGCTGCTTGACCAACCAGCAATTACCCAACATTTTCCTTTAGGCATCTTTAGCATCATCTAGTGTGTGGTTTATGAATTTATAGATGTCTGCTAATATTTCAAAGATCATTATCCAATATACAAAACTTTGATTGTGTTCTTTCCCATAACCTCAGTTCTTTGTTAGTATGCACTGATGTTTGCAGCTTAATGTTTTGTTATCTATTGAGATTTTTACCCAGAACATTCAGTGCTATTTTATAAAAATTGGTTCTGAGAAGTATATTGACTATGTTTATGATGTTGAACATGGTAAATTACTTTTGGATACACAAGTTGTACTAGAATCATTCAAATATTACATACAGAAATCGCAAAAGTTCTCTTGCTTCAATCTAAGAGAAAGGGGAACTGAAAGCTTAAATTAAAACAAATGAAATGATGAAGTTGATGATATTGTAGTTGTATTCAAGGCAGTTAGTTCCTTTCTTCAAGTTAGGCAATTTTCTTTTAACATTGTATCACTTAGGAAAGATGAGAGTGCAGCACATTTTGCATATTTGCAGTTGATAACAACTGCATTGACAGCCAGTGTTGTCTCCAACATAGAGAAAAATATTATGTATTTTATTATTGATTGTATTTGCTAAACACTATAAATCACTTAAGTCATTGTTGATAACAAGATGGCCTCGGTAGCATGGTGGTAGAGTGTCTGCCTCACGTTCAAGAGGTCCCGAGTTTGAATCTCGGTCAGGGTGAGTTACCTGGATAAGGTTTTTCCTCAGTTTTCCCTTATCCTGAAAGATGAATGTCAGGTAACTGTAAGCTCTATGGACCCTGGGCTCATTTGAGATTCATTTTGCTCCTTCCAGTCATCATCCGATATGACTTAACGTTGGAGGACTTAAAAAAAAATGATGGCCCCTTTGAATAATAATGATGATGATGATGATGATGATGATGATGATGATGATGATGATGATGATGATGATGATGATGATGATGATGATGATGATGATGATGATGATGATGATGATGATGATGATGATGATGATGATGATGATGATGATGATGATGATGATGATGATGATGATGATGATGATGATGATGATGATGATGATGATGATGATGATGATGATGATGATGATGATGATGATGATGATATTGATGATGATGATAATAAAGAGTAGGAGTAATTGTTATTATGGTTATTCACCTTTGGAAATTTGTTAATATTTTCATGGCTTCATCAATGAAATTCTAAATTACGAGCTGCTACTAGATTTAGAGTCATACTACTCAATACATTCTTGCAAAGTATAAAAGCACTGATCTATCAAAAACTTTTTGCTCTCTTCCTAAATTGAATTGGATGCGTGTCCAATATTTCATCAGTAATCAGATTGTACATTAGAATGCCAGCTTGCAATATTGAGGCAATTTTCGTAGTTGTTCTTGCCTCTAGGTGTATTTTTTTACTGGACCTGGTGCTGTGGTTATGGATTTTATCATTGGAGTTAAATAGATGAAGATTATTATTTATGAAACATACACTTTCTAGAAGGTTAGTATATTATTTTGCTTAAAGTGTGCCCTGCAGTGTGCAGACATATCTAGATTAAACATTTTATGAATTATTTTCTTCTAAGTTATGAATAGAATATGAGCATCTACAGAATTACCCCACAGAATGATGCCATATGAAAGTACTAACTGAATATAAGTGAAATATATTATTTTTATCAGACTGAGGTTGCAAACATTAACTAATAAAGATCCATTTAAAATAGGAGCCATATTGTATAATAAATTGCCATCTGTAATTAAGAATACTTCTGACTCAAAATTTAAACTGGTCTTAAAATCATACCTAATTCAAAAATGTTTGTATAGTATAAATGAACTGTAATATATATGTATGTAGTATAAATGAGTTGTATACCTATGTATACAATAAGGTTTGTACGTAATTTAGGCATTTTGATCTTTTTAAATGACTTATACTTTTGTAAACAACTCTATATTTTGTAAATAACTTATGTATTTTGATCATTTTGTATTTTGACTGTATAGAGATAATTGACAGTGTCAGATGCTCTTGTAAGAGTCTATTGGCCGCAATAAATTAAATTAAATTAAATTCTAGTACAGAAATTATGTAATAAGTTTGATATTTGTTATAATACACTGAATATGTGACTTCCAGTTGATGAATTTATCAATTCTTATTCCCTAACATTTTACTTTGGAAGTGTAGTGTATTTTTTCATTTTTATAGGTGAACACTGGATCAACATTCACAGATCTCCTGTTAGAAAGTGCAAAACTCATACATTGAGATTTATTGGCATTCAGTAACAGGTTGTTTGCTCTAAGCCATTTGCTTAAGCTAGTCATAATACTGTCAGCTTGCTGCTGCAAATCTTATTGTGAATTTCCCTTTGGAGTAAAGCTTGTATCATCTGCATACAGGATAATTGTTTTAGTTAATTGATGGAAATTCATCATTTCTTCACATTAGCCGTATATAGACTAAGTTCTTTGATAGATAGAATCAACATGAAAAATTCAATGCCATGGCCGGGATTTGAACCATGGATCTCCTGGTTTCCGTCCAGTCGCTCTAACCCATTGAGCTACCATGGTCAACTTGCCATCACGACATTAAATCCTTCACTTGACTCGTATAGTTCCCCGGTAGACCACTAGGGGCTCTCGCATTCAAGATACAACATTTGTGGTGACTTATTATCGTAAGTACTTGAGTCCCAGGCTTCATCATTTAACTCTGGATGGAAACCAGGTGATCTGTGGCTCAAATCCTGGCCATGGTATTGAATTTTTCATGTTGACTATCTATCAAAGACGTTATCCTATATACGGCTAGTGTGAAGAAATGATTAATTTCCATCAATTAACTAAAATAATAAGAGTTAAATAATGGCATGACTAGAGGAAGAGCACATATCCTCCAAGCAAGGAGGAGATATGGACTCTGGACATACTCTTTTTGGGGTACCCTGAAAAGAAGGATTGGCTTACATACTGATTCATAAGCTCCACTTTTACTAAAATAATGGCTTCTTCCAGTCAACATTGAAATTATTGTACTTTAAGGGTATTCTACACAAACTGTCATATTCTGTAACTGTTTGGTGACAATGTTGACACATACTGGATAATTTGAAAGCTTCCAATATTATAACCAGCAACAAAGAAAAATGTTAACTAATGGAGGAATTTATTAATAGAATGTCCAAATTAATTAATGAAGCAATTTTAGTCAGATGTTTTCACACTACTTAACTTTCATTTTAATTTGTGAGACTAGTTTCTGGAGCCAGTGTTACCATTTTCAACCTTGAGGGTCTAACTCTCATTGATTGCAGTTGCTTGCCATCTTTTCTCTGGTGGTTGAACAATGAACTTCTTTATTAAATTGTTAGCTGGTGAGATTTTGAAATGTATTAATCAATCTTTGTATTTTTTATAAAGATGTTCTCCCGGGTTATGAGTTTGTAATGGCTTATCAGCCTTTTAATAATTTTGGATTCAGGTCAAGGGCCAAGGTTCATTTCAAAAGTGAAATGCTGCTTGTCGTCCTGTTTCAACATGATGCTTCTGAAAGGCTCTTTAGCACTGATTTTTAGGCTCTTTTGGTTTGCCCTGTGTAGAAGTTTTCACAATCCTTAAAATTCATTTGGTATTTTCCATACCTGTTGATTGGTGAAGTTTCATCTTTTGTTCTTGAATTTGACGATCTTATCAATGAGAATCTATTTATTGGTGCCAAGCTGAACTGTTTAAAAATTAATATGGATTAATGTCCCATAGAATATGTAGCTTCTATTTTTCTGTTAAGTTCTTTGTTACTATTATTTCTTGAGTTATAGTGAATGTCTGTATCTTTGTATGTTTCATATATGTTATTCTTGTACGGTAATTCATTCCTACTATGAAAATGTAATATAAGTATTGTTAAGGGCTGTTTGCCATCTTTTTATATATTTTTGTACTGTTCCCTAGCATGAGCTATGGCTCTGGGAACCTTTTCAGAAACAATAAATAAATAATAAATAAATAATAAATAAATAAGATGATATTTTGTTCTCCAGATATCTTTTTAAATTTGATAAATGCTTTTTGGTAGTATCTGAATCCCCTGAATTTGCAGTTTTCTTTTTCCCCATCGTGAATGTGCCTGTTTAAAATAGTTGCATGTCATTTTGATTTCCCCCTCTTCTTAAGTTGCATATTAAAGTATTACTTAGGTATTGTTAAATTTTAGCACAGCATGGTCAGCAGATGTTTAGCATTCTGTTGCAAGATTAATTGTATTTATGTTGAACAGGTTTAATGATGGATGAGCCACATCCATGTGGAGAGAGTGGCTTCCAGTGTGACGTTCTTGGTAAGAATATGATTTGTAGGGAATATTGGGATGGACCTAATGAAGGGATCACCAATTTTGATAACTTTGGACTTGCCATGTTAACTGTTTTTCAATGTGTCACACTAGAGGGATGGACTGATGTTCTTTATTATGTAAGTATCAAGAAGTTTTTCTACATTTTTATATATACTGCTATTTTACTTTAGCCCAGTACTTTACATTAATTCTTCTTACAATTTTTTTATTCTTGATCCAACTACAGTTTTATTTAAAATTAGTACATTCTGATACCGTAGTCTTTATAAAAAAAAAGAATTACCAACTTTGATAAAAATTCACTCTTGACTGCATTTGTAGTTTTACTATAACTTTGATTACTATGCATTTTTTGAAAGGTGTTTGAAACTGAAAAATCATCACTCAGCTTCAATTACTCTTTGAAAAAAAACTATACAGCAAACAGAAAAATATGTATGCTTTCAATTTTGCAACAAATCATCACCTTTTATTTTTTTAATCAATCTTAATATCCTTATTAGGTTGAAGATGCTATGGGCAACACATGGCAGTGGATATACTTTATCTCAATGGTAATTCTCGGAGCTTTTTTTGTGATGAACCTCATTCTTGGTGTTCTGAGTGGGTAAGTCCTATATGTTTCAAGCAGTTAGAATAATATTAGTACATGAAATACCAGATATGTATCATAATTCCAACTCGGAATGGAGAAATATGGCTCTAAAGAGACCTTGCAGTCTACTAATTGGTATTATTAGCCATCAGCTAGAGTGGCAGGCATGATGCAACTAAATATCAATGATGTTTCTATGAAGAAGAAAAACTTTTTGCCATTAGGACTTTTTTTCCCCCTCCAGTGTTGTCATATCAGACGATGAATGAAATGGGTGAAATGATATCTCAAGTAAGTTCAAGATCTGTAGAGCTTGTAGTTACCCAACATTCATTTTTCAGAATAAGGGAAAACACCAGCAAAAGCTTTATCCAGATAACTAGCCCTGACTGAGATTTGAACTCAGGACTTCTTGAACGTGAGGCAGAGATGTTACTATCTATGCTACACAGGCAGCATATTCAGGAATGTAGTAGTTCAGTGTTTCTTATGTCCTGTAATGAGAAACACTTTTATGTGGCATTGTCAATGAATATAGCAGAAGCCAAGGTGTGTAGAAAACATTTTTCAAATATATGTATTGTGTGAAAACAAGAAGAAGAAACAAGCAACCATTTATTCACACCTAAGTAATGATTAAATAACTTTAAATAGGTGTTAATTTTTTCCTATTAAAAATTTATTACAGTAGTTATCTCTAGTATCAGAAGTGATAAATTATAATAATTACTTTTTGTTATGCTTCTCATGATCAGTTGTCTCATATAAATAAAGGTTTCTCAAATATAATGCTTTTTAGTATTTTATGTTGTATAAAAGTTTGTTCCTATTCTGTAACTTAAGTTGGTCTTTCAGGATGTACTGAGATGCAGACTTTAATAAAGTAGTATACCTACATGCGGAATATTGCAACAAATGAGAACACTAATTACTGCTAAATGCACATTACTTGTCTTTTAAGCACTTGCATAGCACAAAGTTACACTTGATACACTGTTGCACAAAACACAACTGATTGATTTTAGTTAATTGATGGAAATTAATCATTTCCCCACACTAGCCGTATATAGGCTAAGGCTTTTAATAGATAGAGTCAACATGAAAAATTCAATGCCATGGCCGGGATTTTCCTGGACGGAAACAAGGAGATCCATGGTTCAAATCCCGGCCATGGCATTGAATTTTTCATGTTGACTATCTATTAACAACTGATTGAGTCAAATCATAACTTAACTGCTGGGTTACAGCTCTCAACTAAACTACACTCAGCACCATCCACTGAATTCTCAGTTTCAACTGTCTGCTAAAATCTGTCTAGCACACTAGTCCTAGGTATAGCCTGAACACAAAGTAAACATTCTAGATAGCAAAATGACTGGAAACAGACAAAGACGACAATTTTTATTGACAGAATTTTTATTGTTCTGCTTGAGCTGTTGTCCAATTGCAAGAACTGGCCATTATAGCAACAGGTTGCCAGCTACCTGACCAGATTAGTGTGCACTTAATACCTCTGCAGCAGATAATTAATTTGTTGCTGTAGCAGCACTATTCAAGATAGTTTACAAACCATTACCACTTTTTGAAGGTTAAGTGGAAAGCAAAATTTAAATCTTAGGTTCAAGTTGTCTACATATATGTTTAGGATTCCTAATTATTCACATTTTTAATAACACACCTTTCATATCCTAGTGAATTCTCCAAAGAAAGAGAGAAGGCAAAAGCTCGAGGTGACTTCCACAAATTACGGGAAAAGCAGCAAATTGAGGAAGACCTGCGAGGGTACTTAGATTGGATTACTCAAGCAGAAGATATTGAACCTGAAGGCGAAGAACGTAATCAAGACGGCAAGTGTAGGTTACCTATCTCTGTTTTTAACCAGCATAGTTTATTCTTCAGATGACGGTACTTCCTGTAAGACAGCTGGAAATTTGGCTGACATTGGGTGCTGTGCCTTGTAAGACAGTTTTGTGTTTGATTTTGCTTTGCATGTTATATAGAATGTACCATGATCCTTACCTATCTAAAATAATGACTGTTGTGCATGGATACTGATAGGATATTGTATTGAACCATGTCTTTTGTATTGATATTAACAAAAGGTGATAAATCTTGTTATAACTTTTAATATGTTTTTATATAGATAAATTTAAAGAAATACTGTAAAGTATATCAGTAATTTAGGGAATTATCAAAAATAACTAGTTTCATGTAGTTGTATTAATATCCACAAATCAATAAATATAACAATTCAGTCCTTCCATTCACTAAAATGACAGTACTTTAATCATGAGATTGCAATGGTAGACAGTAATATCTCCTAATTGAGGTTCTGTATCCATGTTAAAATATATGTATCTTAATGTACAGTGCAAAGTCGTCAGTTTGTTATGAAAACTCCAGCATACAATTAACTGAATACTATTGGAAGGACAGGAAATTCATTTGGTCCCACTAAATCTTGAATGTGTTGTATATCATCCTGAATATGCTTTAGCCAAGTAGTATTAATGTTCGTGAACAGCATGAAAAAAGTATTTGAAAATCTCCATTATTGATATACAACAAATTATTTTACTCTTTATGACCACTATATTAACTCTGTCAACTGTTTTTTTTTTTTTCCTTTCAATAAAAACTTATTTTTTGCTTCTATTTTAGCTTTTGCTTAAGTAAACCAATTTTCTTTCATTTGTATTCTTGATTCATTCTTTTAAGCTCATATGGGTTGATAAAAGTAGGGAGCACTGTTTTATATATGATCCGTTTGGAAACATCACCTATGATTCTGCGGAAACATGTGAACATTGGCTATGAAAACTACTCCCTTTTATCTATACTTGAGATTATAGGATCAAAGAATATAAAGGTATTTTTAATTAATATATGCTGAAAGCAGCCTTTTATCATTATGCTGTTGGCTACCTTTGAGAAAATAGTATCTCTGACATCTTTATTTACCACTCTATTAAGAAACCCTTTTGCACTATAATGGTAATTGAAGTCAATATCAGTTTGACTGCCTTATCTTAGTTATACCTGTTCAAGACAGTATTTTATATTACTGTTAAAATGCATGGAAAAAGACTGATAAATATTCAGTGTTCAGTCCAAAAAAATATTCATTATGTAACATCATCTAGAATAACTTCATAATACCCAGACATAAATTTTCTTTATGTAAAATTAAAAAAAAATGTAATTATGAAACAAAATGATCATTGCTTCCTTGACTTTTAGGAAATAAATGTTTCATTAACTAGAAATGCATGATATGAATTATGCTGTGTTTTATAACTCATAATTACAGTTGCCTGGTATTAGTTGCATTTCATGTGGTATAATACTAAATTATGTACCATCATTGCTTGAATGCCTTCATATAATTCACCATGGATATGCCCATTTCTATTTTAGTCCTCAAATAAATCAGCCTGAACAACTCTTAACATTTTTAAGTGTTAAATATTAAAAACAAAAGCACTATTAACAGTAAAGTATTCTTTATTTGTAGGAGTGAAGTAGTCACACCTATTTACTCTCGCCTTCACCTTTAAATATTGGAACACAATTGAAATAATTTTGAGGGCATTCACTTTCAAGGAGAGTCAGCCGATATACCGATGATGATGAATGCTCTCAAATGTTTCAATTGTGTTCTAACATTTAAAAGTGCAGGTGAATGTAAATAAGTCTGACTACTTCTATACTTCAACAAATTTTTAAGTGTGGTTGTTATTGTGTTATTTTATACTTAATCCTTTGCAATTTACGTACATACTAAATTACTGTTAAGACTTATTGGTTCACAATATAAACAATAAGATATATTATTTTAAATCCAATTTTCAGCTAAAATGGCAGAAACAGAATCAACAGAACGTGCAGAGGGAGAGGAAGGAGAAGTTGAGCAGGAATCATGGTGGAGGAAGAAAAAGAAAGATTTTGACAGGTGATTGTTAAATACATTTTAAAAGAGAAGGTGGGGTGATAACCATTCTGGCAACTAATACTGATTGATACATTATCACTTGTAGGATTCCAGCATGTTCTGTGCATGGTTGGAATTTTCATCTTGATTACTGGAGAGTACTACACCTAAGTTAACATTGTCTATTAGCAGACAGAAAAACTTGGACACTGTTGGAAAGAGACACAGATATCTCCAAGTTAACTGTATTCTAGAGATGTGTAGTGTGTATTGCTTACAATACATGAGTGGTTTCTGCCCTGTTGCAGTTCTACATAAAAATTGTGGGTAGCCAAATTGTATGTAATCAAGGATTTGTTAAAGTAAAACAGTCCACCTGAAAATAACAAAGCACGTGAAATACACATCAAATATTTATACTATTTCCTTATCACATCATTGAGCGTACTGTCTCGTAATACAGATGGCCTTTATGCAAAAGCCACAGGTGGTTTACTTTTGACTTTTATTAAATATATTGTAGTGCGCTGTAATGCTAATTGGGTTGCCATAAAAGCTTACCATAAAAAAGAAATGGACCAATAAAACAAACTTAGTTTGATGAACACTGATTCTCACAATGAACATCTAGTATTTCGGTTGTGCATGCTATAGATATAATTTAATGTGTTGTTAATCTGTCATATAACATTTTAATTATTTTGATTTAAAAGTATTTATGAGTGAATTATTTTAAGTGTAATATGCATATATTTATTATTATTCACAAATTAATTATACATATAATTTATTTCTATGGGTGAACTAAATTTCAACCAGATAAGTGAGAATTGTAAATTATGGACTTTATATTGAAACACTGATAAGTGTAAACGGTGAGAGAGCATGTCAGTTGTTGTATTGCATTCATATCAGTTTCTTTGCTTCCTCTCTCTTACTGACCATGATAACTAAATTGTAGTGTGTAATAACATAGTAAGCAGTCATACCTGTGGAATAATAATAATAATAATAATAATAATAATAATAATAATAATAATAATAATAATAATAATAATAATAATAATAATAATAATAATAATAATAATAATAATAATAATAATAATAATAATAATAATAATAATAGTAATAATAATAACAGTAATAATAGTAATAATAATAATAATAGTAATAATAATAACAGTAATAATAGTAATAATAACAGTAATAATAGTAGTAATAGTAGTAATAATAGTAGTAATAATAGTAGTAATAATAGTAGTAATAATAGTAGTAATAATAGTAATAATAGTAGTAATAATAGTAATAATAGTAGTAATAATAATAATAATAATAATAGTAGTAATAATAATAATAATAATAGTAGTAATAATAATAATAATAATAATAATAATAGTAGTAGTAATAATAGTAGTAGTAATAATAGTAGTAGTAATAATAGTAGTAGTAATAATCGGCGGTGGTGGCGGTGGCGGTTACAATTATTATTTATTATTTCATACTGGCCATGTGTAGCCTAAATTGTGGAAACATAGAGTCAGACTGAAAAATTCAATCCTGGATATGGCATTGAATTTTTCAGTCTGACCCTACGTTTCCACAATTATTATAGTTATTATAATTATAATAATAGTTACAATTACAATAATAATTTTACTGTCGGTGAGCTTTACAGCAATGTACATCAGAAGATACAATACAAATTACAACAATATGATACAGAGTATGTACGAAGTCGAGCTTAACAGCAATTGATGTCAAAAGATAACATAAATATATAATACAGTACAATACAAATCTTTCAATTCTGTTCTACAGAATATATACAACTGAGAAAATAATTTTCAGTAAATAAGCGACACTATTTACAATTGAAATGCATTTTCAAAAAATTCCTGTAAGGAGTAGAATGGGTTGATTAATGATCTGTCATAGAGCCTATGTTATTTGGCAGTCGAGTTACATAATCTGGATGGGCATTACACATTCTTATACCTAATATTTCAGAACTATTATGTAATTTTGCAAGCCTATGATAAGGTGTATCAATTTGGTTTGTATACCTAGTATTATATTTATGGATATCCTGTCTATAATTGTAATCAGATAAATTCTTTTTTGTATAAATTAGGATGGTATAGATGTATAAGTTTGCTACTGTCATTATTCTTAATTTAATAAATAATGGCTTACAATGTGCAAATTTGTCGGTATTTGATATAATATGGATAATCTTCTGCAATAATAGGATATTACTAACGTGGTTACTATTACCCCAAAGTAAGATACCATATAATATAATGCTATGAGAAAAAGCAAAGTAAGCAGATCTAATGTATGTATTTGGCTCAGAGATTTTTAAGTTTTTGATAAGATATATAACTATTGAGAGCTCCACAGTGATGTAATTAATATGTGGTTCCCAGGAGAGTTTGTCAACTATTACACCCAAAAATTTGACTTCTTTAGTATCATTTGAACTAGTCAGGTCCCTTAAGCTAAATAAAAGTTGTTGTGCTTTCTTTTCATTAAGCAAGAAGCCATTTGCCCTAAACCATATGTCTGCCTACCTCAGGGTGTCCTCGGCAGTTGTTTTAAGTCCCGTAACATCTGAGCTGGTATTAAAGGAAGTAGTGTCATCTTCTAGTTAGTTACACCTAACCTGTTATCAGTGTCCTAGTTTCACTGTCTGTCTATTATATTTTGAGCAGGACATTATGTATTTTAAAACTCTATTCCTATAATATATAGTGTGTAAAATCTACAATATTCACATCCATAACTAAAGTTTTAAAATAGATGAACTTTGCTATCCCTCGAGAAACTGATAACACTGTTCTGCATTTCAAAACTTTTTTTCTGCTTTTTTTTTAATCTGATAGGCAATCCTAAATGAACTTTTTGTGCCGAATTTGAAAATATTCTCGGTTTTCTCCCATCATGTCTGGTTTTCAAACTATTCATAAATAACAGGAATGAAATTAAAGCTTTGTAAAACTAATAAAAATTACTTTAAACAAGAATTTTGTATGAGAAGCTAGGCCATAATTATAATTAATTTACCACTTATTAATCATTAATTAATAACTTTAAGCACATTCATAACATTACCTCAATATTGCACTTCAAATTTTCTCCTTGTTGAACTTCTCACAAGTTATTAATTTTTAGATGAGTCGTATTTATTACACATCTGCTTCACTTTCGTACCTATTTTGAGGACATGTTTCGCAAATCATCGTTTGCATCTTCGGCTCTTATGCGACTAAAGCTTGATCCAGTGGTGTGGGTAATTCTGGGGTTGCTGCTGCCATCTGTTGATTTAGTGATGAACTTAATAATTATTTTGCTTCACTGTGGTGTTCCAATACAGTTAAATCTTGATATATTCTCACAAGTTGTTCAGAGCAGACACTTTTTAACATTCAACAGTAGTCCGCCATTATGTGAAAACTTAACTGCCCTTGATATCTCACTTCCACATTTTTTATATCCTATTGAAATATTTCACCCTGTTCTTTACTATAAATTTCTAAATTATCAAGGAAACAATTTAGATGGGAATGTAGAAAATGTACATTGGCACTCATTTTGCAGTCAATGTGTGTGAAATATTGTAGCATCCCTTTTACTATGTTAACATAATTTGGACCTGTTTTATTTCCAAGGAAATTAAAACTAACACTTCTGAAAGCATACCAGGCATCTTTCACTTCTTGACTCAGTATTCTTGAGTGACAGTCCATCAGTTTTCGACTTTGTGGGCTAACAAATACAGCAGCTTTAATTTTTGCATAGTATAGTGAAGGAAGTGCAGCAGAAAGCTATTTAAAGCGATCACTGTCTTTATCTACAGTTTTCACAAATTCTTTCATCAAACCTAGTTTTACATGGAGAGGTGGCAACAATACTTGTGAGTGATCAATAACAGGTTCAGTTTTCAGAATCTTTTTGCCTAGTTTTAAATTAGTCCTATGTGGCCAGTGTTCCCTTTCCCAATGTTTTGGTCTAACTCTGCTATCCCATTTTCATATGTCTCCTTAAAACAAAAGTGGGCTACAGGAATGGAAGGTTGAATGTGTCCATTATGAAACAAAATGCCTTTAAAGCTTTCTGAGAATAATCTATGAAGAACTTCCTCTCTTTGGAATTATTAAGGGAAAGGCACATCTTTGTACAACCCATGAGGTGGATATAGTTAGTTGATTTTAATAAATATATAAATATAAAAATATAAACATAATAATACTTGGTGTGTGTTTGGAGGAATTTAGTAACAGTGACGTCAAAATTAATATAAAAATTATTTGTGGTTGGTTTATTGACACTCGTCACTTACTTTTTCATATATTTATGAGAGACTAGTTTCAAAGGCCCTCGCCTCCATTTTCAATCTCTTCCCAACTGGCATCTGTTGTTATCTGCTCTCTCTGGTGGTGGAACTATGAACTTTTTTGTCAAATTATCTGCTGGCGGGATTTCAAAGTTCATTACGCGATCCTTATTTTTCCAGATGAATATGTTCTCCCATGTTGTCAATCTATTTTGGTTTATCACTCCTTTTAATAATTTTGGATTTGGATCAATGTCATGGTTTTCATTCCAAAAATGAAATGCTACTGCTGACTTGTGTTCTTGAAACAGATTGAAACAATAGATTGACAACATGGGAGAACATATTCATCTGGAAAAATAAGGATCGCGTAATGAACTTTGAAATCCCGCCAGCAGATAATTTGACAAAAAAGTTCATAGTTCCACCACCAGAGAGAGCAGATAACAACAGATGCCAGTTGGGAAGAGATTGAAAATGGAGGCCAGGGCCTTTGAAACTAGTCTCTCATAAATATATGAAAAAGTAAGTGACGAGTGTCAATAAACCAACCACAAATAATTTTTATAATAATAATACTTATTACTTAAAATGTGAAATAATATAAAGCTGAAGTCACAGGCTGTTGAACCTTTCTAACAAATGATAAGCACGTGGTAATATTACTATAGTACATACAATAAAAAAGATATTCAAAACATAAAATTCTGACGTGGTATGCAAAAATGGATTTCAATTCTGCAATCAGTGTGAAAATGTGATTCAGAAACGCTCATTCGTTTGAAAAAAAATCCATGCAGAACAGTGTAATTTTTCAGATAAATATGTGTATATATATTCAAAGCTATGGCTCTTGTCAGATTCCCAGCTGGTATGCAGTAACATCTTAGGTTACAACAAAATATTTTGGGAATAGACAAAAATATAATAAAGACTACTTTATATATATCCCAGTAAACAACAAGGTTCAAATCCCAACCATGGCATTGAATTTTTCAGTTTGACTCTATCCGAAACCTTAGCCTATACATAGCTAGTGTGAAGGAATTATTGATTTCCATCAATTAACTTAAATAATAAGTGTTTAATTATGAAGCCTGGGACTCAAGTACTTACAATAGTAAGTCACCACAATCTGTGTTTCTCAAATATGAGAGCCCCTTGCAGTTGACCGGAAAAATATAGGAGTCAATTGGAGAATTCAATGACAGGATGGCACGTGGGCCATGCTAGCTCAATGGGTAAGAGCAACTGGAAAAAAAAAACAGGAGATCCATGGTTCTAATCCTGGCCATGGCATTGAATTTTTCAGTTTGACTATCTTGTTTTGTGTTTGTACTCCCCACATCTGCCTTTGCTTTCCACTAATGTCCTCGAATATTATTAAGGTTTCAGTTTATCTCCAGCTGTTTGCAGGCCCAAATGACCTTGCTGTCGACAAGCCCTTAAACCTCAAAACTCACTAACTCACTCCAGCTGTTTCTAAATAAGAACTGCAGCATTATTAGCATGTGGAGTCTTTATGACACACCTCAGACTTTGATTCTGTAAGACTATCGTGGCAAAATGATGCAAATATTTACGAATTTGAGGAAGATTTCTGCATAGAGATAAGTGGTGATATTTCTAATCTAGATAATTCCAATTCTGAAATATATGAGGAAGATGGCGAGGATGTAGCAGTAAGCAATGTTCATGGTAAATTTTATTATATAAGAAACCAGGTTAACTGGTGTTTCAAACCTTTTATGAAAAAAGAGCATGCAAAAATACAACATTCTTCAATTGCCGGATATGAAGGTTCAAGCAGCTGAACCTGAGATGGTTTGGAAACTTTACTTTTTAAAAGATATGCTACAACAAAATACTAGCTTGAATATTTATGAAAGTGGAACTGAAAGGCAGAAATACAAAATTTCACTTTAGACTGATATGTATGAGAGACATATTACAAATTCTGCGCATTTTCGGGACCTTTATTGTACTCTGCAGTATTCAAGTCAAATTGCAAGAGTAATAAGGCAAGTTTTTCAAGAGATGGTTCTAAGAGATATTTTTTGGTGTATCGTGGTACCTAGAAAAAAAGGGGAGAAACAGATCTTATAGTTATAATTTTGGAGCTATTTTCTAAAATTTGTGCATAATTGCTAGGCTATGTATACCATTAATGACAGTATGTTTGATGAGCTGCTCATAAGCTTCAGTAGTCACTGCAGTTCAAAAAGCATTGGCCAAGAAACTTGCCAAATTGGCATAAAATTGATATTTTCTCAATGGTTATTTATGCTAGTAGATGTTCAGATGGAGATACAGTTTCAGAAGAACAAAGTTTTTCAAAGCCAGCACAATCTGTAATGTTCCTATCAAAGCCTATTCAAAGCATATGTCACAGGGGACAGTTAATTTTCTTCTGCAGAGCTTATGAACATCATGAAAACCAAGGAATTAACTTATATTGAATCAATGAGACTAAACAAGAGGGAGATACCAAGTCATTTCCTCCCCATTAAAGAGCAGAAGAATATAGATTGAGTTAACATGAAAAATTCAATGCCATGGCTGGGATTTGAACCACGGATTTCCTGGTTTCTGTCCAGTTGCTCTAACCCATTGCTCTAACCCATGGCATTGAATTTTTCATGTTGACTCAATCTATCAAAACCTTAGCGCATATACGGTTAGTATGAGGAAATTATTAAGTTCCATCAATTATCAGAATATGTTCCTCTCTATTTGCATTTACAAAAGTTAAGACTATAATCTTGCACATGCTGAAAAAGAACAAGGCAGTCACTGTGTTACCATCTACACATAATGAAGTATCTGTTGACACCAATAGTCTGAAACTAGAGGTGATAGAAATTTATAATCTCACCAAGGCATGAGTATATTTTCTAGGTGAGAAATGTGCTAATTTCTGTAGTGGTGACACACTAGATGATGGCCAATAGCAATATCTTACTGGTTTATAGATATAAGTGTTGTCAATACAAGGCTTGTCAAAAAACTACGTGACCTAACAAAAAGAATTACAAATATTTGGGGAAAATCCTACTTATTTCTCTACATAGTAATCTTTCAACTCGATACACTTTCCCCAACAATGTTCAATAGCTTCAATACTGTTCATAGGGAGAACTGTTGAGCTTCACAAAATAGCCATCAACTGCAGACTCCACACTTCATATCTGACAAATTTCTTATCACAAGCCATTTCTTCAAGTTTGGAAAAGAAGGTAATCAGAAGGGCTAAGTCTGTTGTATAAGGTATGTCAGAAACCAATTTAAATTCATTGATTTTGGCCATGACAATAATGAATGTGTGAAATGATAATGTCTTGATGAAACAAAATTTTATTTTTGTATACAATCAAATTTTTGCTTGATTTCATCACTCAAAAATTGCAATAAATTTACATAATACTTGTTATTGATCGCTTTTCTTTATTGGAGATAATCAATGTAAATTATCCCATGTACATCTCAATAAATAGATGCCATGACCTTGCCTGTAAGATTAACAGGAAGAAGACATTTTAATTCATGTTTGTTTTAGTCATTTATCATTTTGAGAAATAGAAAAAAAAAACATAGGACCATTAAAATTAATAAAGAAAATATAAATTATAGAAATATGGCATGAAGAAGGAGAGCAGAAAGAGAAATAGAAACAGTTGAGTGAAGATTACAGATGAGGAAAGTAAGAAATGAAGAACCAATGCAAAGAATGATGAAATGATAGTTAAATTAAACAAAGTTTATTGCAGGAAACTTAAAGTAGATATCCATGGAATTGACATTCTAATAGTGAAATACACCAGCATGCTGGTATACAATTCTCTGCCAGTTATGTTGCCCATCAGTTTAGAATATTGGCCAACAGAATGGAAATAGAGAAATGTTCAATAAAAACCATGTCCCCCACATTTCTTTAATCCTCCTCCCTATATAACATCTGGAGGAAACTATTTTTTAAAGCTGTTCTTAGGTGAGACAGACAGCTTGTAGTTGAGACAGCAGTACCCAGAGCAGGAAGAGCTGAATACTCCACTGGTTCATCAATGAGTCATAGAGCCTCTTTGTACGTAGTCCAAGAAGTGCAATGCACTTCCTGCTACAAGCATGGTGTATAGAAGTGCTGTATTTCACTAATTGTCTTAGAAGGAATAGTCCCAAGTTCTTTTTGCAAACATTGTTTACTTATGTATTGTCACCCAATTAGCGGAAAGCACAACCAACGACAAGGGAGAAGGGACCAGAGGCAGCCGAGCCACACCCTCCCATTAATCTGTCACTACTGAGGGGTGATTAGGGAAATATCACTTGTCGCTGGTCGCCTCTTTCCCCTTCCCCTGTCCTCTGGAACTTTCGCGGTGATTCACGGAAACCAGAGACTTCTAGAAAACAATGATATTCCTATAAAAAGGGCTTCAATGAGTCAGTCAGTCAGTTCTTGGCGAGCTGTGAGGAGCGCCCAGTGAGGGGACGGACTGCGTACGTGCGTCGGAGGAGTTTACGTAATTACGAGTGCAAGTGGAACTGTAACGGACAAACTGGTGAATCGTAATTGTGTGCATTATGTAATTCTGTGTAATTGGCAAGTGTTGAACTGTAAGTCGGTGGAAATAAAGAACATTTTTGAGTGGTGCAATCGGACTTTTCATTTCACGAACCCACAAAGTCACAGTATTATATGTTAAACCTTCATAAAAGTTTATACCTAAAAATTTAAAGTTGTGCACTTGCTCTACAGTAAAATTACTAAAATTATATTATTTTATCTGTAAGGTTGTTGATCTTCTGGAATATCATAAATTCATAATTTATCTATGTTTAGTTTCAATTCACTATGTAGGAGACATAGTAGTAACATTTGAGTGTTTGCAAATTGCATTTGTCATTTTTTGTTGTAATGTATCTCTGTAATCACTCGAACATATTAAAAATGTATCATCAGCATAGGAGATAACTTGTTTACATAAATCAAAGTTTGGGCTTGAGCGCTGATCCTTGAGGTACTCCCAACTTTACTGTATTATATTCTAACTTGATAGTATGTATAACATAACCCCTTTTTCCCTTTTATTTCGGTACACTGCAGCAACTTTTTTTAAGTATGATGCTAACAATTTAACATTTTCATACCATATGCTGCTCATTGCCTTCAATCTAGAGGGATTTCAGTGCTTCATCTTGCTACAGATTATCTACATCCTTTTCTTATTCGAGGTATATAGTCTTTTTTCTTAGCATCCACAAATTGTTAGATTAGTTTGGAGTTACTTTTTAGATTGGGAAGCCTTTCTGTCAAAACAACTTCTCAAACATGATGCACTTGAGAGGATGCATGTATAGGTTTAAATGGCACTTTTTCAGTCATTAGGAAAGGTTTAAAGTGCATAAAGGAAGACTGAAGGTAAGAAATCAGCAGTTAGGTAGGAAGCAAAAGGAATTCTGATAAAGCCAAGCTCTTCTGAAATGAGCTTTATAACTGTTTATTTATTATCAGACGTTAGGTAATTACATTGAATCACAATAGTATTTGTCATACATTGTCAGAAAACAGAAAAGTACTTGACCTTGATACTAAAATTATTCTGCTTGCCAGATAAGTCGCGTGTTTCAAAATCACAGTAACAACTCATCCTTATAGTAAAATTTTACATACTTAGATAAATCCCTTGTCTCATCTTGAAATTCCTGCAAACTGTAAAAAGGGTGTTCCAAGAGCCAATTATACAATGTCTTTAAATTTACTCATATTAGTGTTCCTCATCTGAGTAAGAAAGCTATTAAAAAGTTGCAACCCTACTGCTCTGTAAGATTTTCCTGTTTCGTGAAGTCTGACATAAGGCATTTCTATATTGTTATTCTCTGTTTTTTAATAATTTATCTCCCTTTTACCAAACGGTGTACATTCTCTGTAGTATAAACTAAGACATTGTATATATAGATTAACAACTGTAAGAATTTTATCATTATGAAAAGAAGTTGCTGTATGAGGAACAATTCTGGAAAGAATGAATGCTGTTAGTAAAATATATTACAATGGGTGGATATGTTGTGACAATGATAAATTTTTTCAACATGCATATTTCTTAACTGAAATTAAATTCTCAGTTACTAACTATATAAGTGCAGAGTGAATCATGTTCAAAACATTCAATAGTATTGCAGAGGAAAGCAGATGCAAATGAGTTAAAATACAATAAAAATTTCCTTTATCTAGCATCCAAAACCAAACAAGAAAATGAAATCTATGTGCATTGTATTCTGCAGTTATTGTAAAAGCTGTTAGCATATTTAACAAAACAAATATCTCTATATAAATAATTTTAATAAAAATGATCAGTTTTATCTATACTCACAGAAAATATTGTAATAAAATTCACAAATCAGCTGACAAGCTTCAACAGGTAACATCTGATAAATAAAAGTGGTTTGGAACAGGATATGGTCATTTAAAATCCTTTCTTTTAGATGGAGAGAACCTACCAATGTAAACAAATTGTTAGCTGCTGAACAACTTTAGAACTTATTTATTACTTATTTATTTTCAGGTCTTATTTTATCTTTAGGACTTTTAGAAATATAAGTTAAATATGGCTCTGCTCATGTAGAACACTAATAATCATGCAGTCACTGTTTACGTTAAAGAAGTATAAAGATATATTCATTTGACTCGGTCGAATATTTGTCCTGCACCATGGCATAGTGAGCTAGAGCATTGTGCTTTGGTTTCCTACTGTAGAAAGTGCCCAGGATCTATCCCACCTCTGCAGGGTGCGGATTTTAAGTCTCGGATATAGGACTGTGCCCAGTCAGCATCATGAGAAAATTGAGGAGCAAAACTTGGTCTAAAAAGCCAGCAATCTGACTGGGGGTGCAGAGATGCTGACCACATCTCCTCTCCATATCAGTTGGATGATTGCCCACCTCTGCCTCGTGTATGTAGGATGAGACCGGCAGTCGGATTGGCAAGCTCTGGCACACTGGCTGTTATGCCATGGATTATGTTCAGTTGTGTATTTCATTTTAAAAACTGCATATTGTGAAGCCAAGAATCTTGATTGGAAACTGAAGGCTGTGCTACTTTCACTTCGCACAAGCTTATTTAATGCTTAATGAATGTTTTTTTTTTTTTTTTCCTTTTTTCTCTCCACTGTTTTCTGCCATACTGATCTCAGATCTGGCTGATTCTACTTGTTGATAAATCTGAGCTAAAACAATCCAATTAATTTCTTTTTATGCTTTAGTAGTAATGTTTGTTGGGATTTTACTACAGAAATACTCTATACAGCATATACAAGTGTGCTAGTAAATGATGATACATTCTGTTATAACTCACTATATCTCACTGTTACAGGCAGAATCGTCGCATGCGGCGTGCTTGCAGAAAGGCTGTAAAATCACAAGCATTTTACTGGCTCATCATTGTCCTTGTGTTTTTAAATACAGTAGTTTTAGCAACAGAACATTATCGTCAACCCAAGTGGCTGGATCACTTTCAAGGTATATGCTTAGTTTTCATTTCAGTCTTCGATTTCTTTTACTCGGTATCTCATAATTAGAGCTCGGATTTATATGCACTATCAAGTATGATAATGTGCATGCCTATTATGCACTAAAAATCTGGTAAATATATTTTAAAACCTTTATAATATGCTTTTAAAATAATGTACATTATTTCAATCTTCTCACATTTATTAATCTTGATGAAATAATCACATTTGTAACTTTATTCTTAAATTCAAACATTAATTAAATTAACATTTAATAGTCTCTCTTTCAGCGTTTTTTAGCATTAGTAGGTTTTACTACAATTAACAAATTTGTTCACCATTTCCTGGAAGAAACAATATTCTTCTGTTGCTTAAATTGTTTTTATATGAAAGGAGAGATCTCTCTGCTTCATAAAAAGCCTCAGGACAGTATCAAAAAGAGGCTTTGTGACTTATAGAATAAGCATTAGGCTCTTTCTCAGATTTACCTCGTAGCATCTTATTCACATCCAGAAGAAACATTAAACCTTGATTCCTTGCTTCAATTTCCTAATTTTGGTACGAAGACACTTTCCTATTTCTTCTGGTATGTGACTGGCTCAAGGGTAGATGAGTATCTTGTATCATATCAGTAAATAATGTCACTCTTGATGGTGCCTTCATGAATACTTTTTTCATAGAGGAAATTAGGTCATTTACTTCTGGAAAATTTGCTTAAATTTCCTCTGCCAATAAGTGGAGAATATATGCTAAACAAGTCATATGAACTGCTTTACAATAAAATACATGCAAAGCTTTAAATAGCCTTAGGCAAGTATGCTGCTGCATTTTTAACATCAACCCAAGAGTTCTTTCCCATTTTCGCTGATATCATCTCTCATTTCTTGTGTTACCTGAACAGAACTATTTTATTGAAAATTAGTAAAGATCAGGGGGCTGATTTGGGGTCTCATTTTTGGTGGGGAACAATTCAAAAACGCATATGTTGGTCATAAGCTAAAGAAATAAAATTCCGTGGCACTACAGGCCATACATAATTTTGCTTCCATTTGAAAATATTTGTGTGTAATACATTTAAAAGTTTTAAGTAATTGACAAGTTTTATAAAGGTCAAAATGGCAGTGAGGATTTTGAGGTATTGATAAACTAATTTCACTAAATTACCTTTTCATAAACTTTGTCAAGGCACTTTTCCTTATTGTTGATTCATGAGGAGCTTTTTGTCCAGAATGTTTTTCCATGAACTTTTGAAAAACTACATTCTTTAGCTTATTTAAGGAATGCTGACTGAAACTAATGCTTTTCAGATACCTGTCAAAAAATTATGATTGCCATCATCTCTACAGTAGATGTTGCATAATATATACCTTTTTTGTCACAGGGCACCTATAACAATGGCATAAAAATTATTCGGGTTTATTTTAGTGTATAAAAACAGCAATCACTAATAAAGCTATAAATAGAAGTATTTATAAACAGTGGAGCTTCATCAATCAAAAACACTTTCTCGAACTGTAAAAACACTTAAGCTCCACTTACTTTTTAAATTAGGACATGTTTCAAGGACACCGCGTCCCCATCCTCAGCGGATGTTCTACTAGTTCTTCAGGTGACCGCCTCCCTCTCCTGGCGCTGTTCAATGAGTTGAATGACGTCATCTACTATTGGAATTTCGAAGTTCATAGCTCTCTCTTTGTTCTTCAAAATGTGTATATTTTCCCAAACTGTTAATTCCCAATACTTTTTTGCCGGTACCAAAAGTTTTATGTCTTTGGAAATGTTGTGATTTTTTGACCAGAAGTGATGGGCTATGGCCGATTTATCTGTCTGTTTGTATTTAATACATCGCATGTGTTCTTTCATCCTTGTTTCTAGGTTTCTCTTTGTTTTTCCGATATAAATTTCGTGGCAATCCTACATCTTACGCTATAAATTCAGATTCAGTTTTAGATACAACTAGTACCGCACAACAAATATAACATGAGAAACATGCTGAATCACCCGCTAAAAAACACAAGTCCAACCAACAAACTATCCGGAATTTATAGCATAAGATGTGAGGATTGCTACGAAATTTATATCGGAAAAACAAAGAGAAACCTAGAAACAAGGATGAAAGAACACATGCGATGTATTAAATACAAACAGACAGATAAATCGGCCATAGCCCATCACTTCTGGTCAAAAAATCACAACATTTCCAAAGACATAAAACTTTTGTTACCGGCAAAAAAGTATTGGGAATTAACAGTTTGGGAAAATATACACATTTTGAAGAACAAAAAGAGAGCAATGAACTTCAAAATTCCAATAGTAGATGACTTCATTCAACTCTTTGAACAGCGCCAGGAGAGGGAGGCGGTCACCTGAAGAACCAGTAGAACATCAGCTGAGGATGGGGACGCGGTGGCCTTGAAACATGTCCTAATTTAAAAAGTAAGTGGAGCTTAAGTGTTTTTACAGTTCGAGAAAGTGTTTTTTTTTTTTTTTTGAGCAATCACTAACTTGAAAATCACAGTTATTTTTAAAATATTCTGAAAATACAAAAATGAAACTATTTTTCACACAGTTGGCACACTACTATATTTCAATCTGTTAAGAGTAGAATTTACAATTTACTGTAGAAGCAAATAAGCTTTACTACTCTTCTCCTCTGGCATTCCGATATTCCAATTCCTACTGCTCACACTTTAGAAATTATGATTAGCAGCACATTAGTACAAGTTTAAAAGTTATGTGAAAATGACACTTTAAAATTCTTGGAGATTTTATTGTTGTGGCACAGCTTTACTTGCAATAGAAATAAAAACTGTATCAAGTTTTGATTCAACGGCCACATCTAACTTTAAATATTTACCACATGATTGTTGAACATTATTTAGTTTAAGTTGTTGGCTGGCATATTTTTATATCAGAAAGCACCCATTGTTAGCAGTTATGTCCTCATTTTTCAGTGATCTTTTATGGATTTAGAAATATAATAGCTAACAGTTCTGCAATAAAAGAGAGATTGTCTTGCATTCTTCTCTTCTTAATGTATCGGGATGAAACAAATGTATGAATCATTGCTGAAAAAGTAAACTATAAGCATAAATATTATTAAAATTAGGCAAATGAGTCAACATTGTATAAAACTATTCTCCATTTATGAGTTTTTTATGAAGACTAGTTTCTAGGATCTTCTTCCCTATCAGTCCTGTGGTCGATGGATGGTGCAACTGGTGCCTACCTCCGGCTTGGTGTTGTGCTGCCATCTGATAATCTGGTACGTTTGATGACATCATCCACGGCAGGGATTTCAAAATTCATCAGGAGGTTCTGTTTCTTAGTAATAAATATATTTTCAGTTCTAGAGGTTTCTTTGCCTGTTTGATCAATTCTATTTCTTGCTTGATGTTATGATTCGCAGACCAAAATTTTCTTTGCCTGTTTGATCAGTTTTGGTCCCAGAACTGTAACATCAAGCAAGAAATAGAATTGATAAAATAGGCAAAGAAACCTCTAGAACTGCAGATTAAATTTATTCAAATTTTTCAGTACCAGATACTGTCCTCTACCTTTAAAAAGAATGTCATGCTTTTCTGTAAGCATTTTCTGTTTTGTGTCAGTGTTTTTCTATTTGAAACCCAGTTCTCTCACTATTCTGTTTAAGGATGACTTACTCCCCTGAATGTTAATGCTATCTCTTAAAATAATAAGTTATTTAGCTATTGTAGGAGTACCTTTTTCCTAAACATAAAAATGTTGAATCCTTCTTCTGACGACACAGTTGTCAGTCATCTAGATCTATTACTCATTTCGGAATGCTGAGCTTTTTACTTGGAGTTCCAAAGATACATTCCGATTTTTAATTTTGTTTATATTCAACAATTCTTTTTGCTATTCTTTCTGACACTCCTATGTCATCTGATATGCACCTTTGAAGAAATCTTCTGATTTAGCCATTTCTTTGCTTATAGCTACTTTCTTCATATATGCTCACACATTTGAAACAATTTTTCAACTCTGACTGTGTAACGTTGTGGATCTGAATTTACAAACTACACTGATGGCATAGTTATATTATGCAATGATCAATGTGCATGTGTGTGTGTGTGTGTGTGGGGGGGGGGGGAGAGGGAAATAAACTGTGAATTAGCAAGGACTGCCTCAGATGCAGATGACATCACTACCTTGCCCCTACACACTTCACCTGCAGTGCGTGATTTCATTCAGCAGTATTATACATATGAGCTGTTGAAAGAGGCATCAATTGTTACTTTCCTGGAATGCAGCAGTCAGTGTCAAATACAGGTGGTGGTGAAAATTATACTGCAGAACCTGTGTTTACAGAATATACTTTTCAAATAAAACGGCTTCTTCTTCTTCTACCTCACGGCTTTGGATTGTTTAACCCATTCCGGCTCCAAATTGGTCTGCCCATCTTTTCTTCGGTCTTCCCTGGTTTCTTCTTCCTATAGGTTTATAGTTTAAAGCTGTTTTTGGTATTCTGTTATTATTCATCCTCTGAACATGTTCTTTCCATTGATTTCTATTTATTTCAATAGTATGGTTTATTTCTTCTACTTTTAATTCTGTCCTAATATCCTGACTACGTTTTTCATCAATTTTGGTATATCCAGCTATTGCTCTTATGAATTTCATTTCTGATGACTGTATTCTCGTACTATTTCTTTTTGTTAGTGTCCATGTTTCTGATTCATAGATCAGAGTTGGTATAGCCATTGTTTTGTATAGTTTTATTCTAGAGTCCTTTCTTGCTTTATGTTTTAATGTTCTTTTCATTGCGCCTGTTATATCGTTAAATTTATTTATTTTCTCTATTATATCAGCTTCCCCTTGATACGAGACATTACATCCTAAATACTTGAAGTGTGATTTCTGCTCAATTATTATGTTATCTAACACTATTTTTGATCTTACTGGATTAATTCCTTTAAATGCCATAGTTTTGGATTTATTTGCTGATATTTTCATTCCATATTCTGTAGCAATTTTATCTAGACTATACAGCATTTTCTGCAGGTCATCTTCATTTGTGGCCATTATTATTTGATCATCTGCATACAACATAGTTTTCAATTTAGCTCCTGATACATTAATGCCTCCATTGACTTTATTCGACCAAATCCTTACTATTTCATCAACATACAAATTAAAAAGTGCAGTTGATAAAGGACAACCTTGTCTTATGCCACCATTAACTATTACTGGTTCTCTTTTATTTATTTTTATTTTTGTGTCACTGTACATACTTTTTATATCTTCAATTAGTTGTAAAGGTATGCCTCTTATTATTTAAAATTTTCCACAGTATCATTCGTGATACTTTGTCAAAAGCTTTATAATAGTCAATAAATAGTAAGTGCGTCTCTAAATTTTGTTCTCGTCGTTTTTCTATTATTTGTTTAAAAGTAAAAACATTGTCAATGGTGAGTGAATGGAAAGTGAAGCAGATGTGTAAAAAATACGACTCATCTAAAATTTAATTGTCAATGGTGCTTATTCCTTTTCTAAAACCAGTTTGTTCTTCTAGGAGTATTGCATCTGTTATTTTATTTAACCGAATACTTATTATTTTGGCATATATTTTGTAGGCAGCACACAATAAACTAATCCCTCTATAATTTTCAGGTCTTGTTCTTTCCCCTTCCTTAAATATTGATATCACTTTAGCTATCTTCCATTCTTGCGGTATTTCTTTTGTTTCCCAACACTTGTTATATAGATACAGTAATCTGTCATGTAATTCTTTAGGAGCATATTTAATTAATTCTAAATTAATATTATCTATTCTGCAGGCTTTTCTATTTCTAATTTTAGCTATACTTTCCATTAATTCTTCTACTTCTAGCCGGTCTACTTCTGCTCTGTATAATTTATCTATTTCCCAATTTTGTTTATCTCCTGTGTTCCAGAGGTTTTTATAATATTCCTCTAATTCTTCATCTTTAATGATTTTTATATTTGCTTTCTATTTCCATTGAATTTAGGTTTCTAATAAATTTATAAACTTTATCTTGGCAGCCATGTAGGTTATGTTCTAGATCTGCTATGTATTTGTCCCAGTGTTCTCTATTTAGTTTCCTTGTATATCTTTTAACTTCTGCTCTTGCCTTATTATAATTCATTCTATTTTGTTCTGATCTGTCATTCAAGTACTGTAAATACATTTTTTTTTATTAGTTCTTGTATTTCTGTGTTCCATATTCTTAGTCTCTTATTCTGCTTGCCTGCTTTCTTAGTACCTAAAGTTTCAAATGCTGCCTTTCTTACAATATTTTTTATGATGATCCATTCTTCTTCAACATTTTCTTTATATTCCTCATATTGTCTCACATTGCTTATTATCCTTTTTTTTATATAAATCACTTATAGTTTCGTCTTCTAAGAGATGTACATTATAATTTTCTTCTTTAGATGGTATTGTTAATTTTTTCCACTGTCCATACCATTTTGTTTGCAATCTAATTTTACTTATAAGCAGAAAATGATCTGTATGTACATCACTTCCTCTAAATACCCTTGTATCCATAATAAAGTTTTTCATTTTTTGGTTTACGATGCCATAATCTATGTTTGAACAAGAACCTCTCTCAGTTCTAGTATACATGTGTATATCTTTATGACGAAAGAATGAATTGTTATTCTCAAATTATTATAACTTGAGAAATTTATCAAACTGTTTCCATTGTAATTCACTATTTGTTCTCCATTATTGCCTTTTATATTTTGTATTGGTACCTTTCCAATTCTGGCATTTAGATCTCCAGCTATTACTAAATAATCATTTTTATTTATACCATCTATTACCTTCTGAAGCTGATTATAAAATTTGTCTGACTCTATTCTTCTACCTTCTTCAGGTGCATATACTCCTATAACTGTCATGTTACCTCTTTCAATTTTTAATTGTACTGTTGTTATTCTTTCATTTATCCATTGATAAGATGTAATATATTTTTTTAAATGTTTATGTACTAATATGGCCACTCCTGCTTAAGCTCTTACATTTATGTCTACACTGCTATATATCATTGTGTAATGTTCTAAATCCAGACTTCCTCTTTGATTCTTTTTTGTTTCTGAAATTATTGCTATGTCAATGTTTGCTTTTATCAATTCTTCTTCTAGTTCATCTTCTTTGTGATGTATGCCTAATACATTCCAGGTTGCTACTTTGATTTTCTTAGATGTTCCAAATCCTTTAATCTTAACCTTTGTCTTTGCTTGGTCATTACCAGGTGAATCTATCCGGCTTTTTCTTTGGAGCTTATGAGTAATATTATGTCCCTTAGACACGCTACCAACGTATTGCAAGGTAAGTTGAGAGAGGGGCTGCCTCTTTGAGCATCTCAACAAAACTCCTGCCTGTATTAACCCCGGGCAGAGGTTTGCCTCTTCTGCCCTCTTTGGCCATTGAGGAATTTCGCCTTGTTACTCCGGAGATGTGTCTTCACTTATTCCCTGAAGATTGGGTGCCTCTTTCGTCAGTCTAACCGTTTGGAGAAAGTTCTTCTTCATCGCTTATGCCGCCGTTGAGGTCTTCGCCCGTATCCCTGGACAAGGGCCCCTTTCCAGGTACTAACCCCTCGGGGCAGGGGAACCTGGTGCAAGGCATGGGCAGGGTCGCAACTCCCTGAAGTAGGGCTATCTACAAGAGTCCCTACCCACTACCTAATAAAAAAGGCTAATAAAATAATTAACTACAATAGTTTTAAAATCCAAATCCATGGTATTTTGGACCATACTATTTCAGGCTTCTACTGTACATAGTTTGAAGATGTATTTTCATTATTGATTTTTGTATATTTATTTTTGAATACCTCTTAAGAATACTTTTTTTTTTTCAGATTGGACAAACCTCTTTTTTGTTGCCCTTTTTTCTATGGAAATGTTGTTGAAGATGTATAGTTTAGGATTTCAGGTAAGTTGTTCATTTATAAAGTTGACTTGCAACAATATATGGATCAAAAATAATTTATAAAGGACCTTTATAAATATTAATAATTTTAACAACTGCAATTAAAGTTAAAAATAAATAAGATGCAATTAAAATTGTAAATGAAATGTTCTTTTATTCAAATAAAATCCTTTTTACTATACTTTTATTACCTTGGATGGTTTTCTTTCATTAATTCTGAATATTATGTATCTAATAATGTAAAGATAAATAGTATTCTTCCATATTTGAAGGCATATTCGCTCCTGTTTTAAAAAGTAAAATTCAATTAATAAATACCTAGTTACCTTTTCTTCAACTAAGTAGCCAAATTGATATTTATCAAATTGTTCTCAAAATTTTCTGCCAAATTTAATGAAGCATATATTATTGCAAATTAGGAAGAAGGCTATTTTACATCTTAGACTAATTGCAAGTGATGTGATATATAGTGATGTATCTTAATTTGTTTAAAATGTTAATTTTAGGTAAACAAGCATTTTATTTATTATGGTGTTAGATGGAAAAAAGAGAATATGAGTTGGGGGATATCTTTATATTGTCACGGTGGCAACAGATATCTACCAAAGAGGAATTAAGTATGAGTCACCACATCCTACCTGTTACATACTGGCCAGGAATTGAAATAATGGATATTTCAAGAAGTGCTGCATGCTGTTGTCAGTCAGGAAAACATTTGGCTTTTGCTCTACCTTTGCTGCCATTTTTTCACAAACTACGGCTTTGAGAATTTCTATCTGTCCAGATATTTTGAGAATCTTCCATGATCCGAGTGTATATAATGAAGTGCTTAAGTCAGTGAGAAGTAGTTGACACTGACAGTCAGCCAACAGTTTTAGTGAACGCTAATCAATCAGCCAAATGAGTTGTTTTGCGAGCAGCAAAGCAGCAGGGTTTGGTGTGTGCATCAGAGGTATAAGTAAACATAGTCCTACAGTTGTGTTTGCTCTGAGCAAAGGTAAAAATGAAAGTAAATGTTAGTTAGCATTGTGCTAGCAATTTGGTGACAAAGTGAGTGAAAGTGGTGACTTGGTTGTGGTGACTTTAAGTCATACTAGTGTCAGGAATAGTATAAGAAGCTGTGATGGAGGAAATGAAGAGTGAAATAAAATTGGCAAATCTTGAATGGAAAAAATGATGAGAATGGAATTCTGGGTAAAGGAGATGAGTTGATGAATATGAAATCTAGAATGGAGAAGGTAGAGACAAAATGGATGAACAACCGGCTGACATGAAGGAAGATTGGAAGTGCTGGGCAGAAAGGAGAAATACCTCGACCAATGTATTAACACCCTGGGTGATGGCTTAACATCCCACAAGGTGGAGTCAAGGAGTATGAAATGCCTATGGATGGACTGAGTATTGCAGGCTTGAGGATGGAGCAGTAGTGGCTAAGGTGATGGTTGTCGCCATCTTGAAGTTAGAGTATCTGGAATGTCAGGGACACAGGAACAACCCAAGGATGTCGATAATGCTCCAGAGGCATGCGTTGGAGATGCAACCACCAGGCTTATCTGGTGAGAGACTGTACATAACCAAGCCAATGGGAATGTGGCCAATCAGGACACATTATGGACTGTCTAAGGCCTAGTCGAGCTGGGAGGAAACAAATAAGAGCTGGTGTGCTATGTGGGGCATTGGTGCCATCTCTTCAAGTGATGCTATATGGCTTAGATAGAAGAGTGGAGAACAAGCTTATCATGGAAGGATGGATACAGGGAAAGCAGTACCAGGTGCAGCCGTAACTGTAATCATACCTGATGTAGTGGAGTGCTTGCCTTCAAGAAAATCAGACTTGCCCTAACAATTAGTGATAGCATTGGACAACATCTTGCCTGTGGACAAGATCTTGCTGGAGTTGACCTGCGGGTGAAGTGCAAATCTGTGGAATGTCCACGTAAGAGTGGCTGAGAAGGTGATACTTGGTCTGAATGCCCTCAGGAGTCTTAAGGTGATGGTACATATCAGAAGGTGGTGTCCTGCAAGTTTGACAAAAGGTGATGTTCCAAAGCCCCAACATATAGGTACATCTTGATGTTTGCAAAGTAACCCTGGAGAACGCTATGGCTGAGCTTGCAAGAAGCAAAATAGTTGCAAAGGGACACTGAGAAGGCCAGGAATCATGGAACCCTCTGGAGCATCATCACCTCAAGGTAATGAGTGACCAGAGGAAGATCTGGCATGACCTTCATGCTTAAAACAGAGGCTTTTTGCAGAACGGCTTGCATTACCCTAATGCGGCTATCCCAGCTCCTAACAGCAAAGCAAAGACTACACTATTTGAAGAAGAGGATCAGAAGAGATGAAGTCTACCAGTTCAGAGGTTATCCAGACTGAATTTGCTAATGGTACAAGGATGGAAAACCAGGCCTGAGGAGGGTACAGTATCACAGCAGAAGTGAAATACCTCCACAGAGGAATTACATGTGAGTCACCCCATCCCACTGTTTTTGTTATTTGCCAGCCAGAAGCCATAAAATTGATCGTTCAAGGACAATCGCTGCCCATCACCAGTAAGAAAAGCATATGGTTCTTGTTCTAACGCCGCTCTCACCTTTCAAGAGACTTGGTCTTAAGAGCTTTCAACACTGGAAAGATGTATTTCTATATGTTTTGAGAAACTTTCTTGTGATCAGGGAATACATAAGAGAGTGCTTTGAGAACAATCAGTTGAGAGTGCCAATCAGTCAAGTGAATGGCTCTGTGAATAGTGAAACAGTGCGAGCTGGTATATGCAACAGGTGCATAAGGAAACATTAACACTACAGTCATGTTTGCTCTAAGCAAAGATGAAAGTGAAAGCAAGTTTAAGGAACTGTGCTAACAGTTTGGTGACAAAGTGAGTTTAGCACAAGGTGGTGATGGTGGCAGTGGTGTTATTTCGTCAGAATATATTGAATGAACTGACTAAGGTAAAAGAAAATAAGTACATGGTTTAAATTCTAGTTCTAATTTTAAAACCTGATATCAGTTGACAACTATTTCATCAGACTACATTTACTCTGTTCAAATACACAGGTGGACCATAACCTAAGCACACATTTAGAAACATTGGTTTGGGTGGCTGAGTTGATAGGTGCTGGCCTCTAATCCCAAGTTTGCTGGTTTAAATCCTGCTCAGGTCGATGGCTAACAGACCCATGTCAGTTGATTTACTGGCATTTAAAAGAGCTCTTGCAGGTTAAAAATTGGGCACAATATTGGTATTGTCTCTATGAAATGACATTTGGTTTAGTATTCTGAACTAAAGTTTTTCTAAGTTGTGAGCCCTTAAAATGCCACAAAACGTATTCAGGTGATCAATTTATTTTTGAATGTGGCAACAGTAGTTGGATTATATATACTAATATTTGAAAAAATACGATTTCTTGAACACCTTTTGTTATTAGAAAAGAGTACAATTTAAGTAAACAATACAGGAGTTTTCTTCCTGTATAAGTTCACAAGGAATGTTTTCATATTTGTTTTAAGCGTGAACCATGCAATTGAAAAGAAGTGAAAATTATGCATTGTAATGTTTGATTTTTTTGCAACATACAGATATACAGCTGTTACAAACATGAAATATCTACTTATCAATGTCCATTAAAAAATTTAATATTCAAATTAGTACACTGAAGCACTGGATGCATGTAACCAAAATTTGTTGTTAATAGTAAGTATAACAAAATAATCGCATGGTTTAGCATACTGTACATTGGAGATGGGACCACAATCTCTGTTTTAATAACATAAACTTTACTATATGATGTACAAATTGTTCATAAATGTGTGCATCCATATTGATCCAACCTATATACAATTTTAAGTTCATGTTTAATAATTATGCTTTGAATTACTGTGTGTTTACATTCTCTTTAACTTGTGCTGGGTGCTAATGACCACAGCTGTTGTGAACTCTAATGCCCCAGTCTTTAACATGCATAGATTTTAATGTGAAATTCTAATTTTATCCAGCCATAATAGTTAGCATGTAATAGTAAATAACAAAATATAAATAGCAGACATAATATTTATCATTATTATTATAAATTCAATTAAATCACATTGTAAACCTATATCAATTTTAATAACTTATCAATTCTTACTGCCAATCATACACTCATCATATTTAAATATTTAAATACATTTCTATTCTTTATTTCATTATTAATTGGATATAATAAATCTGTTGCATAACTTATTTTATTTAAAATCAAAATGCCCAATATAAACAATGAAGCAATCAGCAGATAGTGTTAGCCAAATATTAAACAATTATGAACTGATTAGATTTCTTCAGTTCTTATATAAATTATTACTATTTGTTTTAGACTGAATTTACTCTATTTATGGAATATTCTTTCTTTAAGGGTTATTTCGTTTCACTTTTCAACCGATTTGACTGCTTTGTTGTGATTGGAAGTATTGGGGAAATAGTACTCACGCATACAGAAGTGATGCCCCCACTTGGTGTATCTGTGCTGAGGTGTGTTCGTCTGCTACGAGTGTTCAAAGTCACCAAGTAAGTTGTCATTTTTGTAACCTATTAAAACTAACACATATGAATTTATATTATTTAAAAATAAATAAAGTGAGGAGACAAATAATAAACCAGAATAAGTTTGCCCTAGTCATAATTGCTATTTGAGAGATAGAGCAAAGGAAATGGAGAAGAATCAATTGGAAGTGTTGCTTAATCTAAGTAAAAAAGTATTAATAATAAAAATATTTCTAATTGACTTTTATCATACATCATTTGCATTTTAATTAATGAAAGACTAGTTTCGCAGCTGTGCTCCATCTTAATATGGAAACACAAAGACCAATTAATAAACTTTGAAATCCAACCAGACAAAAATTTAATAAAGAAGTTCATTGTTCCACTATCAGAGAGGTGACTGTAGGCAACAAAAAATGACAACCAGACCTTTGAGGTTGAAAATGGAAGTAACAGTTCCCAAAAATATTCCCTCATAAACATGACAGTGTGTGATAAAAGCAGACTACAAATAGTTTTATGAATTAATTTGGATGTAAGTGTTACTGAACTCCTCCAAATATCATGTAAAGTACTATTTTATTGAGCATTGTCTTATTTAAATGCATTTTGTAATATGTATTGAAATGAATGATCTTTGAGACAATCTTATAAGATTCACGTCATACAAGTGTTTGATTTGATTTGATTTATTGATTCATCCATTAAAACATGTACATGTTAGAGGACACGTCAAATTAAAAACTAAGTACAATATTTATAATTAAGGTAGCTAACTAAAGATTTACAAATTTAAAAATTCATCCACAGTGTAGAAGCTATTGGCTCTAAGGAAGTTTAATAACAATTTCTTAAATTGATGTTGTGATTCAATCTTTTTTATAGATTCAGGTAGCTTATTGTAAAGATGTAAGCCAGCATATGTGAAACTATTTTCATACATCTTTGATTTGATTTGATTTGATTTATTGATTCATCCATTAAAACATGTACATGTTATAGGACACGTCAAATTAAAAACTAAGAACTAAAAACTAAGTACAATATTTATAATTAAGGTAGCTAACTAAATATTTACAAATTTAAAAATTCATCCACACTGTAGAAGCTATTGGCTCTAAGGAAGTTTAATAACAATTTCTTAAATTGATGTTGTGATTCAATCTTTTTTATAGATTCAGGTAGCTTATTGTAAAGATGTAAGCCAGCATATGTGAAACTATTTTCATACATCTTTGTTTTGTGTGACTTCACAAATAAATTATTCTTTGTTCTAGTGTTGTGTATATGAATTTCAGAATTTGTTTTGAATAAACTTAGGCTTGCTTTCATATGTACAAGAGTTTCATATATGTATATACTTGGCAGTGGTAAGATACCTAATTTACTGAAGTATGGCTTACAACTAGTTGTGCTTGAGACATCTGCTATGATTCTAATTATTTTCTTTTGGTATCTGAATACTTTTATACTGTCTTTAGAATTTCCCCAAAAAATTATACCATATGCCAACAAACTGTGTATATATGAAAAGTACACTATTCTCTGAACTTTCAAGCTTGACATGCCTGTAATCGCCCTCATTAAGAAACACATTTTACTAAGCTTTTTCGTCAATGCCTCTATGTGAGTTTCCCAATTTAAATTTTCATCTAGTATTAGTCCCAGAAATTTGATAGTTTGTACATAATGTATTTGGTCTTGTCCCAGCATTAATTTTGGATACAATTGACTTCCACTCATTTTATTATAGAAGCTTTGGGCTGCTGTTTTCTCCTTACTCAATATTAACATATTGGCACTAAACCATTTTTGAATATATTTTAGATTATTTTCAATATGTACATCTGCCCCTTCCTTATTCACCCCTTTGATAAAAATATTTGTATCATCTGCAAAAAGTGTAACATTTATATTGGTTCTGTTTTCTACATTATCTGCCAAATCATTAATGTACACTATAAATAAAAGAGGTCCAAGCACCGAACCTTGAGGGACCCCATATTTCATTATAGCGCTACTTGAAATCTGAGTTTTAACTTCACTCGTTTCACTATCAAAATACTCTATTTCCACTGATTGCTCTCTATTCTCCAGATAAGATCTGAACCAATCTAAAGCTAACCCCCTTATGCCATATGAGGATAATTTTTCTAGTAAAAATTTGTGATCAACCAGGTCAAACGCCTTTGTAAGATCTAAAAAAATGCCTATCCCTAATTGTTTACTATCTATTGTTGCATACACTTGTTCAATGAAATTCATCAGTGCAGAACTTGTTGATTTATTTTTTCGAAAACCTTTTTGATTGTCATTAATTACTTTAAATTTTTCCAAAAAGCTTGTTACTCTTTTATACATTATTTGTTCGAAGATCTTTGCAAAAGTTGAAATTATGGAAATCGGCCTGTAATTTCCTACCTCCCCTTTGATACCTTTTTTAAAGATGGGTTTCACTTTACCTTTTTTTAACCTGTTGGGGAACGTCCCACTTGAAAGGGAAAGATTTATCAAGTACGTCAGTGGTTCAATTAGGAATAAGGAGCAACGCTTTATGACGCAGTTAGAGTAACCGTCTATTCCTACTGATTTCTTATTCTTCAATTTTTTTATAACATCTTTAACTTCCTCAACGGTTACTGGAATTAAAAACATGCTATGTTCATTTTTCTTTACATTTAAGCTTTCCTTCTTTCCTAGAGAATGAGTATTTAACAGTTTCTCTGCTACAGTTGAATAAAACTGGTTGAATAATTCCGAAATTTGTTTAGGATCACTTACTTTTTGGCCATTAATTTCTAGGTGGTAATTTTCTTTCAATTTGGGTCCATTTTTTATTTCGTGCTTAATTACTTGCCATATGGATTTAGTTTTATTAACTGCATTATTTATTGTTTCATCGTTATGTAACTTTTTGGCTGCTCTTATAACTTTATTATATATATTTCGATATTTTACATAATAGGCCTTAAACTCCGGTGTAGTCCTGTTTTCCTTCATGAATTTGCTCAAGAATTTTAATCTATCCCCAGATTTGCGGATTCCTGTTGTGATCCACTTATTACCTAGCTTGTTCATTGCTACTTTAACCATGGTATGGCTGTCACAAAGTGAAAATCAAATGTGTCCAAAAATGCATTCATGGCATCGTTTAGATTTCGCTCAGTGTACACGCTTTCCCAAGATTCTTTACTTAATAGAAAATTTAGATAGCTTAGATTGTCATCATTAGCAAGTCTAACCTTTTTGAATATTTTTTTTGCATTCTGTTTCGGGTTATGCTGATCTACTGGGACAGCTAATTTTAACATTTGTGCGTAATGATCTGACAGGGCTGTGTCAAAAATCTGAATTTCATATTTCCACTTATTTATATTCAGCACTACTTGATCAATCGCAGAATAAGACGAATTCGAGACACGGGTTGGTAATTTAACTATGTTTTCCATTCCATACATATTAAAGACATTTTGCAGCTGATTTTTATTTGCATTTACTGTTAAATAGTTTATATTCACGTCCCCTACTATAATTACAGATTTTTTTGTCTTTTTAAAGAAGTCTAAAATGATTTCTAAATTTTGAAGGAAAATTTTGGTATTGCTTGTGGGATTTCGGTACACACAAATAAGAATTATTTTGCTGTTTAATAGTTCACACATGCTGGCTTCAAAGTGTTCCTCCTGGTTTAAGTATTTAAACATAACAATCTCCCTAAATTTAACTGATTCATTTACATATATACATGATCCACCATTTTTCTTGTTTGACCTACAGAAGGAAGATGCTAGCACATAGGTATATTAAAATACTCAGTTTCATCTTCTCCCAGCCAATGTTCCGTTAAACAAATTGCTGTAGAGTTTTTTAAAGCAGATGTTAATAGTACTTCAATATTACACTTTTTGTTCCTTAAGCTTTGGATGTTTTGGTGGAAGATTGATAGGTTGAATTTACTATTGTTACTAATTTTACAGCTGGTATTTACACCAGTATTTGTTTTCTCAGGAGGATTGCTATCAAAGCCTACATGCTTTTCACCTTCTTCATACGTTTCTAATTTACCCGACTTTTACATACTACACCTATTACATCTTTTATAGCTTCACTCAGTGTAAACGACCCTTTTCTGTTAAGATGTAGACCATCCTTGCCAAGGCACGAGTAGTCCAGCTTCTTGTCTAGGTCCACATAAATAGCTCTTAGAGCATGGCATGCCCATCTAATATTTTCATTAACACTATTTACATACCTATCACCTAAGTCACACCTTCTCACTATACTGTTCACTACTAGTTTTGCATTTGAAAACTTCTTCTTGGTCGCACGTATAAGATTGTACATGTTACCCAGAATCTCTTCGGCATTCCGTGAGTTTTTTTAGATTGTTTGTACCACCATGTAGCACAACCACTTCGGTATCTTCTGGTCTTCCAGTGATGCTGGGATCATTGAGTTTACCACACATTTGCTGCACATTTATTCCACTTAGAGACCTCAACTTAACCCCATCCACATTTACATGTTTAATAATAGAATCCCCAAGCACTAACACTTTGCATTTTTCCGTTTCCGGCTTGTCCATTCCTTCCCCTTCATGTTTCCTGATTTTGAGGTTAGGGCTAATCCACTTGATTTTGGAGCTTACTGCTGTTTCTTTCTTCTTTTTCTGCAGACCACTATTTGCAGTGAGTCCTTCATCAACGGAAAGCTGAGATTCACTATCGAATGACGATAGCAAAGTAAACCTGTTGCTTGTAGGAATAGGCTCCTTCATTTTCATCACAATTTTATTTGAGTCATCTCTGTGTTTAGCTTTTTCCTTCAGGAGATGATTTTCCATTTTGAGTTTGTTGTTTTCAGTCTTTAAGGTTCTTATTTCTACATGAGCCTGTTTTAAGTCTTTGTTCAATAAGTCCACGATGATTTGAAGCGACGCTATGACCTCCGCTTCACGTGTTGTTCCATTCCGAGATGGCGGTTCTTCCACTTGTTGATTTTGTTTCTTTAATTTTATTAAGGGTTCCTCCCCAGTCTTGTCTTCATTTCTGTGGCTTTCACCGTCATTGAAATTGTTGTTGCTGTAATCTCTTTTTGCTTTATTGCCATTAATACCACTCTTTTCACTGATTTTCAATGACTTACTTCGCGTGCCATAACTACACGTCGCCATTACTGGTCTATTGAAGTGATACTATAGTACCAATAGACTCCAAACTAGTTCCACAAAAACAGCCATTTTATATATACAGTATGTCCAGAGAGACAGGAAAGAGGAAGTAAACAGATCGGGTATGCACATAACATTAATAAATGGGGAAATATTTCCAAATTGCTTAAAACTGGGAATCATAAAACCTATCTATAAAAAGGGTAAGTAAGTAAGTAAGGTTTATTCACCGTAAGAACATACAATATTCATGGCTTCGTCAAATTTGTGCCCGTAGGAATAATACAATTCTTTTGAGCAATAACATTATGAATACAATAGTAATTAATAATGCACTAGTAATTAAACAATACAATAGTAGTTAAATAGTACAATAGTAATTGACAGAATAATAATACAATAGTAATTAAGAATAATGCAACTTAGGTCACACAATTTTTAATGTATTACACTTCCAAAAACTAGACTGTAATAGACATAACTTTTACCAAAAAAAAAAAAAAAAACAATATTTACTTTATTATTCAATTCTACTTCTCAAAAACTCATCTATTGTCTGTGGCATTATTTTTATTAGGATATTTTTTACAGCTTTTCTGAAATTTTTATTATTTAGATTTTTTATCTTAGCTGGGAGTTTATTATATAGAATGATTCCTTTGTGAGAGATGAAATCTAGACTCAGACTGAGACGATGATGATTTAGATGTATATTTTTACTGTTCCTTGTATTGTATGTGTGACAATCTGAATTACTTGTAAATAGTGATCTATTCCTATGTATAAAATAAACTACTTCATAAATATAAATACATTGAACAGGTAAGATGTTAAATTCTTGAAATATTGGCTTGCTTTCTGTTCTTAAGGGAACCTTTTTAATTATTTTTAATATTCTTTTTTGCATCTTATATATACACGAGGACTTGGATGTGGACCCCCACAGAATAATTCCATATGTAATTATAGGTTGTATATATCCAAAATATATTGTTTTTAATACCTCAATGTTTAGTACCTTTGTTAGAATTCGGAACGCGTAGCACAGTCGACTTAGCTTTTCACCTAATTGCTTTATATGATGCTCCCAATTTAGACTGGAATCAATCCATATTCCTAAAAATTTTGTAATCTGAGTTTCTGTTACAAAGGAGCTGTTTATGGGAAACTGGATGGGGTCATACCGAGTTTTTTGACTAAAGTTAATGGAGACAGTTTTATCTGTATTTGCTACTAATTTATTGTTTATAAGCCACTGTTGAATTTCTATCATTGTCTCGTTTACCATTGCTTGCAGATCAACAGAACTTTTATTACCAATTACCATATTGATGTCATCTGCGAATAATACTGTGTTTGCATGTCTTAAATTCAAGGAAAGATCATTTATATAAACTAAAAACAACACTGGGCCCAGAATAGAGCCTTGAGGAACTCCTCTGTTTATCTTTTTCCGTGTGGATTTTATATTTCCTATTTCCACCAGTTGCTCCCTTTCCTTCAAGTAGGATTCAAACCAGTTTTCTGCTTGCCCTCTTATCCCATAGTGATGTAATTTTCTTAGTAGAATGTCGTGGTCCACCATATCAAATGCCTTACTAAGATCCAAAAATAAGCCATATGTCTGATTTCGTTCATCTTTTAGTTTCATTATTGCTTCTACAAGTGAGTACAGTGCATCATTTATACATTTTTTCTTTTGAAACCCAAACTGGGCATTATATAGTATTTTGTTAGATTCTAGGAATTGTGTTATTCTATTAAACATTACCCTTTCAATAATTTTTGAAAAAGCCGATAGCAGAGAAACTGGCCTATAATTTCCAATGTTTTCCTTTTCACCTTTCTTATATATTGGATGGATTTTTGCTAATTTAAATATTTTAGGAAATTTCCCCTCCGCTAATGAAGAGTTACATATATCTGTGATAGGGGTTACAATCAAAGATGAGCACCGTTTTACGATCAAATCTGGGATTCCATCTGGACCACACGATAATTTGCTTTTCATGCCTTTAATTATACCATCAACCTCTTTCTCCGTTACTGGAGTGAGAAAGATTGTATTGGGATTAAAGGTTTGGTTACTTAAGTTTGTTTTCTGTGTTATATACTGTGATGTTGATGATGGCGTTACTTTTACAAAATGTTCACTAAATGCTTCAGCTATTTTTTGGGGATTTGTTACCATGTTTTGATTAATCAAAATCTCCTCAATTCTATTATTATTTGAATTTGTTTTACCCGTTTCCTGTTTGACAATATTCCATATAGCCCTACCCCTGTTTTCAGATTTAAGTATGTAATCCTTATTGAATTGTTGCTTTGCTTTACATATTACTTCTTTTAAAACTTTACAGTAGATTTTATAATAAGTCTTGAGTTGTAAATTATTAGAAATCTGGCATTGCTTGTACAAAGTTCTCTTGTTTTTACAGGATGTTAGGATGCCTTTAGTTAACCATATTTTATTTTTTGAGTTGAGTGATATTCTCATTTTTACCTCTGGGCACGCCATATTCAGATAGTGAGATACAGTATTCACAAATAATTCAGATTTATCATCTACATCTTTACTGCTTATTACATCTAACCAATTTTCTTTCTTTAATAAGTACATTAAATATTCAATATTTTCATTATTTAGCACACGTTTTTGTATACTGTTTTGAAATTTCTGATGCATGCTCTTGACTGCAAGGTTTAGCTGTAATGATACTGCATTATGATCTGATATTCCATAGTTACAGTTACCTTTTTTGTATGGGTTGATATTACTGTCAATAATTATTTGATCTAGACATGTTTTTGATGTTATTCCTATTCGAGTGGGGCTATTAATAATATCAATCATATTGAATGAGTGTATTAGAGTCCTAAATTGTGCCACTACATCATCATTTGATAAAAAATCAATATTAAAGTCTCCACATATAATAACTGTTTTGTAGTTTCTTTTTAAGCTTGTTAGCAATGTTTCAAAAAGTTCAAAGAAAATTTTTAAACAACCAGATGGAGATCTATATATACACGCTAAAGCCACTCGGCTTATGCCAGTTAATTCTGTGACTACATGCTCAAAATGCTTTTCTTGATTTAAATAATAAGTAATAGTTTTTTCCTTATTCTTAATATGATCTTTTACATAGATAAGAACCCCGCCATTTTTATATGATGTGCGACAAAATATACTTGATAGTTCAAAATTTGATAAACTATAAAGGTTTTTTTCATGCTCATTAAGCCAGTGTTCTGTTAAGCATAGTACACTTGTATCTTTTAGCTCGTGCTCTAATAGTATATTCAGTTCTTCCGATTTATTCCTAAGACATTGTATGTTTTGGTGTACTATTGTTAAAACATTATGCTTAAAATGGGCTGAATTGTTTGACTTTTGAAAAGCATTCATCACTGTTGCAGTTGCTTTAGGAGATTCATACATTACTTTTAACTGCTTTGTACTTGACTGATTTACATCATCTATACTACTTGCAAGTTTCCCTGGGGCATGCAGATTTCAATTACCTTATTTATTACTTTACCTAGCAGATATGAACCTTTCCTATTTAGGTGAAGGCCATCCCTGCCGAGGCATGTTTCATCTATATATCTATTTACATCACAGAAAATGGCTTTCCGCTTTTCACATGCCCACCTTAGATTGCGTTTACTTGCTGTATGTACTTTCGGTTCACGTCACGTCACGTAATAGAAATAGTGTTGATAATTATAGGCCAATAACCTTAACTTCTGTGATTGGAAAAGTTTTTGAAAAGATTTTATTAGTTAGACTGGTTGACTTTCTTAGTAGATACAAAGTATTGAATTGCCACCAGCATGGTTTTCGAAAGGGTATGTCAACAACTATAGCAGTTACTGATTTTATGCGCAAAGTTTCGGAAAATCTAGACAAAGGTTTGAGCACTGTGGGAGCATTCATTGATCTTTCAAAGGCGTTTGTGTCTCACATCAAATACTGCTTAATAAACTAGAAATTTATGCCATAAGAGGCAAAATGCTAAATATAATTAAGTCTTGTCTAAGTAATAGAAAGTGTTCAACAGAAATCAACCATAAAATAGGTTTAAAAAATGTAAAGCATGTATCAGAACAAAAAGTAGCAACAACTGGAGTACCTCAAGGGTCTGTTCTGGGTCCAATTTTGTATCTAATATATCTAAATTATTTACCAAATGTAACTACCAATGCTATAGTATCGTATGCAGATGACACCACAATGATTTGCAGTGAAAAATCTTGTACTCAGTTGGTAACAGAAATTTCGCACTCTGTAAAACAGCTAGCAACCTACCTAAGTAGCATAAATTTAGAAGTTAATTCTAAGAAAAGCAAAATGATCATATTTGAATACCATAAAGCAAATGTAGTAACTGATGATTTATACTTTAACAACACTAGAATTGAAAAAGTTGATAACCATAACTTCCTAGGGATTCACATGGACAATAGGTTAACTTGGGAAGCTCATATTGACTATGTGTGTAAAAAAAATTAGCTCAAATATATATGCTTTAAGACAATTATCATGGTATTTAGACAAAAACATGTTACAAACTTTATATTTTGGACTCATCTATCCTCATATTTCCTATGGCATAGAATTATGAGGAAGCACCTGTAATGCGCACATGAATAGAGTATTAGTGTTACAAAAATATGTCTACGTTGTATCTATAGATTAGCAAGTAGTGATTCGTGTAGAAATGTATTTAGAGATAATAAGATTCTTACTGTAGTTGGACTATATGTATATAAGGTAGTTGTAATTGCAACTGAGAAGGAAAATAATGGCACAAGTAACAGCACACTTTATGATTATTATACCAGAGAAAGGGATAACTACCTCAGGAAGCGTGTAAATCTCAAATCAACTTGCAAGGATCCATTAATAAAAGGACAGATGTTATACAACAAACTGCCAACAACTGTTAAACAACACAAAGGAAAAAAATTTAAAAAGGAACTGAAAACATTTTTAATTCAGAAATGTATATATAGGTTAGAGGAATTATAATGAATAATTATATAACAAATGTATGTATATATTCAATTTAGTTTAATCTTGTAATATTAATGTAATCTATGAACAAATTTATGTATATAGAATAAAAAGAAATATTTCAGAAAGTGGAGTACCATTGTTACTAAAATTAGGCAAATGAGCCAACCTTGTTTTTATATTTACAAACTGGCAAAATGGTTGGTGGAAGAATTTGACAAGTTTGAGGAAATTTGAATCTCTAAGCATAAAGAATTCATTTGATTTGGTAAAGAAAATTGAGAACACAGTTATAAAAACTGAAGAGGTGATGGAGTCCTTTGATATCATATCTCTATTCACAAGCATACCAGTACAAAAAATTCTAAAATTGATGAAAGGCTGGTTATCCAAAAGCAACATTTCGGATGATAAAATAGAGGAATACATCAAATTAACCATCTTATGTATTGAACAAAACAGCTTCACGTTCTCCAGCAAAACCTTGCAACAAACAGCAGGCTTGGCCATGGGTAACCCTCTTTCACCATTACTAGCTAATCTCTTCATGAGCAATTTGGAAACACACATTACTAAAGCCTTTCCAAATATTTTAAAATGTTGGCATAGATATGTCGATGATATATTTGCTATAGTTCCTAGAAGACTAACCGAGGATGCTATAAAGTTGCTAAACCTACAAAAAAAATCCATAGTTTTCACCATTGAAGTAGAGCAGGATGAATGGCTACCTTTTCTAGATTTGAAAATCATTAGAACACCAACAGGATTACAATTTGGAATATACAGAAAGCCAACACATGTTGACAGTTACATTAAATGTAACCCATTCAACCCAGTACAACATCGATATGCAGTATTCCATAGTTTGGTTCACAGATTAATCAACATTCCGCTAACAAAAACAGAATATGAACAAGAGTACACTCACATAAACCAGATTGCCGAATTGAACAACTATAACACAAATTTCATTAAAAAATTGATCTACAGACACAAAAGAAACAAACTTAAAGGACATCACTACGTTAAAAAAAACTAGAAAACCCAAACACCAGATATGGCAAATTTACATTTCATCCAAAATACTTCAAAAAATTTTAAAAGATATTTAAAAGCTTCAACATAAAATTAGCCCCTCAGAACAAACACAACATCCGCAACTTACTAAACCACCCTCTAAAAAATAGCACACCGAAAACTCAATTATCAGGCATTTACCAAATGAGCTGCCAGGATTGTGACAAGATATACATTGGTAAAACCAAAAGGAATCTAGGAACAAGAATGAAAGAACACTTCAGAAATATTAAATTCAAACACATGGACAAGTCGGCGTAGCACATAACTTTTGGTCTGAGAATCACAACATAAAACAAGAAATAGAACTGATCAAACAGGCAAAGAAACCTCTGGAACTACAAATTTGGGAAAACATATTTATTACAAGGAAACAGGACCTCTTGATGAATTTTGAAATTCCCGCGGTAGATGAAGTCATCAAACTTACCAAGACATTAGATGGCAGCACGACACCAAGCCAGATGCAGACACCGGATGCATCATCAGTCAACCACAGAACTGACGATAGGCAAGAGGTTCCCAGAAACTTATCTTCATCAAAAAACTTGTAAGTATATACAAGGTTGGCTCATTTGCCTAATTTTAGTAAAAATTTATGTATACCCATTGTATTGTAGAATCTGACAATGTCTGAAACTTGTATGAAGTCTATAGACAATAAACTATTATTATTATTATTATTATTATTATTATTATTATTATCATCATCATCATCATCATCATCATCATCATCATCATCATCATCATCATCATCATCATCATCATCATCATCGTCATCGTCATCGTCATCGTCATCGTCATCGTCATCGTCATCGTCATCATCATCATCATCATCATCATCATCATCATCATCATCATCATCATCATCATTGTTATTAATCTCTACAAGATAAACTACATGCATACTAGGGAGGACTTGAGTGCACTCTGCAGAATCTATTCTGGGTGAAACTTGCAGTTCCCCAACTTCAGCAGGTATCATCCTATTCCACACAGTCACTTTTATTCGACTACTCTTGTTCTTAGCTAGAAAATTTGTTGGAGCATATCATATGTTATCTGGTCATCACAGTGAAATTCTTGTGTCCTATTCAGAGGAGAAAGCTCTTTCATTGGAAAATACTAAGTTCTCAGAAGCTATCAGGTTTGCTAAGAAAGCCTATGTAGCATTCATAATCTTAGCTACCTTTCTATCGTAAATGCCTCCTTCGTGGAGGCATAGTGGTGTTTCTGCAGTTTACCAGTAAATCTCACCATAACACAATCATTGGTCAGAAAGATTTCTCTCTGTTTCCATTTAATAAATATATCATCTGCAGATGTTTTATATGAAGTTCTCACATTTTGATTAGAATGAACACTTGTCTTCCCTGCTTTCCTGAAATCTTTTTATTCACTCTTTTATTAGTAGTATTTAGTATATATTTGTACTTACATATCTTACAATCTCAATTACAAGGTTTACAATTCTAATCTAGGTAGAAATTTGTCAGCTTCTTATATTACAGGCTGATAGTGGTGTTGGCTCCCTGGCCGTTAACCTCTGTCCTAGCCCTTATAATACCTTGACCTAATGTTTTGATGTGTTTTATTATAGAAACACTCCTGTACACTTAAAAGTTGCAATTGCTGCAATAGTGTGGCCAGCCTCCCATATACCCACAATACACCCAAGAGTAATTTTACTAGTATACAGCATTACTGGATTTGAGATGATGAACAGGTTTTGGCAAGGACATCAACCTCCTCACTTTTGCCCCTTATTTCTGTGTTATCAAGCCACCGTGCTCTGCAACAGCCGAGGTGAAGAACATGCTTCAAGACACCCTAGAAAGCAACATAAAATCCACTGAAGGTTTTCTTTGGCACTCTTTTTACTTTATTACAAATGCCTGTTTTATTTTCACAAAAGCCTTTAATAATCTACAAAACTGTTAGAAATTAGTTCTTTTTTATTTTTAGAGAATGGTCATCAGAAATATTATAATTAAGAAAGAGGATTTTAACAAATTTTTAAGCAGCATGTATACTTGATAATTCTCCATAACACTTGATGTTAATATATAACATTTTTTGTTGTCCAGGTACTGGAGGTCGCTGTCGAACCTTGTTGCCTCACTTCTTAACTCCATCCAATCCATTGCCTCATTATTGCTACTACTGTTCCTTTTCATCGTGATTTTTGCTCTGCTTGGAATGCAAGTGTTTGGTGGCAAATTTGACTTTAACACTACTCAAGATAAGCCACGCAGCAATTTTGACAGCTTTTGGCAGAGCTTGCTCACTGTGTTCCAGGTACTTTTCTTTTAAGAGTTAAATATTAAGAGTATCGACTTAATATGTTTATCTTAACAGAAATTGCAAGCAGGAGTAGGTAAACAGTTGAAGAATGAATAAAATATCCATAAGTGAGGAAGAAGAAAATGAGGCAGGTATATTTAATTCAGTTCCATATCTTTGGAAAATGATGTTGCACACATTGCTATTTAAATGATAATTTTAGCTTAAAATACTTTGTTCTGCTATTTTATATTAAGAATTACATATATTATTTTTCAATATAAACATTTAAACAGCCATAAAATCACTAAATGTTCCTGTGAACTGTTTTTAGTTTTCTGTAAGCATTAGAACTGAAGCTACTTCTGAAACAGTAAAACTAATATTAGTTTGTAAGATGTATAGGGAGAAGCATAACCAAATGCTACCAAAGTCTGCAAAATGGTATATGGCCTCTCCTTGCTTGAACTGCTTTCATCAGTTTAAAACTATTCCTTAGCGCATAATATTTATTAATTTATAGTTGAGTCGTATTTATTTCACATCTGCTTCACTTACTTACCTATTTTGAGGACATGTTTCGCGAATCATCGTTTGCATCTTCGGCTCTTATGCGACTAAAGCTTGATCCACTGGTGTGGGTAATTCTGGAGTTGCTGCTGCCATCTGTTGATTTAGTGATGAACTTAAATGTGGGATTCTCTTCTGGATGGATTTCAAAGTTCATTAGTTGGTTTTTATGTTTTTCTATGTATATTCTCTCCCATATGATGAGTTCACATAGAAAAACATAAAAACCAACTAATGAACTTTGAAATCCCGCCAGAAGAGAATCCCACATTTAAGTTCATCACTAAATCAACAGATGGCAGCAGCAACTCCAGAATTACCCACACCCCTGGATCAAGCTTTAATCGCATAAGAACCAAAGATGCAAACGATGATTTGCAGAACATGGCCTCAAAATAGGTACGTAAGTGAAGCAGATGTGAAATAAATATGACTCATCTATAAATTAATAATTATTTCGCTTCACTGTGGTGTTCCAATACAGTTAAATCTCGGCATAATATTTACTTTGTCAGAAATGGTGTGTATTTTAGCTGACTTTTTCATCAACCATGTTTATTTGAATACAGGACAATATCAAATACAAGATGATCCTCTTTGTTCAGAAGTTAATTGGAATTTAGCATTTCAATATACATAAAAAGAAAACTTAGCAGAATGAGATTCGATGGCAATGACAGCAGCAGGTAAAAAGCTCATACAGAGCATAGCATAATATAACACATTATTGCATTTGCTCAGAAATTCTGTGCTAAGTGGGAGAAAGAGAAAAACAAAGGAGAATGGAAAATGGATAACTAAACCTCTCTTTTATTATTTATTTTACATCCTCCAACATTGTCATATCAGACGATAAATAAAATGGGTGAAATGATGCTCAAATGAGACCAGTGTCCATAGAGCTTAGAATTGCCAAACGTTCATTTTTCGGGATAAGGTAAAACCCCAGAAAAAACCTTATCCAGATAACACATCCTGACCAAGATTTGAATTTGGGACCTCTTGAACATCAAGCAGACACACTACCATATGGTGTCAAGCTAGACCTCTCTTTTCTGCTTAATCATTAGCTACTAATACAGGATTAGGTACAGTTACTAACAAGAAAGGAATTTTTTTTATTTATTCTATTCTCAGAAAGACCTTTCCTCCAATGAGAATGCTTATAATACTCTAAGGCTGTAAACAGCTGACATGACATAAAATGAAACTCTCAAAATCTCTCGCATACATCACATACTCTGTGGCAATCAGTACTATTTTCCCCTTGTTTCACCACTGCTGACACCATCCATTACCTGCAAAATTTTAAACTTATTTCTTTTTACCCCATATTATTGAGAAAAAATTTATTACAAATTTATTTTCATTTTCAATATTGATATTTTAGAGAACCAAAAATCTTTTATTTGGATAAACATAGTTCTTTAGTTTCAATTTCCCTTCTATGCAATGTGCTAATATTGCCCTCATTGAGTGGGGTAATCTTTGATCCCTGCTTGAGATGAAGTTATTACTTATCAAAGATTTACTCCAAGCTGCTTGAAATGAATCATGATTCGTAAAAAGACATCAGTCACAAAATTTATATTTTTGGGAAATTTATAATTTATAACTTCACCATTGTGTTTATTTTGACATTCAGATTTCTGAACTTGCCTTTTGAAACATGAGCTGATGTCCTTTTAATAACATACACATTTAAGGTCATCTATAATGGTTATTTTGTTTTTTCACTCAACTACGCAAAGTCTTGTGGCATATGATAACTGTCATTTTACAAGAAGCCTAACATGGTAAACAAATTTCCTCTCCATAATAAAATGCTGCCAAGGGCCAGTGTCATACATCTAGTTGAAGATTTCTTTAAACTGCAATCAATCATGGGCCAGGGTATCTTTGCAAGGACTTACAGCAGTCTTCCCTTAAGAGGGGATTGCTTTTCTCTGCTTATTTTTGTGCTTCATATCTCTTTCTCATTAATGACTTGAAGCTTTCCCGGCATTGATTATTGATGATAGTTTCTCGGGCTAACAGCCAGGTCAGATTAGGGTAACTACCCAAGCTTTCAGCGACTAACTCTGACACCATCCTCAGGGGAACTCTTTTACATCGGGCTAACAGCCAGGTCAGATTAGGGTAACTACCCAAGCTTTCAGCGACTAACTCTGCCACCATCCTCAGGGGAACTGAGGATAGTTGGGTAGTTACCCTAATCTGACCTGGCTGTTAGCCCGAGAAACTATCATCAATCTCTTTCTCATTCTTTCACTTGGATCATCTCCAAATCTCAGATGTTTTGGTTCACAGACCTGACTTACAAAGACAAAACAGTCTTTCCCCATTCACTTCCATTCTCTAAAGGATTATGTACACAATTAGAAACCTTTTGTCAATTCTAAGAAAAAGTGGCATTGGTACTGGCCCATAAGTGCTATGCTTTATCCTCTGGAGAGCATCATAATAACTCATTAATAAAGAAAAGACTTTAAAGGCCAAGTATCTATCAAGTCACAGCTATGTCCCAACTATATTGATTCAGATGGTTTTGTTTTATTTTTGCAGTTCTCAATCATAAAATGAGGATTTGTTTCACATATTGCTAAGATTTCCAGAGAATAAGAATTTTGCATGCAAAATGTGCACTGTTTCATAAAATTAGAGAACCAAAAAGAAAGTAGGTGATAAAATTTTTCTTGTGCAACTATAAATTGCATAATTACAATTGATAAACATCTTATAGTTCAATTGGTGGCAAATGTTTCTATGATCACAATGCAGTAATTTTTATACCTGCTTTTCAACAATTACTTTCTAGTCCATTAATATACTTTATGTCACTTTTAAAAATACCACGAGCTTGAATGGATAATACAATATAGAGAAATAAAAACATTTTATTTATTTTCAATGAATCCATCAAGATATTTAAGTTAACTCATCCAAATTAGACTTATATTTTTAGTAAGATGAATCTCAAAGTGTATAAATAATTTTAGCCATTGATAAATTCAAGAGTTAAACAGCTATATCTCAATACATATGAAATATAGGTTTACTTTGGTGCATTTTCAAATGGAGCCCAAAAAATGAATAAACAAGAAATTAATTTGTAATGCTGTCTCAAAATCACTGTTTGAACACTGAACAAGATTTGCTGTTATTCACTTCACTTCACTTCACTTGCGTAAGTGAAGCCAATGTGTAATAAATACGACTCATCTATAAATTAATAATTATTTCACTTCACTGTGATGTTCCAATGCAGTTAAATCTCAATATTTGTTGTATTTAAATTATAATGAATGCAAAGCTTCAGACTTTCAACAGATAAAACACCAAGAAACTAGTATTCATCTTATGTAAATAATATTTATTTAGTAGGTTACTGTAGGAAATCTTAAGGTTTCATAATTAGATACTTACAATTAATTATTAATGTCTGTAATTTCCTCCAGTATATACTTGTTTGGTCTAAATTTACAGACATTGATTTTTTTATTTGAAGGGGGTTGCCAAAACTATTCATTGGCCTACCCTACTTTCAAGACCTCCAGCTGCCACTGATAATGTTTAATAAGCTAATACGTAAAACTAATAAAGGGAGAAAATGTTTAAATGCGAACTAAAGAATTCCTTAATACAAAACTGGTATATAATATTAGGTGAGTTATAATTTGTGTTAAAGAATGCATAATGTTTTCTTCTACTTCATAGTTTGGACTTCAGTTCATTCTGGCTCCAAATTGTTAATACGATCATTCCTGTGGTCTACCTGTTTCCTATTACCTTGTGTCTTTAAAACTGCTTTGGATATTCTGTTTAGTGGTTTTTCCAGGTATAATTTCCAATTTTGTTATTAGCAGAAGTCAACTCGTCTAGAAAAGGATTCTCACAACCTTACCTTTCCATGTAAAACTATAATTATTCATAAGCTCCAAATAAAACTTCTAAAATATTATTTAATGTGCATAAAAATAGGGGTGCTTGAAACTTTTATGAAAGTGTAAAAGCTAATGATGATCATGATGATGGCGATAAAACTGTTATTAAAATTTCAACTATATTTGTGACAGGTCTCTCTTTATTTATATGATGGAGAGGCCAATATACCTTTATACTTTTGTCCTTTTCTATTCCTCTGTCCATCTACGAACCCACTTTTAGTAAAGAAAGAGCGCCCATTTGTTCATTTTAAACATACTGTGACTTTGTGGGTTCGTGAAATGAAAAGTCCAATTACACAAACTCAACAATGTTCTTTATTTCCACCGACTTACAGTTGAACACTTGCCAATTACACAGAATTACGTAATGCACACAATTACGATTCACCAGTTCGTCCGTTACAGTTCCGATGCCCGTACACAGTCTTCTCGTCCGTTCGCTAGCACGTCGAGCACTGACTGACCCACCTCCAGCCCGACGTGTTGCTTATATAGGGTCAGCTGGCCAATCTGGAAGGTTCTAGATTAGATGAAATATCCTGTAAGTTCCAGAACTCAGGTGGAACAGAAAGAGACGGCGCAGTGACGTTTTTTTTTTTCCAGCCACCCCTCGTTACCGCTATAAGACAAACGAGGGGGCATGACGAACACCGACCATCTCCTGCTGCTGCTGCTGCCGGTTCTATAGGGAGTTCCGACGTTTGGGTGACACTGCTCCCTCCTCAAAGCTGGTCGTCCCGAACAGCACCATCGTAGCATGCCAGGCAATCCAGGTGTACCACAACATCTTCCCTCGGGGAACCTTCTGGATGCGGTAGACCACGTCGTTAATCCTCTTCACCACCCGGTACGGTCCTTGCCATGGCTGCTGGAGCTTCGGGCAGCGTCCCTTGGTCCGGGTAGGACGGTACAACCAGACCAGGTCACCCTGCTGGAACCCTTGGCTTTTGGCTTGCCTGTCATACCTGGTCTTCATGCGGTCGCTCGCCTTCTGGATGTTTTGGTGAGCCATGTCGTGGAGATGGTCCACCAAATTCTCCACATACACGGTCGCTGGCTGTCTCGCTTCTGGAGGGCTTCCAAAAGCCAGGTGACAAGGGAGGCGTAACTCTCGGCCGAACATTAAGCTGGCTGGTGTCATCCCAGTTGTGTCGTGTGTAGACGAGCAGTAGGCCAGCTAGAACAGTGGCACCTTGACGTCCCAGTCTCTATGATGGCTGGCCACGACCTTCCTCAGGTGTTCCTCTAAGGTCTGAATGTATCTTTCGACCATGCCATCCGACTGGGGATGTGGAGGCGTCGTGCGGGTCTTGTTCACCCCAAGACTTTGTAGTGCCTCCTTCATTAGGTTGGACTCAAAGTTGGTACCCTGGTCACTGTGTAGCTCTAACGGCACCCCAAATCGACAGAACACTTGCTCCACGAGGCAGTCTGTGATGGTCTTTGCCTCTTGGTTTGGGATGGCATACACCTCCGGCCACTTGGTGAAGTAGTCCACGACCACCATTAGGTACTTGTTGCCTCGGTCGGAAACTGGGAACGGTCCAGCAATGTCAACGGCGATCCGTTCGAATGGCGCTCCGACGTTGTACTGCTGCATGCGACCCCGGCTCCTAATCTGGGGGCCATGACTCGCCGCGCACACGTGACACTGACGGCACCATCTCTCAGCATCTGCCCGGAGTCTCAGCCAGTAGTAGCGCTGCCGTAGTTTGTCAATCGTTCGGTTCGCTCCCAGGTGTCCTCCCGAAGTACCGGCATGCTCTTCCTCCAAGACTTCCGGGACCTTACCCCGGGGAAGTACCAACTGTTCTCTCTGCGTCTTCCCATCGGGTGACTCCCATACCCGGAACAGCACGCCATATCTGGTCTTCAACGGGTCCCATTGGGCCCAGTATGACTTGTAGGTGCACTCCTCAGTGCGATGTCCTCCCAGGTTGGTCTCAACCCTGCCTCCACTTCCCTCAAAAGTGGCCCCAAGTCTGCGTCCGCCAGCTGCTCCCTCCTCAGGCCTGCGCTATCCCAGCCGTCCGCAGGCACTGCCACAACTACTTGGACTGCTGTGGCACGCTCCTTCTCTTTCACTCTTGTGCACTGGTCGCACTCTTCTGGACAGGGTCTTCGGGACATAGTGTCCGCATTACCGTGGCTCTTCCCTCTACGATGTTCTGAGGTGAAGTCGTACTCCTGCAGCCTCTGGACCCAACGTGCTGTCTGGCCTTCCAGGTTCTTAAAGCTCAATAACCAGGTTAGGGCGGAATGGTCAGTCCTCAGGTGAAATGGCTGACCGTACAGGTACTTGTGGAAGTGCTCCAAGGTCTTTACTACCGCCAGTAGCTCTCGTCGGGTGACGCAGTAGTTCTTCTCTGCCTTGGATAACGTCTTGCTGTAGTAGGCTATCACCCGCTCATAGCCGTCCTGGATCTGCGATAGGACACCTCCAATGCAATGGTCGCTGGCGTCGGTGTCCACAATGAAGGCGCCACCCGGTTGTGGGAAACCCAAAATTGGAGCACTGCACAGGGTCTCCTTTAGGTGCTGGAAAGCGTTTTCGGCGTCCTCCGTCCACACATAAGGCCGGTGTTCCTCTGTCAGGCGGGTGAGGGGTTTCGCGGCGGTAATAACTGCACAGCCCCAGGAAACTGCGCAACTCTTTCTTATCCTTTGGGCGAGGCCAATCTTTCACAGCCTGTGTCTTCTCCTGGTCTGTGGCCACTCCGGTGGCTGAGAATATGTGGCCCAAGTAGTTCACTTCCTTGAGGAAGAGCTGGCACTTCTTCGTGTTCAGCTTCAATTTGGTCACCTGCAGTCTCTGTAGCACCTTTCTCAGATACTCGAGATGGCCTTCAAAAGTCTTACCAACGATGATGATGTCGTCGAGGTATAGCAGGCAGGCGTCGTAAGTCAGTCCTCTCATCACTGACTCCATGAGGCGTTGGAAGGTAGCTGGTGCGTTGCAGAGGCCAAAGGCCTCTGGCCAGAGCCCTTGGCCTGTCGAGAATGCGGTCATCTCCTTGTCTCTTGGGTCTAGAGCTACCTGCCAGTAGCCCGACTTCAGGTCCAGGGTCGAGAACCACTGTGCACCTGCTAGCGTGTCCATGGTGTCGTCAAATCGGGGTAAGGGGAAACAGTCCTTCCGGGTGAGAGCGTTCAACTTTCTGTAGTCTACACAGAAGGGCAGCTCGCCATTCTTCTTTGTCACCAAGACTACAGGGGAACACCAAGGGCTTTCAGACTCTTCAGTCACTCCCCTGGATCTTATGTCCTCCAGCATGTCTCATACTGGAAGCGGAACGCGTCTCTGTGGTTGCCGAATAGGCTGGGCGTCCCCAGTGTTGATGCGGTGAAGCACTTTGTCTGTGCGGCCGTAGTCACTATCGCCTTGGCTGAAGACGCGCTGGTATCGTCTTAGCAGTTGTCTAACTTTCTCCAGCTGCTCTGCGGTCAGGTGGTCGGCCGCCCTCTCCAGTAAGCCTTCTAGCCGGGGCCCCAGGTTTTGCGTCGGCACCGGCTCCTGCGTCTTGTCGATTGCTGTCACGCTCACCACGGGCTCGCACGTTCCCAAATCCGTCCCGGCCTGGACATCGTGATCGGTGTCCGTTGGATTTAGCAGTCTCACTGGCACCTCCTCTCGGCACGGCAGCTGTGCCCTGGCTACACATAGGCCGTGCAAAGGTGTCTTCTGGTCCAGCATCATGTTCCTGGTTCTCTGGCCTTCCAGTCGCGCCGTCACCACCACCTCGCTCCTCGCGGGGATAACCACGTCTTCGTCCAAGACGACCCTGTAAATTCCAAGGCGCTCTTCTGGTTGACGGAGTATAACCTCTTCTCCGTTGAGCCGCAGGACCTTTTTGCCGACGTCGACCGTCGCGTCATGGCTCCTGAGGGCATCCAGTCCCAGAATCACCTCCACAGCCACCTTCGCGACGAACACCCACAGACGCACTGCACTCCGTCCCAAGGTCAGCTCCAGCAGGGCCTCCTTCTCCACAGGCAAGGTGTCGCCCGATTCCATGACAAACTGGTATGGTCGATTCGGCTTCCTTGTCGGCAAACCCTTCGCCACGTCAGGTCTGATTATGGTCACGGCCGCCCCGGTGTCCACCAGCACGCGGCACGGCTTTCCTCTTACCCAGCCGTCCGCGATGAGGCTGTCATTCATACGCCGGCTGACGGCGCGCAGTGTCACTCGAGGGGATGGTGGTGATGGCGCCGACGTGCCCCTCTCCACGACGGCCCTTACTCGTTTTCCGGCTGCTCTTCCTGTTGTGGGCAGTCTTTCTGCAGGTGTCCGGGCTGTCCACACCCCCAACACAGGCCACTAGGTGTGCGCCGGCGTCCCTCGGCTGGTCTTGTCTCCGGTGTAGCGGACACTCCTCGTTCTCGACGTCGGGATGGCTGTTACCTTGGCCGCCTCCATCCTTAATGCTGCCGTCAGCGCCTCGTGGATGGTTTTATAATCGCCGAGCATTAGGCGCTGACGAATCTCCGTATCTCGTACCCCGTCCACGAATGTGAAGGGGATACGAACTCTGGTGGGAGGTCGACCAGGGCCTTGCTTGCTAGTTGTTCAACTGCCAGGGCGAACTCCTACAGCGTCTCCCCCGGCTGCTGTGACCTTGCCTTTAGCTGGCTGCGGTACGCTGCGGCTAAGCGGTGGTTCCCGAAACGATTCTCCAGGGCCTCCCAGATGTCCTTGGGCGCCGCCGTTGTCTGCACCGCGTTTAGGACTTCCGCGGCCCGTCCCTGGAGGCTGGCTATTAACTGTGTGGCCTCCTCCTCCGGTGACCATCTGTTGTGCTTGGCCACTGTGTCGAACTGGCGGCGGAAGACCTCAAATGTTGACGCGCCGTCATATTTCGGAGGTTTGACGCGCGCCGATGTTGTGTCGCGTTCCGGTGCGTCGGCCTTCAAATCCTTCAACCTCCTGCCAACGACGTCCTCCACCATGGCGTTCAGGGACTTGACGCTGCTGTCGGCCTTCCCTTCCAGCTCATTAACGCGGTTTGCCAGGTCTCCGACGCGTTCGTCCACTTGGCCGATCCGCTTGCTGAGCCCCGTGACGTCCTCCCTCACGCCGGCCAACTGTTTCTCAAATTTGGCGGCGAGGGCCTCGTTCGCAACCTTCATATCTTCCATCTTCTCCGTGAGGTTATCGTTAGCCGTCTTCATTTCGTCCAGCTTTGCGGCCAGGTTGTTATTCGCCGCTTCTGTTTTCGCAGCGAGGTTGTCATTTGCTGCTTTCATTTCCGAGGTCAGTTTGGCCTTCATTTCCATCATCTTCTCCAAAATCTTTTCCAATGCTGCGTCCATGGTTGTAATGTTCGGTGATGTTGTCGTCCCGCTTCCTGACACCAGTGTGACTTTGTGGGTTCATGAAATGAAAAGTCCAATTATACAAACTCAACAATGTTCTTTATTTCCACCGACTTACAGTTGAATACTTGCCAATTACACAGAATTACTTAATGCACACAATTACGATTCACCAGTTCGTCCGTTACCGTTCCGATGCACATACACAGTCTTCTCGTCCGTTCGCTAGCACGTCGAGCACTGACTGACCCACCTCTAGCCTGACGTGTTGCTTATATAGGGTCAGCTGGCCAATCTGGAAGGTTCTAGATTAGATGAAATATCCCGTAAGTTCGAGAACTCAGGTGGAACAGAAAGAGATGGCGCAGTGATGTTTTTCTTTTTCCAGCCACCCCTCATTACCGCTATAAGACAAACGAGGGGTGTGACGAACACCGACCATCTTCTGCTGCTGCTGCCGGTTCTATAGGGAGTTCCGACGTTCGGGTGACAATACTGTACTGATTTCAAGATGTTTTTGGATTAACAGATGATATAGGTACACTGGAAGCTGCAAGTACTCTTAAGGCCCTAATGTTAACAGTTTCAGGACCAGAGAAATGCATAGAATAAATTCAACCTGGCAACTTATGATTAAGAATTATATGCAAATCTTTGACAGTGTAAAGTGACTTCAAATTAGCAGAGCATGGAAGAGAAAAAACTTGTAGTTCATGCTACAGAGAGAGAATATTTATGTAACACAGAAAAGGATTAAAATGGCTATGCTTAATTTTTGCTCACATGGGTATGTAAATATTATTACTTGTAGTTTGGCAGTGTATGTTGTTGGCTAAATATTTTGTTCTGTATTTTTTCAGATTCTAACGGGTGAAGACTGGAATGCTGTTATGTATGTTGGTATTCAAGCTTATGGTGGTGTATCGTCTGTAGGGGTGCTAGCTTGTGTATATTTCATTATCCTCTTCATTTGTGGCAACTGTATCCTTTTATATAATGATTTTGCTGGTGTGTTTAAATTATTGTGGGAAATAATATTAAGGTCATACTGAAAGGAATGAGCAATGATATTTTAAAATCTTAATATTTATTTTTTACACAAACCTAGTAGATCACCTTATATCTATA
>CM060948.1:77472930-77565430 GCA_030765055.1 Mantis religiosa
AAATGTTGATCATAAATATTTAAGTATGCATTAAAGTAACCAGTGTGAAATTATATACACATGAAAGCTGATCAACAAAGACTAAGACTTTTAATAGATAGTCAATATGAAAAATCCAATGCCACGACCGGGATTTGGACCATGGATCTCCTGGTTTCCGTTCAGTCGCTCTAACCCATTGAGCTACCATGGCCAACTTGCCATCGTGACATTAAATTCTCCATTTGACTCATATTTCCCCAGTAAACCACTAGGGGCTCTCACATCCAAGATACACCGTTTGTGACATCTTACTATCGTAAGTACTTGAGTCCCAGGCTTCGTCATTTAACTCTTATTATTTCAGTTAATTGATGGAAATTAATCATTTCTTCACACTAGCCGTATATAGGCTAAGGTTTTTAATGGAGAGAGTCAACATAAAAAATTCAATGCCACGGATGGGATTTGGACCGGCGAAATGAGTCAAATGGAGAATTTAATGTCATGACGGCAAGTTGGCCATGGTAGCTCAATGGGTTAGAGCGACTGGACGGAAACCAGGCAATCCATGGTCCAAATCCTGGCCGTGGCATTGAATTTTTCATGTTGACTCTATCTATTAAAAACCTTAGCCTATATACGGCTAGTGTGAAGAAATTAATTTCCATCAATTAACTAAAAAAAAGACTAAGACTGATTATACACATATACATATTCCATTTTAGTGTTTACATGATCTTTTTCAAAGTAGTCCCCTCTTACTTCAGTGCACTTTCTACAGCATCTCTGCCAGTCCTTGAACACATGCTGCAGACCATTCTTTGTCAAGTCGTTGAAAATCACCTCACCTTTCTTGAGCATTGCTTCAGATTTCTCAAACTATATGCCCCTAAGCTTTACCTTTAGTAATGGGAATAAAAAAAAATCACAGGTTGCAAGGTTGAGGCTATAAGGTACAGATGTATCTTTTAGACATGGCACATAACCTTGCTCAGATGTGTGGAAGTGACATCATGCGAATCAGTGGTAGGGGTAAAATCTTTCACCAGCAGATTGCTGATAAAGCTAATGGGTTAGATGGCAGATGATTAACCTGATACCCCTTTTTCTTCCAATTAAACGAGTGGACTAGACCATACTGATATGTAGTATGTTGCTTTAACAGTAGTGCGAGGGGAAACTGCATGAGTTTACCATCACTTTCACTACAGATTGAACAACTTTTGCCTTTTTTGTATAAGAGAACCTGGTAATTTCATTAAAGTGCTGGCTTGTTTTCCTTCAGGATCATATGATGCAGCCATGACTCAACACTGGTGATAATTGATTTCAAAAAGCATCCCCTCCATCAGGAAAGAGATACAGCACCTCATGGCTTGTCTCCATTTGCACAACCTTTAGTTCAAGAGTCAACAGACGTAGCACCAAATGGACACATACTCGGGTCATATGGAGATGATCATGCATAATCGTAAAGACACTGCCATATGAAATTCTCAACTCTTCAGTGAGGTTAAGTAATGTTATCCACCGATCTTCATGGACAATTGCAGCAGCCATGTTGATGTTGACTTCAGTAAGAGCAGAAGCGGAAACACAGACCCAGCTTGCATAATACAGACAAGTCGGCCTTGTTTGAAGTCCTTGAACCACCTGAACACTGCTCCATGAAGTAGTGCATCTTCACCATACACTTGCTTCAGATTTTCATAAGTTTCAGTGGCTGTATGGTTAAAATGAAACAGAAATTGATTACACTGTACAGCTACATTCATGTCACCTCCAAAAATGCACGTAGTGTTTACAAAATATAGAATTACTACCAACCTACCAATACAAGAGAGTTACTGTCTATGGCCATTATACATAAAAGCCTGCTTGCTCTTTTCGAATATTTATGTTAAACAGAAAAATATCACGGAAGGTACAGGAAAATATCAATCAGTTTTTGTTGATGAGTTCTCATATATATATTTTTTATGTTCCTACTTTGGAACATGGTATGTACGTTAAAAAAAAAAAAAAGTGCAATAAGAGTGCAAACTCTGTTGCAATGTTAACATCAAATGAACACTATAATGCTGTAGATGTCACAAGGGTCATTAATCCTGTGATAGAAGCTCCCCAGGGCCTACAGAGCTTAGTTATGACATTTGTCTTTCAGGATAAGGGAAAACCCCAGGAGAAACCTTATCCAGGTAGCTCACCCTGACTGAGATTCAAACTCAGGATCCCTTTAATGTGAGGCAGATTGCCTCTTGCTAAGGTGGTCTTGGTTTGTTTCCAGGCAACCATATTTGGAATTTGTGGTGAACAAAGTAGCATCTGGACAGGTTTTGTTTGGGTTTTCCAGTTTCCCCTATCATTCATTCAACCAGCTGCTCCAAAATTACATTTCCGTTTTGCACTACCATTTCATATATCATCTAGTTCTTCACCCGCATACCAGGTATCAAGCTGATCCTCCATCCTGGATTTTCTCTTGATCTAGACCACCGTCTGACCCCAGACACCCAAATGCGAGTCCTGAGGGGGGAATAAATATGAGTCCTCCATATGAAGAGGATGAAATGGAGAAACAAAATATACTGACCAACTTTGTGTTTAGAAGTATTAATTGGCATACACTGTATTCAAAAGATTTACCAATAATGGCATTTTAGAACTGTGTCCATACTAAATGAAATGTTTCTGCATTGATGGCTACTTATGCACAGTTCATTGCTAAAAATTCTCGATCGGTGCAAAACAAAAGTAATATATATATATATAATTCCTATGCAGCTGACATTCTTTACTTGAACGTCTAGTTTCACTCTGAAATATAGTGTGGAAGTCGTGTTATTGTAAGATCAAAATCACAACATATTTTGTGTTTTTAATTCACTATTTATTCCACATTTTAAATACAACAGTAATAACAAAAGAAAATTGTCATAACATTTATGTATCTCCAAGTTGACCAACCTCAGAACAATTGCCACAAGTATTCCCCCTCCTAATGGATGGTTATGAATCTTGGAGGTAGTCGTACTGTTCTTCCACTGCGAGTTGTTTGAGTAGAATTACCTGGAAGTACTGGTATTGATGCAGCAGATATGGGTTTCACACATGGGCTTTCAACTAATCCATGTGATGGGTTCATTAGGTACGCAGGTTTTAGGCAGTCAATAGAGACGGCATCATGCTTGTTGTTGCGATCGACTGTGAAGAATTTACTGTCCTGTTTAAGAACTTTGAATGGGCCTTCATAAAGTTGCTGTAAAGGTTTTTTAACTGCATCGACTCACACAAACACACGAGTTACTGTAGATAATGCAGGATGGACAAAACAAAATTTTGAATTTCCCTTATTCATATATGTAGGTTGGTTTTCACGAAATGCAGACGTTAGCTGTTTCAGATATATTGCCATGTTCATATCATCTTGCTCAGTAGGAATGAAGAATTCCCCTGGTAAACAAACTGGTTGACCAAAAAGTAATTCTGAGGCAGCATATCCACTTTCGGCAATTACATTTCGTAGTCCAAGAAGTACAATTGGAAGAGTATTTACCCAGTCCTGTTTGAGATGGCATTTTATTGCAGCCTTCAGCGATCGATGCCATATTTCCACTTTACCGTTTGATTGTGGATGGTAAGCGATGTTAAGATGCTTAAATAGTGTTGACTCAAATTGTCGCCCTCTATCTGTTGTGAGGTTGTAAGGAGTTCCGTATCTTGAAATCCATTCAGAAACAAATACCTGTGCAACAGATTCTGCTGAAATGTCTTATCGGAATTGCTTCTGGCCAAGAAGAGAATCGATCAATGATTGTCAGGATGTATCTATAACCTTGTGATACTGGAAGTGGCCCAACAATATCCAAGTGCACGTGTTCAAATTTTTGCTGGACATGCGGAAATGTTCCCAACGGACTTTGGAACGCTGGCAGTTGATACAAGCCCATGCTTTCACTTGTTTATCAATGGAAGGCCATACAAATCTGTCTCTTATAAGTCGTGATGTGCGCTTAGGAGACGGATGAGACAAGTTGTGAATTAAGTCAAAAGTTGTTTGCGCATTGTTCCGGGCACAAATGGGCGACTATGTTCATCACAATATAGTGAAATGCCTAGTCCAGGAACAGGTTTCAGTGAAAGTTTCAGAGAACTGTTGTTGCTTTCTTGAAGGTTTTGAAGTTCAGGATCATTCTTTTGCAATCTTGCCATATTGGTGTAGTCAAGAGAACTGATCGTCTCTAATCGGGAAAGGTAGTCTGCAACTATGTTGTCTTTTCCTGATATATGTCTCAAATCTGTTGTGAATTGTGACACATAATCCAGATGTCTAAGTTGTCTTGGAGAAGCTTTTTCTGTGTTTTGGTGAAATGCTTAAGTCAACGGTTTGTGATCTGTAAATACTGTGACTGTGCGACCTTCAACCATGTATCTGAAATGTTTGATGAATGCATAAATCGCCAACAATTTGCGGTCATAAGTGCTGTATCTCTTCTCAGTTTCTGTGAGTTTTCAAGAGAAGTGGTTTTCTTGTTTCATTAGATACTTGTTCCAGCGATGCTCCTATGGCCACTGCAGAGACATTAACATGCAGTAGTAGTGGGCAGTTTGATTCCAGGTGGGAAAGAAGGGTTGCATTTACAAGTCCTGCTTTGCGAGCTTCATATGCTTCAATCAGTTCTGGGGTCGACATGATTTGGCGATAATCACCATGAGCAGACTTGAGTGCTTCTTGTAATGTCACCTGAGGCCAAGCAGCTTTATAGATAAATCGTCGGTAATAGTTGATTGCATCTATGAAGTGGCGCAACATCCGATATGTCTTGGGAACTCAGCTTTTATGAGAGTTTCTACATGCCCTGGAAGTGGAACTGTTCCATGGCTTGAAATTTGGAAACCCAAAAAGTCCATGGTTGATTCTCCAAATATGCATTTTGCAAGGTTGATCGAGATACCATAGTCTCGAAGTGTAGAAAAAATTACCCTTAAATGCTGTTTATGTTCTTCTACTGAGGTTGAAGCAACAAGAACATCGTCAAGGTAGACAAATGCAAATGGCAGATCACCTAAAACTTCATCCATAAAATGTTGGAACGTTTGTGCTGCATTTCTTAATCCGAAAGTCATTACTGAAAATTCAAATAACCCAAAGGGAGTTATTATAGCAGTTTTTTCTGTCTTGTGGTGCTACTGGAATTTGATTGTATGCACCCAGTAAATCCAGCTTGGAAAAAATATTTTTACTAGCTAGTGAATGTGTGAAATCATGAAGGTGGGGTATGGGATACCTGTCTGGTTTAGTAACTGCATTTAAATTTCGATAATCTCCACATGGCCTCCAACTGCCATCCTTCTTTTTGCTGAGATGAAGAGGGCTTGACCAACTGGATTTCGATGGTCTACAAATGCCTAGATTCATCATCATCTGGAATTCTTCTTTTGCGGCTTGCAGCTTTTCTGGAGCCAACCGTAAAAAATGGCATCGAACTGGGGGTCCATTGGTTTCAATGACATGGATTATCTTATGTGCTAGATGCTCCTTTGGAAATACGGATGGCCATGTTATTTCTGGAAACTCTTGAAGCATCTCCGTAAATTCATTTATAATATTAGCACACTTAACTGATGTTCCAGTCTTGGTGTGAGCAATGCAGGTAGCTACAGATAAGTGTGTCCCCATCTATTAGCCTTTTTTGCCGGAGATCAATTAGAAGATTGTAATATTTCAGTAGATCTGCTCCTATGATAGGATGACTAACTGTTGTTAAAACAAATGGCCAGCGATAGCTGCGTCTAAGACCTAGGATGAGATTTAGTAATCGTTCTCCGTATGTAGCTAATGGAGCACCATTTGCAGTGAAAAGTGTGAATTTTTTAGGACCACTCTTCTTATCTTTAGGGATTGCTGGCAAAACAGATACTTCAGCTCCTGAACCTATAAGATATTTAACCTTTGTTGTTTTATCTGTGATAAAAAGGTGGGCTGAATTTCCTCTTTTGCATACCACCATCTGCGATTGGGTTGCTAGCTTTTTGAAAGGTACAAACATGGGGACTGGCATTTTTTGGCATTGTCCCTGAATTTAGTATGATACCAGCAATAAGTAGTGTTGGAAGAAGTTGAGGATCTGCTTTTGTTACACCTACTATTTCGTCGACTGCAACTTGATCGCCCACGTTGATAAGACTCTAATCTTTCCAAACGTGAATTAATATCTTCCAGAGTGTTACTGAATTGTGACAAATCACTGGTATTTGGGTTGATATCAGTGGTAACTGCGTTAACACAATTTGAGTTTTGAAGAGCAGTGACCTCAATCAGCCCAGACCTACTATCAGCCATAGTAGCTAGCTTCTCCAGATTTTCACTACTGACTGCGAGTACAGTTTGTACAGACAAAGGGAGACGTTGAAACCACAAAGATTTTAATATTTCATCTGTAATTCTGCTATGGGCTAAATCTTTCATTTGCCGTGAAATCTTTCATTTCACGTCGGGGTCACCATTTATGGAAGTCCCATTATTTTAAGATCAAAATCACAACATATATTGCATTATTCTGTTGTTTAAGGACTATGATACAATGAAGCACAAAATTAATACAATTTTGAGTCGAACTAATACTCAATGCTCCATTTATTGCTAGTATTTACCTAGAACGCGTTTCGTTAGGATCTTCCTAACATCATCATTGAGTCGACAACAGCTGATGATGTTAGGAAGATCCTAACGAGACGCGTTCTAGGTAAATACTAGCAATAAATGGAGCATTGAGTATTAGTTCGACTCAAAATTGTATTAATATATTGCATTGTTAATTCACTATTTATTCCACATTTTAAATACAACAGTTATAACTAAATAAAATTGTCATAACATTTATCTATCTCCAAGTTGACCAACCTCGGAACAATTGCCATAACAGCAACATAACTCTGAACCCACAAAATGATAAATGTCCATTCTTTCTCCTTTAACCTGAAATCTATTTTAGATCTATCATATCTAAAGTTTCAGAGCTTCAGGCATTCCAAGACCTACTTATAACAGGGTGATGGTTTTTGACAAATTTTTCAAAAGCTATTTTAGGAGTGTCAGATTTTCTATCTATCATTTGAAATTAAACTCTATGATCTTAATTGAATTAATGGCTCTGCTATCAAATGTACTAATTTGTGTTTAAAATGGGATGATACTTGTCCTTTAACGCTACTAGGTGAGCAACCAATTGGAGTCCTGCAGTGCTGTTATATTGCATTCTCCATAAGTGGTGTGTGGTGAGCGCCAACTGAATCCATATCTAATAAATACTATTTGCTCTAAGACAAAAGTTCAGCTTTTGCAAAAAGTGATCCATTAGAAAGATAGAGAGTAATGTGTCTAACATAACTGTAAAAACCCAATATTTTTCCTAATACAAATAAGTAAAGTACCAATATATTATAACAATGCATCGTGAGATAAGTACTGTAATGAACATCATTATAGGTTGGAATGTATGCATACACGTATATTTGTAATTACTCAGAACTGAGATGCGAATGTTTGACATGAAATGATGAAACCATTTCTTTTGAATAAGCCACTGTGCTTTTTAAATTCAAGAGAGCATTCAGTACACTTCCTGCTGGCCTGTAGAATGCTACATCTGCAGAAAGTGAGTCGTCTCATATGTTTGAGTGATTCATAATCTCTGTTTACTCTAGTGTTCAAAGCAGTATTATTCAGTTTTATTGTTCTTCTGTTTAAAAACCAGGGAAAAGTGTATCAGCTGCATCAACTTGCAATTGAAATGAGATATGAGGTAATTCATCTTCCCCCTTTGCATGGCCAGTACAATCCAATTGAGTTAATGTGGGCTCAAATTATGTTGCAACCAGAAATAATACTTTTAAACTGACTTGTGTTGAATGACTTGTTCACAAAGAAATTGACAAACTAACACAGTACTAGGAAAACTGCATGAGGCATACAGCTCAACTATAAGATGACTTTTGGAAATAAATAGCATGTGACAAAATTTTGGAGCCCATCATAATTTTGCAATACTCGGATAACAAAGACAATGACAATGACGAATTGTCTCTTGACATAAGTGACATTCACAGCTATGTGGATGTGCCACTGGTAGTTCCCGTTAGATTAGAAAAATAGGTAATTCATAAACTAAAATTATAGCATTTAAAACATATGCATAATATGCAGATATCCACGTTGCAATTGTGATTTCAACAACTGCATTATTATAAAAGTTTTGAAAATTAAGTTTGGCTACCCTTACATTTAACACTAAGGAGACAAGCATGGTCTAGGATATTGTGCAAGAGAGAGAGAAGAGTATGAAAAGAGTGGGGGTAATGATGTGGCATGCTCAGCACACTAACACATCTGATTTGCAGCGGTCCAGAACTTTCCCCAATTGAAACACACAATAATGATTATCTTTACAATACATTATTCCAAAAGTTTTATAAGTCTTTTTGTTCTCCCTTAGGGTGTATGGTGCATTTTTTTTTGCTCTCTATATTTCCTAACCTAGTATTTACTAGTACTGTCATATTGACATTCACTTTACTCAAATTAGGGGTTAAAAAGCTTTCAAACTTAAGTTTTATACTTTTATAAGAACCTCCTTTCATACTGAAGAGTGAAATGGATCTAACACTAACACTTCACTATATTGTCCAGTTAAAGTTTGATGGTTAGATTCTCTTGATTCTCTTGTTATATTTCACTGTGTTTGAACAGAAAGCTGTGTTTACATTCATTTCATTTAAGGAGAAATTAAAAGGTTCATCTCATCAATTTTAAATCAGCTAAATTCATGACCGTTATCTCAAACTATATCTCAAACTATAGGTATACTGAAACTTTTACAGGATGAAGATACACATCTTCTAAGTTCACCAATATACTTTTCTGGAATAAATTTGTTTATTAAAGAAGTTATTTTCTTAATTATACCAATCGCTTTTGTTCAGCAACTTTTTACAGTAAACCATATTGTATATCCCAACAGCAGGATCTTTTTATTGTTCTAAAGTTTAATGTAACTATACTCAATAGATTCTGAGAAAACAGAAAATTTGTACCTACTATAAAATGTGACTTCAAAACAAATCTGTTCAAAGCAAAAAATTGAAAAAATAAATGCATATGTTTGCAAACAAAGAAAGCACATAACCTGAGTTCCAGAGCCAACCATACATAACAGTGCCAATCTCTAGAGTTAAATGTTGCCTAAAGATTGGCTAAAGTTTACCACTGCTCCAAAGTTTGTAGGATTTATGATAAGATACATAAGAAACTAGAATGTATTTTTTGGCAATTTTCACCATTTGGTCTCCCCTTAAACATTTAACTAGAGCTTTAAACATTAGAAAATTACGGAATATGAAAGCTGTCAGTGAGGTGCTCTAAACAAACAGAAACCTCATTAGAGAAGAGAATTTTTGGTCTCATTAAGCAATCTGTCTCTATCTGTGTTTATTTCAGCAGTTCTGTGTCATTTTATTACTAATTTCATTGTGTATGACAGTTTTAAGTGCTAAAAAATCCTTTGGTTTTTCCATTTTGTATTTTCCTATAAAGGCATAATTTGATTAAGAATGATATATGTAAACCTTGAATATTATGTGAACTACTTTGTTATTTAAGATATTGCATCTTAATAAATAAAGATATCCTTTTGAATGTTTTCTTGGCCATTGCTGTGGATAATTTAGCTGATGCAGAGTCTCTAACAGCAATTGAAAAGGAAGCAGAGGAGGAGGTATGTAGTGCATTTTTTTATTAAATATAGCATATTTTCTAGGCAAATGACATTAATGAAGGGAGGAACTACATACATTATTTTATTTGCAGTACTAAACTGTACTTTTTGTTCTTTGAATATTTTAAAAGGAGAAATATCAGAAAGGATAATTTACATACCTAATTAATTTTCTGATTTATCTATTTGATTTTCTTTTTTTATTCTATAGGCATGCAACTTCTTTCTCAGATATGTACATTCAGATAAAAAATCTGCAGTTGAAAACTAATATTGACTCTGAGAAGAGGCTAATTAGCATGTTTTATACCAAAGAAATTACAGTGTTATGATTAAGACATGTATAATGAGAATACACAATGAAAATTCTCTATATATTATGTGAATATCTGATTTTCTAATAAAAATAGTTAAAAGGGATAAAATGTTAAATAAGGAACAAAATGAAAGCCATTTTTTGTCTCTGCAATGGTTTGTTGTATTATGGTGTACTTGAACATACAGGAGGTACAGAGTAATACATTGGTGACATATAGATGTTCTATAAATCTGGGAATATGAAAAATTGAACATTGACAGAATCTAATAAAAAATATCTGCCATACAGCTTCAGGCTATTCAATCAGTTCCCCTGTTCAGAACTATCCAAACTAGCACAAGGTAGCCCTCTGAAGCTCTGATAACATAGACCATGTACAATGCACCACTTTTGAACTTTCTGTAATCTCTCAAGTCAATAAAAATATCTATCTGAAGGCTCAATCTGAAGGCTGCTAAGCATGATGGACATTTTTTACCTCCACAAATTTTTCATATTACAGTAAATATCAACTCCACTGACATCAACAACTGACAATTACGTTTTTAGTAGGTTTGAATAAATGCATGACATGAGTGAATCAAGCCATCTTGCTTCATCAGGTGCAAGCAGACCTTATCATTTATCCATGGTAGACATTTCACATTTATTAGTGTATACGCATATTCTGTTTCTTCAAATAGTGATACTTCTACAAACTAGTTTAAAATTGGCAAACTTGTAAATAGTTTAGAGAGTGAAATAAATTGTGATTTAAGTTTCTAAATTAAAAATATAAAGTTAAATGTTGATTAATCCCTTTGTAAAGAACTCTGAAAAGATATCTATCTGACCACAGGCAGAGAAACAAGGTAAATCTCAAAGTGGATCTCCTGCACGAGATGATGGTCAAGGTGGTGAAGAGGGAGGAGAAGAAGGACAAGAGGGTGGACGTGCTGGTGAAACTGAAGCGTAAGTTGCTCCAAAAGTATATCATTAATTAATTAATTCATTAACTGTATTCATTTTCAACCTTTCTTTTAGTAGCGCACCAAGTGAATCAGCCATCCCTAGGTTTTGCTTCCATTATAATACATTAAGTGGAACATTTGCCACACATTGATTTTTATCATTCTTTTTACAGTTCATTATATGTTAAGATAGATGAATTCTATATTCAGTGAAAAAGTGGAGTAAATGATGTTAATTATTCTGGATTAAAGTTCATCTCAAGAGCATAGTAGCTTAACCTGAAAAATGCATCAGCATTCTCTGTAATTTTATAAATATTTAATAAATGGTATGCTTTATTTTTTGTTTAATAATAAAGAAGAATAGCTCACAGTTGTGCATATGATTTGGGGTTTCACTTTTCTTGTCTGATTATCTTGCTAATCTACTGTTGTCTTGCTTTGCACCTGAGTATGTGGTAATGGTCGCAATGGTTTTCACACATAGTGCACAGGCATATGTCATTCGGGATGTGGAGTATTCTGCAAGTATGCACTTTATGGTGATATCCGTGGACAGCTAAGCCAGTCAAGATGTATCACTGTTCATAATTTGTAGTAGTCCAGTCTCTTGTTAACATTTTTGTAATTTACGTCCTCCAACGTTAAGTCATATCGGACGGTGAATGAGTTGGGTGAAATGATGCTCAAATGAGTCCAGGGTCCATGGAGCTTACAGTTACCGGACATTCGTCTTGAAGGATAAGGGAAAACCCTGGAAAAAACCTTATCCAGGTAACTCTCCCTGACCGAGATTCGAACTCGGGACCTCTTGAATGTGAGGCAGACATGATACCATCTGTGCTACTGAGACGGGCTTGTTATAATAATAATAATAATAATAATAATAATAATAATAATAATAATAATAATAATAATAATAATAATAATAATAATAATAATAATAATAATAATAATAATAATAATAATAATAATAATAATGATAATCTTCTTCTTCATAATAATGATAATGATAATCTTCTTCTTCATAATAATAATAATAATCATAATAATAATAATAATAATAATAATAATAATAATAATAATAATAATAATAATAATAATAATAATAATAATAATAATAATAATAATAATAATAATAATAATAATAATAATAATAATAATAATAATAATAATAATAATAATAATAATAATAATAATAATAATAATAATAATAATAATAATAATAATGATCATCATCATCATGATCATCATCATCATCATGATCATCATCATCATCATCATGATCATCATCATCATCATCATGATCATCATCATGATCATCATCATCATAATCATCATCATCATAGTGATAATGATAATGATAATGATGATAATCATAATCATAATGATAATGATAATCATAATGATAATGATAATCATAATGATAATGATAATCATAATGATAATAATCATCATCATAATCATCATAAATTCTTTATTACTTGTGTACCTGACATTACAAGTTTTAAGCATTGTCACAGTATAAGATACAAATAATTTTACATTGTAAGTTTCATAGTTCATTAAGTCTATATAATGGTCTATTTAGAAGATATTGTTTTAATTTTGTTTTAAATATACAACCTTTCATGGATTCTAATTCTCTTGGGAGTTTATTATATAGGGTTGCTCCTATGTTTAAGGGATCTTTATCACTAAATTTCCTAGTATGAGTACACCTATATATATATATATATATATATATATATATATATATATATATTGTTTTGACTCCTTGTATTGTAGTCATGTACATCACATTGCCTAGCAAGACCATTTGAACTTTTTAGCAACATTATTACTCTGAATACATAAAGCGATATAACAGTAAGTACATTATTTTTTATAAATGGCTCTTTGCAAGGATGTTTACTGCTAACATTTGATATTATTCTTATACATTTCTTTTGCAAGATCAATAGCCTATTAATATGTGCATCAGCTGCACCTTCCCAGAGCTCAATGCCATATAACAAATAACACATATAACAAACGTGTTAACATTACTTCTGTGGTGTAGAAGTCCTCCCTTATTCTTGCTTTCTTCTCTTTTCTCTCTTGTAGCATTTTCTTCCATTTGCCTTTGGCTGGCAGAAGTTGCTTAAGGCAGATGTCCTCAATGAAATGTCTCCCCCCATCAGTTCATACACCAGCCTCGACAGCGCATATTTAGATACAAACAGGAACCTTTTCAAAAATCTTGCCTTCATATTCTCAATGCTGCTGAGTTGTTTTATCGTGAGATACTCCAATGCAAATTCCAAGCCATATATTGTGACTCTGCAGGTTCGTAGAATTAAGTCTTGTTTGCGTAAATTTAAAATGCTCTTTATTGCAGTAAACAGTACATTTGTACATCCCTTGCAGCAGTAAAACTGATGTGACAAAGAAACAGCAGTCTTCGAGGTCATCTCGTTCTCAGCTGGACATAAACAAACAAAAGAGTTTTCTGCGGTACAGTTCAATAACTCTCACACTGCACAACTGCAACTCAACTACCAACTGAAAACTGTGGGGTTTCTATACCTCCAGTCATTGTTCTAAAATGCAGTCGATTTCTTGCGACACAGTGAGAGAAAGACAGAACTATCCAGACATCACTATTTCCTTCTCTCTTTGTTTTTTTCTCTCTCTCTGCAAGCGTTCAGCGATGGCACCACTATCTTTTTCTTTCCTGCCCACACGTGACCAGCACTGGATTGTTGCAACTCCAATGAAATAATGCGATCGGTGACACTGCTCCCTCCTCAAGGCTGGTCATTCGAACAGTACCAACGTAGCGGGCCAATGTAGACGATCCAGGTGTACCACCAACATTTTTCCTCGGGGCACCTTCTGGATGCGGTAGACCACGTCGTTAATTTTCTTTACCACCCGGCATGGTCTTTGCCACGGTTGTTGAAGTTTAGGGCAGCGCGTCTTGGTCCGGGTAGGCCAGTACAAGCAGACCAGATCACCTTGCTGGAATTCTTGGCTGTTGGCATGCCTGTTGTACCGGATCTTTATGCGGTCGTTCAACATCTAGAGGTTCTGAGGAGCCATCTCATGCATATCATGGAGATGGTACATGAGGTTCTCCACATATTCGGTTGCTGGCTGTTTCGCTTCCGGTGGGCTCCTAAAAGCCAGGTCTCAAGGGAGGCGTAGCTCTCGGCCGAAAATTAAGCTTTCTGGCGTAAACCCAAAGGTGTCGTGTGTTGACGAGCGGTAGGCCAGCAAGAACAGTGGCATCTTGACGTCCCAGGCTCGCTGATGACTGGCCACGACTTTCTTCAGGTTTTCTTCTAGAGTCTTGATGTATCTTTCGACCATGCCGCCCTAATGCGGATATAGAGGTGTTGTGCGGGTCTTGTTCACCCCAAATCTTTCCAGTACCTCCTTCATCAGGTGAGAATCAAAATTGGTGCTCTGGTCACTGTGGAGATATAACGGGACCCTGAAATGGCAGAACAGTTGCTTCACGAGGCAGTCTGTAATCGTCTTCGCCTCCTGGTTCGGGATGGCATACACCTCCGGCCACTTGGTGAAGTAGTCCACGGCCACCATCAGGTACTTATTGCCTTGGTCGGACTCTGGAAATGGTCCAGCTATGTCGACGGCGATGCGTTCGAAACGCGCTCCGATGTACTGCTGCATGCGTCTTCGGCTCCTAGTTTGGGGCCGCGACACGTGACATTGATAACACCATCTCTCAGCGTCTGCTCGGAGCTTCAGCCAGTAGTATCGCTGTCGGAGTTTGTCGATTGTTCGGTTTGCTCCCAGGTGTCCTCCTAGAGTACCGGCGTGCACTTCCTCCAAAATTTCCGGGACCTTACTACGGGAAAGTACGAACTGCTCTCTGTGTCTTCCCATCGGGTGATTCCCATACGCATAACAGCACTACCTCTTTGGTCTTCAGTGAGTCCCATTGGGCCTAGTACGACTTGTATATAGCGCTTCTGGGTGCGATGTCATCTCAGGCCGGCCTTGTCCCTGCCTCCACTTCCCTCACGAGTGGCCCCAAGTCGGTGTCCGCCAGCTGCTCCCTCCTTAGGCTGGCGCTATCCCGACCATCCACAGATACTGCCGTGACCACTCTGGCAGCTACGGCACGCTCCTTCTCTTCCACTCTTGTACATTGGCCGCACTCTTACGGGCAGGGTCTTCGGGACATGGCCTCTGAGTTGGCGTGGTTCTTCCCTCCACGATGTTCGGAGGTGAAGTCGTACTCCTGCAGCCTGTGGACCCAACGGGCTGTCTAGCTCTCCAGGTTTCTAAAGCTAAGTAGCCAAGTTAGGGCGGAGTGGTCAGTCCTCAAGTGGAATGGCTGACCGCACAAGTACCTACTTGTGGAAGTGCTCCAAGGTCTTTACTACCGCCAGCAGTTCTCGCCGGGTGACGCAGTAGTTCTTCTCTGCCTTGGAGAGTGTCTCGCTGTAGTAGGATGCCACTCGCTCGTGGCCGTTTTGGTCTTGGGATAGGATGCCTCCAATGCAATGGTCGCTGCGCCGGTGTCCACAATGAAGGCGCCGCCTGGTTGTGGGAATCGCAAAATAGCACTGCAGTGACTGTTCTGGAAAGCTTCTTCGGCGTTCTTCGTCCACACATAAGGGTGGTGTTCTTTTGTCAGGCGGGTGAGGGGCTTCGCGTTGTTGGAGAAACCCTTTATCAAGCGGCGGTAATAACTGCACAGCCCCTAGGAAACTACAATTCTCGCTTATCCTTTGGGTGAGGCCAATCTCTTATGGCCCGTGTCTTCTCCGAGTCTGTGCCCACTCCGATTGGTGAGACTATGTGGTCCAAGTAGTTGACTTCCTTGCAGAAGAGCTGGCACTTCTTCGCTTTCAGCTTCAGGTTGGTGGCCTGCAGTCTCTGTAGCACCTTGCTCAACTTGTCGAGGTGGTCTTCGAATGCTTTGCCGACGGTGATGTCATCCAGGTATAGAAGGCAGGCGTCATAGGTCAACCCCTCATTACTGACTCCATGAGGCGTTGGAAGGTAGCTGGTGCGTTGCAGAGACCAAAGGGCATAACTGTGAACTGCCAAAACCCTTGGCCTGCCGATTATGCGGTCTTCTTTTCTCTCGGGTATAGAGCCACCTGCCAGTAACCCACTTCAGGTCCAGGGTCGAGAACCTCTACGCACCAGCAAGCGTGTCGAGGGTGTTGTCAATCTGGGGTAAGGGGAAGTAGTCGTTTCTGGTGACAGCGTTCAGCTTCCTGTAATCCACGCAGAAGCGTAGCTTGCCGGTCTTCTTAATTACCGAGACTACAAGGGAACACCAAGGGCTGTCAGACACTTCAATCACTCCCCTGGATCGCATGTCTTCCAGCATGCCCCGTACTACCACTTATTTTGCCAGCGAAACGCTCTAGGTGTTTGGCAAACAGGCATGGCCTCTCTGGTGTCGATGCGGTGAAGCACTCGATCCGTGCGGCCGTAGTCGCTGTCGCCTTGGCTGAAGACGCGCTGGTATCGTCTCAGCAATTGTCGAACCTGCTCTAGCTCTTTTGCGATCAGGTGGTCGGCCGCCCTTCCAATAAGCCTTCAAGCTAGGGCACCAGATGTTGCTTTGGCACCGGTCCCTAGGTCTTGTCGATTGGCGTTACGCAGAAAACATGTTCGCACGTCCCCAACTCCGACCCGGCCTGGATGTCGTTATCGGTGTCCGTTGGGCTGAGCAGGCTCATCGGAACCTCCACCCGGCACGGCAACAATGTCCTGGCTAAACAGAGTCCGTGCACAGCAGTCTTCCGGTCCAGCATCATGTTCTTCGTCCGCTAGCCTTCCAGTCGCGCCGTCACCATCACCTTGCTTCTAGCGGAGCAACCATGCCTTCTATCAGAATGACCCTACAGATTCCAAGTCGTTCTTAGGGGTACCGGAGTATCAGCTCTTCTCCATTGAGCCGCAGGGCCTTCATGCCGACTGCGACCGTCGTCTCGTGGCTGCTGACTGCATCCAATCCCAGTATCACCTCCTCAGCCACCTCCGCGACGAACACCCACAGACGCACGGCTCTCCGCCGCAAGGTCAACTGCAGCAGGGCATCCCTCTCCATAGTTAAAAGATGTCGCGCAATGCCATAACTAGCTGGTGTGGTTGGCTCGGTTTTCGCGACGGCAAACTTCTGGCTACGTCAGATGTGACGACGGTCACGGTTGCCCCGGTGTCCACAAGCACGCGGCACGGCCTGCCCTTCACCCAACCATCCGTGATGAGGCTGTTATCCATAGGTCGGCTGACGGCACGTAGTGTCACTCGAGGGGACGGTGGTGACGTCGGCCCCTCACCACGCCGACCCTTACTCCCTTTTCGGCTACTCTTCCTGGTGTGGGCAGTCTCTCTCCAGGTGTCCGGGCAGGCCACACCCCCAACACACGCCACTTGGTCTTCGCCGGCGTCCCTGGACTGGTCTTCGGTCTCCATCGTAACGGATAATCCCTGTTCTTGAGGTCGGGTTAGTCGTCACCTTGGCCGCTTCCATCCTTAATGTGGCCGTTAGCGCCTCGTGGGTGGTCTTGTAGTCACCGAGCATTAGCTGCTGACGTATCTCGGCATCTCGTACTCCGTCGACGGAGTAAGCGGCTTCTCGGGATACAAATCTGGGTGGGAGGTCGACCAAGGCTTTACTGACCAGCTGTTCGATTGCCAGGGCGAACCTCTGCAGCGTCTCTCCTGGCTGCTGCATTCTAGACTTAAGTAGGCTGCGACTAAGCGGTGGTTTCGGAACCGGTTCTCCAGGGCCTCCTGGATGTCCTTGGGCACCGCCGTTGTCTGGATCGCGTTCAGCACCTCTGTGGCCCGTCCCTGGAGGTTGGCTATCAGCTGGCGGCCTCTTCTTCTGGCGACCATTTGTTATGCTTGACCACTGTGTCGAATTGGCCGCATAAGGCTTCAAACGTTGACGTGCCGCCGTAATTCGGTGGTTTGACGCGCGCAGATGCTGTGTCACGTCCAGGTGCGTCAGCCTTCAGGTCTTTTAATCTTAGGCTGACGATGCCCTCCACCATGGCTTTCAGGGACTTGGTGTTGTGTTGGCCTTTCCCTCTAGTTCGTTAACACGGTACGCCAGGTCTTCGACGCGCTCATCCACTTGACCCATCCACTTGACCAGCACCGTAACGTCATCCCTCACGCCGGCCAACTGATCCTCAAATTTGGCGGTGAGGGCCTCGTTCGCAGCTTTCATTTTGGTTACCAGGCTGTCGTTCGCCGCTGTCATTTCTGTGGTTAATTCGGCGTTCATTTCAGTCATTATCACGTCCAGGTTATTTGCCGCTTTCTTCGCAGCGAGGGTGTCATTTGCTGTCTTCATTTCTTTCATCTTTTCTAAGATCTTGGTCAATGCAGCTTCCATCGTCGTATCCCACTCCTGACACCAAATGCGACAAGTATTGTTTGCAGAAATTTTAAATGCTCTTTATTGCAGTAAACAGTACTTTGTACACCCCTTGCAGCAGTAAAAATGACGTGACATACAAACAGCAGTCTTCAAGTTCATCTCGTTCTCAGCTGCAAGTAAACAAACAAAAGAATTCACTGCGGTACAGTTCAATAACCCTCACACAACTCTCACACTGTACAACTGCAACTCAGCTACCAACTGAAAACTGTGGGGTTGTTATACCTCCAGTCATTGTTCTACAATGCAGTCGATTTCTCGCGACGCAGCGAGACAAAGAGGGAACTATCCAGACATCATTGCCTCTTTCTCTCTTTATCTCATTCTCTCTCTTGGCAAGCGTTCAGCGATCGCGCCACTATCTTGTCTCTTTCCTGCCCACGCATGACCAGCACTGGCTTGTCGCAACTCCAACAATATGATGGTTGGCCATATTTTACCTTCAAATAATTTCAGTGCTGTTTCGAACGACATGGACTCTAAGCCTTGTATTTCGTTCATGCTATTATCCTCTCCTTTATGTGTATGTTTATTGATTTTTCCTGTGACTTGCACTGTCAGTCCCAGATATTTGAAGACTTCCTTAATTTCCAATTCTTTTCTGTTGCACATCACTTTCTCCCCGGCTGCTAATCGCCCTCCATTTCCTCGTTTATTTGGATTTCATTATCAGTTGCCCATCGTGCCACGCGATTTACTGCTTTTTAGAGTTCTTCGACACTGTCTGCTGTTATACCATGTTGTCTGCTTACATATTGTCGCGAACGCATTGCGGCGAAGCGGCGTGAGGGACGAGTTCAAAGGGATGGACAGTATAGTGCGGAGATAAAAGCTTACCGAAACGGTGGGGAGAAGGAGACGGATTTCTAGAGAGTTCATCTTTCTCCTAACGTGGTCCTGATTGTTTGAGAATATTCCAGGAATTTCTGGAATAGTGCGTAACTATAAAAGGAGCCGCCGGCCCGCCACAGTCAGTCAGTCGGTAATTGGACGCGTGCGGGTGAACAGCTGTAAAAGTGAGCTCTTTTTGTGGTCGATGACCTTGCAAGTTTTATGTGTATGTGACGTAATTCTAGACTTTCTGGTTGGCAAAGTGTGTTTCTACGGAAATAAAGAGCAAGTTTTAGTGTTTGTAACCTGGACTTTTAATTGCACGAACCCACAGTCACAATTGGTGTCAGGAGTGAGACGTACCACCATGGAGGCTGCATTGGAAAAGGTTCTACAGAAAATGGAATAAATGAAGACGGCGAATGACAACCTAACCGCGAAGATGGCCGAATTAACAACGAAGACGGAGGCGGCAAATAGCAACCTGGCCGCAAAGTTGGAGACGACAAATCACAATCTGACTGCAATGAAGGCCGAATTATCTTAAATGAAGGCTGCGAACGAAGCCCTCGCCGCCAAATTTGAGCAGCAGTTGGCCGGCGTAAAGGAGGACGTCACGGAGTTGGGCGAGCGCGTCGAAGACCTGGCGAGTCGCGTTAATGACCTAGAGGGAAAGGCCGACACCAACACTAAGTCCTGAACGCCATAGTGGAGGATATTGTCGGCAGGAGGTTGAATGACTTGAAGGTCGACGTGCCGGGACGTGACACATCTGCGTGCGTCAAACCGCCGAAGTACGACGGCACGTCCACGTTCGAAATCTTACGTCGTCAATTCGACATGGTCGCCAAGCACAATTGGTTACCTGAGGAGGAGGCCGCACAGCTAATAGCCAGCCTCCAGCGACGGGCTGCAGAGATTCTGAACGCGGTCCAGACAGCGGCGGCGCCCAAAGACATCTGGGAGGCCCTGGAAAACCGCTTCGGGAACTACCGCTTGGCCGCAGCCTACCGCAGCCAACTGAAGTCAAGGACGCAGCAGCCAGGGGAGACGCTACAGGAGATCGCCCTGGCAATTGAACAGCTGGCCAGCAAAGTTTTGGTCGACCTCCCACCAGAATTGGTATCCCGGGAAGCCGCCTGCACCTTCGTTGACGAGGTACGAGACGTTGATATACGTCAGCGCCTAATGCTTGGCGACTACTCGACTATCCACGAGGCGCTAACGGCAGCATTGAGGATGGAGGCGGCCAAGGTGACGGCTACTCCGACGTCGAGAACAAGGAGTATCCGCTACACAGGAGACTGAAGACCAGCCGAGGGACGCCGGCAAAACCACGAGGCGTGTATTGGGGTGTGGACATTATATATAAGCTCGAGGGTACCTACCAGGGCAATCCACACAGAGTGAAGACTGACCCCCCCCCCCCCCCCGTCCTCTATGACCAGGAAGTTACCGAGCTGTCGCAAAAGAGCGACCGACGCCTCTGTGGGGCTTTCCATAGGGCAAGACCTATAGACTAACAAGCTCCCCCATCTGGTCCTGTGGACTCAAGATGGGATGGAAGTGGATACACCTCTTACGCGCGCCAACCCCAAAGGGGAAGGCTACCAATTAACCTCGGTAGGGCCGCCTGGTGATCTAGCACACCTTCTACTAGCTATGCAGGCTAGTACGTGGGAATATATGGCTTCCCTCAACCCCGTCCGAATGTTTGGCCCAAGGTTCCTCTAGTAACGTCAGAGGTACCATGACAGCAAGGGGTCCGCAGAGCCCGCACCATGGCAGCTGAAGGAGACGGATCCCCTCCCCTATGGGAGGGAGGTGTGGTCGGCCGGGACATCTGGAGAGGGATTGCTGACACCAGGAAGAGCAGCCGGAAGAACGAGTAAGGCATTTGAACAAGAGACATTTGTAACGGTAAGTTTTAGTTGGAACTTTTCATATGAATGTCCAGTTGGAAATTCTTGTTTTCTGATCTGACTATTAGTTGGCGATATAGTGACTATATAAAAAAGTGAACGGAAGAAGGAAAATCAGTAATCTTCAAAAAGATATGTTCTGTAATCTTGATGGTGGAAAGATGACACGGGGAAGTTAAGGTTTTGATAGTGATGAGTGGGCATGCAGGAGTGAGAAATTTTATGTAATTAATGGAAACTATTAAGGAAGTAAGTATTTATTGATATGCTGGAAGTAACCTGCAATGATTGACTAGGAAAGAAAGTTCAAGTAAAATGTAATTGAGATTACACAATTAAATTATATATATTACGAAATTGGACTGATCCAAAATTTTATTTATTTCACTTGTAACCACACTTGAAAACGAGAGATCTCATGATTCTTATTTAAGCAGACACAATAATCAAGAACCAATTCAAACTACAACGAAGTAACCCTGTTACATCTGGCTTCCCGACCTAGGTCTTCGAAACAGTCAACATGCATCCCATCTTCAACATAGAAATCTGGTTACAGGAGCCAGGCCCCACCTATAATATCATGCAACTTATAGGTGTTTTTTAATTTGATGAAAAAAAAAATGTATTGAATTATAATAATCACAATAATTTATTATACTATATTTCTTAATGGTTATTGAAACTTGCAACCTGCAGTGTTGCACATGACAACCACACCAGTTTCCTTGTGGCGAAGCATAACGTTGGGCCAGATTACATCGGTCCTCTCTCACTCCTCATCCCTCTACACACTTTGACTCACTTCACTACTCTCCTCTTCCTACATCACACACAGCAATGCTTGGAGCCACCTAGCTGCAGCCCGTTAACATGAAGTTTAGCATTCGTGTGAATGTTGTTGGAATCTTAATGGTTTGCTGGTGATAATGATCCATCATGATGTGAGCGCTATAGTGATCATCATTATTGATTTATATATATATATGTGTGTGTGTGTGGGTGGGTGGGTGGGTGGGTGGGTGGGTGTGTGCGCTCAGAACTGAAATATTAACTATTGACATGATGTGTTAAAATAATTACTTTGAACAAGCCAAGGTGTTTGTTAAATTCAAAAGAGAGCAAAAGTTCAGTTCCTGTTTGGCTATAGAATGCTGTATCTGCAGGTATTACTTCTTCAGCTCGTTTTAAATCCTTATTAAGCATATCTATAATAATATGCAAAGATGATATTGTCTCGATTTGCCGTGTTTCCCAGCTCGCAGCCACATGATCTTCCAGATTTGTTTTGTGCCTTTTCATTTTATTTGGGGTTTTCCGTTTAATTCCTGTGATTTCCATTTCTTTGGTAAATTCATCCATTCTTCCTTCACTCATTTTATTCACTATTTCTCTATGTAATTCACCTTTTTCGTGAGCCCTACTTCTCGTTACGATTCCACTTGCCGCCATCTTGTCATTAACCATATTATATATCCTAGAGAGTTCAAATTAGTATTAGTCAGTTGTTGTTTCATTTAAAAACTGGGATGAAGTGTATTAGCTGGATCAGTTTGCAAACGAAATGGGACAGATGGTAATCCACCTGCGCCCTTACCACTATCAGTACAATACAATGGAGTTAGTATGGGTTCAAATAAAACGGAGCTGCAAACAAAAAATAACACCTTTAATATGACTCATGCTGAACAATTTATTCATAAAGAAATTGACAGGTAGCATAACAAGACTGGAAAAGTGAGACATACAGAAAAACTTAAAGGCAACAACTTTTAGAAAGAAATGTCATGTGACAAGATTTGCAGCACTCAGATGATGAAGACATTAAAAATGACAAATTGTCTCTTGACATAAATGACATTGACAGTGATATGGATGAACCATTGGCAGTTCCATTGGATTAATTGATAAATTATAATTATAGCATTTTAAATATATAAGTATATGAAAAGATGAGGGTAATGAGGTGCCAATGCTGCTGAGCATGCAAGCACATTTCATAGATCAGAAAGAACTGTTCCCATTTGGAAAACATAATATATGAATGAATTACTTATACAAGTGCATACTTCTCATAATAATTATTGCTAACATTGATCGGTCACTGTTATTACATTTATAGGATTGCAAATATGAACCTGAGATACATGAATTTCTCTGGCAAATAACAATGAATTTTCTGATGAGTTTTCAGAGTGAACTGTACAAAATTCTGAGCTATAACTGGTGATTACCCAAAACCTCATTCAGAATACAGGCTGCTGATGACAACCGTATCAGCAGTTTCATGTATTCTCAAATGTAGGTCTCCATGATTAATATATACATATATTCTGTAAGAACAGCATCTTAGCTTCATTCTTCACAGATGAGTGGCACTCCTTTAAATGGCTATCCACTGCTTAACACTGCTAAAATGTGTTCAGTCTTTCAGATGTTTTGTTCTTGAGTGTGTTCTAATTTCTGACGAAACCTCCTGTAGTACTAATGCTACAAATGAGGTTATTCTTATTCATGTTTTGGTGTTAGGAGGAAACTAACACAAATATGCATTAGAATGCCTAATGTTGGGGAACTTATAAGCACTAGAAGATGGCAAGTTTTACCATAACTAATGTATTTTGTTTCTCATCCACTAGTCAGTAAAGAATTTTAATCATAATCATAATAATCATAATCCTTTATTCACTATTAAGCTTACAAGAAGCAATAGGTTTCGTCAGTTATAAAAAGTATTTACAATATATTTACAAGTACAGAAGGTTTACAAATTAATGCATATAAAATTCTAGGTGAAATCAGATTATTTGCATGGCTTAAGCTGGTAATTATCGTAAGTTAACTTTACTATAGTGATAATAAAATTAAACAATTAGGTACCTACTACTATAATTTACAATAGTTTTACATAAATTCACTAGCATGTATGTTATATTCTAAGTCTAAAATACAAATAAATGATTGCTACTAAATTTCAGACAAAAAATAAATGTTATCTAACTTTTGAATATTTTCTGGCAGAGTAAACTATTTGAAACAAAATTGAAAAACCTGAAATAAACATAACTGGCATTAATGTTTGGACATTATAGCTAATAAACGTTACATTAACTTAGGTGAAAATCTGTTCACTTAGTGTCTTCTACACTTATTTCAGCTCAGAAAAGGAAGAAACTGGAAGTCATACCAAAGTGCCACTGGAGCAAGGGGATAGTGAGGACTACCAGTATGATGATGAAGAGCATGCAGACAATCATGGTAATGTCACAGTTATATGCTTAATATTTTATACTTCATCAGATTGTTACCTACTGGTGAAATAGTTGAATTGTAAAGCCAGGATTAGTAAGGAATAGCAACTTGCTCTTTAATGTCTCAGAAGATTTTGCATACAAAGTAATAATCATACACAAAATTCTTCTGGGAAGCTTCAGGGTCTTAGCTCTTTTTAATATTTTATTTGTTTGGTTTGTTTCTTCCAGATAAAAACTTTAGAGTAAGTAAGGCTTGAAATAAAATAAAAATGAATCAAGAAGATATTGACACATTGCTTCACTTACACTGTTTTTCACAGGACATGTTTCAAGAGCTGTTGCTCAGTCTCTGATGTTGAGACTCAGTCGAGACTCAGCTGATGATAGGAGCAACAGCCCTTGAAACTTGTCAACAGTGTATGTTAAGCAATGTGACAATATATTCTTGATTCACTTTTATTTTAACTTGTGCTTCACTGTCTCTATGCTTCTTTCAATTTTTGTACTTTAAAGGCTTGAAATACTTTGTAAATAGCCTTCACATTTACCTCAAGATTACTATGAGTTTTAAGTACGTCTTACTTTTCATAAAAACTTGTCAAACTTTCTGATGCCTACTCATAGTGAGGAATATCACACTTTTATTCAGTGTTAAAGTATGTTGGGGTGTTGTCACCAGTATTTGTTATATTTGACTAGATTTTATTTAATTTCAATTATTACTACCAGAAGAATTTTGACAAATTCATGGTTTCATAAAAAAAAAAGGCTTTATTATTTTATTTATTTGCACTTATTTAGTTTTATTTATTTATTGAGTGTTTAAATAGCTTAGAAGTAAAGTTACATCTAATTGAAAATACTTGATATTCCAAATGTTCACCTAAAACACTAATTTTATACACTTCCTTTATATTATTTAAATGTGTTTATTATTATAAGTGCACTAATATTTATGAGGTGGGTAGTTTGGAAAGTATGAGAAACCTATAATGCAGTGATCACCAACAACCTGCAACTGAAATGTAGAGAACCACAATACATCTCATCACAGAATCAAGATATCCTTACACCCTTACAGGTGGCATTATATTTATGCATTACTGTATTGCAAGCTTGAATCACATAAAATACAGGTAGGTAGGTGGTTGGTGATACTGTTATGCTTCTTTCAGAAATATAAAATCAAAACTAAAAAGAAATAGGAAGATCTAAAGAATGAAATGATAAGAAATATCTAATAAAATTAAACAATTAAAAAATAAAAAATATTAACTTCAGAATATTTAAAATCTATGCAATGTTATTTATTTAACCATAAAAAATTTAGCAACATGATTTTTGGGTTCAAAAATAAGTCCAAAAGCAAGGAAAAAGATAGATTATCTAAAAATGTGTTAATATTCTAAAAACCAAATACCTTAAAATAAATGACTGTTTTTGTAAGGTTCAGGCAATGGTTTCTGGAAAACTGTTGAAGAAACTGAATAACTTTCAAGTATATAGCATCCATTATAATTGAAAAATTAAGACTTAGCTTAACCCTAGAGCAGATACAGCATACTTTCCTCATGGGAATGGTAGCTCGAAGTACTCATACCCCACATTCATTTATTAATCATTCTATTGAATCATTCTATAGGCTTGGAAAAATAATGCAATTATACTTCAGATCTAGCTCATTTATTAATATTCTGTTAAATTTTACAATCAGCACTGCCAAGTGTTGTACTATATCTGCATAAAGTTTAATCACTTGTACATACTAGTAAATTGTAAAGTGAATAATTATGGTGTTCTTATAAACGATAAGATATTAATATAAAAGCAGCTACATACAAGTCTCTCACAGGATATGACTAGGCATATATACAATAGTTTATAACACTGTTAAAATGGTTCACTGTTCCTTATTTATATATTCATAATTCCTTACTTATTCGCATGCTGTAACATCTCAAGATGTGAATTCAAATCTTTGTTACACAATTACATGTTTGTTACCTATATATATACATTGTTTACATGCAAATCTGTTGCACAAAGATTGTGGTAGCAACATTTTGGCATGCTTGCAGAAAGTGCAGCTTCCATGCTTGTTCACTGTGCTGTTTGAATTACAATCTCTAACTGCCGGTTTGTATTTTGATAAGAAGACATAGTCATTTTGAGATAGGGATGCTATGATTTCTCTTTCTGAAAGATGAAGCTTCATCATTGAGAATACCAATTTCTTCAAGAAAATTCTTCTTGCCTCTTTGTAATTTTCCTTTTTTGAGAGAAACAGAACTTGAACATTTATGCCAGCAATATTCAGTAAGGCATAGAAATCTTGTCATAGGCCACCATCTTGATTTTTGCACAATGTTGTATGCACTGAAAAGTTGATCAGAAGTATCTGCTCCATTTTTGTCATTCTGTAATCCATGATGATCTCCAGCCATTTAGTAACATTGTCTGGTGAATATGTTCCGTGCATTATCGAAAGTAAGATCACAGCTCTGGTTTTCTTTGGAACATGAGATGTAATTATCATGTCCTCCTAAAATCCAAGTCTTTTTGCTGTATTTGGTAGGTTTACTTGGAACGTACTGTATGTAACTGCAATGACTCAAAGGTTCAAGTTTTGGATCAACTGTAACAAATATGCAAAGACTGTAAGACTTTCTGCAGTTCAGTATAAATTTATCAAGAAACTGATGCACAGCAACTAGTTTGTCAGTTTTTTCTTTTCTTTGGACTGGTGCCTATGTCATCAAATCTTAGGGCTCAAAGCAAGAACAAGAATCTCTTATAGTTCATACTAGCTCTTAGTATTTACATTCCCATTTCATCAGAATTCCAAAGTTCCAGAGCAGTAGTGTGACTACCTTGCTTTAGGACTATAAGATACATATACCATCCAGTCAATGAATTTATTTCAGCCCTGGATATTTACTTTGGTATTCCCCATCTTGTGAGTATTAAGCCAATTCATTCTGCAGCTGTATGTACAGATTTGTATGCTTCATGATATCATCAATCTTGTCCAAATCAATAATGGCTGAAAAGTTGAGAATTCATCCCTAAGATTTCATGTTGTACTTTTTAGACTGGGAAAAATGTTCATTGTTTTTATTTTTATTTTTCCACCCTTCGAAAAATCCTGTTTTCTCCACTTAGGATTTTCCTAAAAGTTGTTTCCAGAAGCACCATTCACTGAATATTCTGAATAACTGTTCAGAACTAGTATTGTAATCACTTTCTTTAATGACTTCATTCTCATCAGATTTACTGCTATTACTTCATCTTCTGGTAGCTTGTTACATATTTTCTCTGGAGTCATTTTCCTAAAAGAAACTCATTACATTGTTGAAGAATAATTAGCTACAAACATTTTTCCTTCAACAGACACACAAACACACACATGCATCATAATTTGAAAGAAAGTCATTAAGATGAAACTACTTACAAGGGAAGGGGTGTGGGAAACTCTATACCCCAGCTTGACTATGCTGAACAAACACGATTATAAACAATGGTTATCACATGTGTCAGAGAACAATGAACAAATAGCTAGCACAACAGACTGGCCTAAGAATTACCAATGTTGCCACATGTAACATACCTTGTATCCCAAATTTCCTGCTCTTGGGTTAAGATGTGAATTTTCATATTGATTAACATTAATCTGTACAAGGCAGTGACATATCAAGATAGTCATTGATATTAGATGTAATAAATTAACTAATAAAAGAGTAATGTTTTTTTTTTTAAATATAACATTTCAAGCTAGTATAGGTTAAAACAACAGGGGAAAAATAGAATTGATACATGGCTCAGAAAAAACAATTTCTGTGGAAAAACCAGACTAATTCATTCATTCATTCATTCATTCATTCATTTGTTATCTGCTTAAAAGAATACAAAATATATTCAAAGCATCGTCAAGTTAGATATGTGCAACCAAAAAATCACATTGTTTAATATCTACATAAACAAGTTCTAAAATAACCTATTTACAATAATAAATCAAACTATACACTATTACACTTATATTATACAAATACTATTTATTTAGTCAATATTATCTAAGATATTCGTCAATTGAATAATAGCAACCTTCCATACAAAATTTCTTTAATTTTTTTCTTGAATATTTTAAGGTTATGTATATTTCTCAGATAGGTAGGGAGTTTATAATACAGTTCATGAGCTGCAGCAGTAGGTCTGGTTTTATGTAGTTCTAATCTGTGTGACTGTAAATGAAAATTACTATTTCCTCTGGTGTAGTGCTCATGTATTTGTTTATTTGTTTCACCTTTATCTTGCCTGTTAAATAATTCTACTATTACTTCATATATGTAAAGTGAATATACAGTTAAAATATTTAGATCTTTGAAGGTTTGCCTACAAGAGTCAGTTTGTTTCATTCCCATAATTAGTCTTGTTGCTCTTTTTTGTAGAAGGAATACTCAGTGTTTTTTTTTTTTTTTTTTTTTTAGCACAATGTCCCCACACTGTTAACCCATATGATATATACTAGTATATCAATCCATAGTATAACATTGTCTCTGTATTAACATCCACTATGTTCATCATCTTTTTCATTACGAATAACCCTGATATACATACAAATAACGCAAATTATGCAAATCCACAAATCAGTACCTCAACATCTTGTTCCATTATTCCTGTTCTGTCATTACAACTGACTGTATTTGCTGAAATATCTTTTAGTATCTACCCTATAGGTAGGATCCCAAATACGTTATAGAATTGCTTAACAAAACTTGGACACTTGAGCTTTATAGTGAGCCTTATTTGCAGGCAGTCTACATCTTTGTTTTACTGCTTAGTTGGTACCGCCAATTGGAAATTAATTCATATACCTAAAACCAATAGAAAAAGGGGTGCTATTCTTATTAGCACCTTGAAAAAATGAGACCTTTCCTTTACTTTCATTACATTCTCAAATCTAGCAACAATAGTCAAACCAACAGTAACAAAATTTAAAGGTTTATCACTTAAGCAAACATTCCATAAAAGGTTTTAATTTTGCATTTTGCATTTTATATCAAAAATAGTCTATGAATTCAACACATTTTATATCTATATCACAGTTTAACATAAACTTTGCATTTTGAGTTTATTTTACATTTTGAAAAGACATTAAACTGCAGTTTGCAGCTTCATGAAAAATGAAACTAAGATTACAAGTCTTTCACTCTTATTTGCAAACAAATCACCTCTCTACCAATAATGTATGTGATCACGATGAACATCTAGCTATTGAAATGTGTGTTAACGTTCTAGTAGAATTGCACACTTTTAAGAGATAGAATAGAAAATAGAATTTATCAATTTCAAAACTCTGTACACATTCACCTTCAGAAGTATATTATGATACTATTTGCCCTATATGAAGAACCTTTCTGCTATTTCTCCAAAGGTATCCTGGTCGTTTGTACTGTCAACAAAAGCAAGCTATTCTTTTCTGTCAGCCTACATGATACATCAAAAATATATAGATTAGAGGAGGGTATTATGGAATACCATTTATATTTCTGAAAATAACTTAACTGGTTTTTAAATAAAAATTGCCAAATATCATGAGAACATACTAGAACTAATTATGATGAACTGTCACATGTTCAAAAAAACCTGCTATTCATTTTGTTGTTATGAAAACAATAAAACAACCTATTTAAAAATGTTACAAATGGAGGTTAATATGAAATAGTCGGATATTATGAAATAGATGGTTTAAAATATTGAAAAATTAATTAGATAATAGAAAACATGAAACATGATTGGTTTAAAGTAGACAAAATATCTATAAACAAATTTTTCCAGGCCTGGTCCGTAGACTTAAGTTTAGAATAACAGAAGAAATAGGTTTTGTTTGCATTTCAATTAATTTAATTTTTTAAAAAATATACTTTGGATTAAATAAGGCTATATTTCTATTTATATAACTAATAATAATTGTTTAGTCACTAATATCATACTCAAAACTCATTTTTACCTTTATTTCTATTCAGTATATTCTGTACAGCTATATGAAATATTATACTTTTATGTTGGTATTATGAAATAACTGGTATTCCATAATACCCAACATGCCATCTTGGAAAACGAACCTTTAAAATAATGGACAAAGCATTGCCACCTAAAAACGACCACAATATAACAAACTGCAATTATTTTAGTGTAATTTACGTTTAACATCAATGTTAAAATCATATGCGTACTAGTGGGTTAAAATGCTTGAAAACTTGCCTGCAAAAATTTATGAATATCACAAAACACACTTTATTCTATAATGAGTGAAATAACAAGCTGTCAATTCTCATTTCAGTGCAATTATGTGAGTCTTTGACTACTGTATGACACTCCCATATGATAGCAGCAGCAAACAAAGCCAAAATCTTGGTATTCCATATTTCCTGACTTTCTGTAATACCCCCCTCTACTCTAAGTAAGCTTGGAACTAATATTAACAATGTGTTTTATTTAAGTCTATCTGCATTATAATGTTGATTACAATAAAGGTAATAAAGAAATATGTTTGCATTTAATAACTGCATAGGCGAGTCATAATAACTTCTGAGGACTTTTCTGTGTATATTAATACTTTACTTCATATAAAAATGTATCCATGGTAGTTTTGCAACTTGTTACCAAGATTCAGAAGAAAGCATGTTTAAGGAAGATAATCAAAATTCTTTACCATTAACTTCATAAATGCTTACTTGCACTGTGGATTTCTTGATCAGTACAAGACCTTAGACAAAATAGGTCAAATGTCATGAGACTGGCTTAAGATGCCAGTATTTATTATAATGAGCCCATCATAGGCTTATGGTTTTTAAGATTTCAAGCAATTTTGGTACAATAAGTAGCCATTCTTATTTACATTCTATCGTTTTACGAAGTGCAAAGCGTGTATTTTTTAAAGCGAATGTAGAACTACTGATAATGTTTATATTATATAACCATGTATGAAAGTTTTTTTTCCATTTGTGATGTACAAACTTCATATTTTCATTTGTGGTATTTCACTGTCTTTAATCCATAGCTCTATATACAAAATTTGTGTGTCCCTTATGACTACTGAATTTTTATATTCTATATGACAATTATCCAGAAGCCTTTGCTGGTAGTGGAGGGTTATTGAATTTACTTCTGTATTATTAAGTACTAAACAGAAACATCTTCTTTGAATATTTCAGACGAGAGTTACTTGAGTAACCAACAAAATCGATTACGTTTTAATACACTTAAAAGTTGCTTGTATAGTATAAAAAGAATTTAAAATTTACCATATCACCTTTTACCATTTACCTTATTGCTTAACACTGGAGTGATATAGTAAAAAAGGAGTGGTCATTCTAATAGAATCAAAATATTTTTAAACATCTATGGCTTGAGAAATAAAAGCAGGATAAATATTTTTTTTTTTAAATTAATGTCCTCCAACATTAAGTAATACCGGACGATGAATGAAAATGGTGAAATGACACTCAAATGAGTGCAGGATCCATAGTGCTTAGTTACCTGGCATTCATCTTTCAGCATACAGGAAAACCCTGGAAAGAAACCTTATCCAGATAACTCACCCTGGCCAAGATTCAAACTCAGGATCACCTGAATGTGAGCAGGCACATTACCATCTATGCTACAGAGGCAGGCTACAAAACATTTTGTTACTCCATGATGCTATATAATGGAAGTTACAATGATTCTAACACAACCAAAATGTTTCTAAACATTTAGAGCTAAAGATGCATTCATGTTTACATTTATTTATGAGATCTCATTCAATTGAAATTGAAGCATCTAATTTTCTCTGAAGCGATTAAAATATTATAATTTAAAATTTTTGGAAATTATACTAATCCAAAAAACTTATATCAAATTCTAAATATTTCACATTTTTATAGACAGAGGAATAACATCTTAGAGCTTCCTTAGAAAAAAACATAACGGAAAAATGTCTTGAAAAATGTGAAGAGTAATTTAGACATATATTACAGTCAAGAGGAAATAAGTAGTTCTTCTTTTTTCAAATGCATTTAATCAAATTTATTTATTTTTTATAATTAATTTTTTTTTTAAAACTTACCATGAATGATGTATTTCTTAAATGGCACATGGATTTAGTTATAAATAGTTTGCTTCATTGATTAAAATGGATAAGACTCAACTTAAAGCAAATTATTATTTGCAAGTCTTTGATGAAGTCAGTGTACATATAATATCTTCCCGAGCAATGCGGTTTGCGTTGCAAATTTTCAGATGAAGGGTTTGAAGAAGAAAGACAGCCAAAGACATCAGCAAGACCAAGGCGAATGTCTGAGATCAGCTTGAAAACCACAAAGCAACCACTTCCAGAGGGAAGTGCTTTCTTTATATTTTCCAATACTAACAGGTAAGGTAATCTCAGGCTTGACAGCGATGGTCTGGCTATTTTATCAAAACCCACCCCCCCCCCCCCTAGAAACTTGTTTTGACCTGCAACTTTGCTTTGCTAAGCATGGCTTCAATAACTGTCAAACTGTGCATTGTAATTCCCTTAACCAAATGAACACGTTGGGTGTACTAGTAGAGTGGAACATGATTTCTATTTGAAATAGTCATTAACTGTGAAGTAACTGCTCTGAAACTGCTTGATTACGTGCCTTCAATGGTATTCTTTGTTTTGGGATACTTTTCCTTGGAGTATGCTTTAAACCTGACTATCCTTTACCTTTGTACTATTGCAAATTATTACATGCTATAACCGTAATATTAAATTTCTAAAAGAAAATTAAATAATATGGTGGTGGTGATTATATGATTTTGGGATTCTTAGTAACAGCTGCAGTATTCTATGGTGTTATGTAAATTATTATTTCTGCAACTTAGTAACAATTTGTTCAGTAACAAGTAGAAATGAATGTAGAGTCACCTATGAGTAATTGAAGAAAGAATTGCCTCCTTAAATCAAATTATAATGAAGTACTTGTAAACTTACTTTCAAAATTTTACTTAAAATATGACACATAAATTGATGAAACAAGTTGCTTCCTATATAGATGCTTTAAGTTTAAGATATAAAATTAAAATATTATACCTAATATTTGAGGTATTTAAGACTGATTTTGTTCCTGAATTACTAAATACATAACTTAATAAATGTTCATGCAAAGTCTGTCTCCACTAAAAGTGGCTAAAACTGCTCTACTTGTTAGTGGCAGACTATTATTGCCTGATATATTTTCCATCAATATATAGCTCAACTCATCTCCTTATCCACATATTTTTCCTTGAAATAGAGGGCTATATAACTTCATTTTTATCACAGTTTATTTTCTTATAATTTATGCCTTTTTGTATTATGTATTTATTAATTTTCAGTAAAGAATTAACTTTAATGCTATTGCCCAAATAGCCTGCTACTTGGAAAATTCTGTCTATATGATTTTTATAAAATCTATAGCAAAGTCTTAGATATTGAATAAATTGTAGTTTAAACCCACTTATTCAGACTTGAGTAAAGCATTTATTCTCATTTTTTTTATTTGCTTTCCCAATTCCTTTAGTTTCACATGTAGATAAAGTAGGGAGACAACAATTTAATAATGGCAACACATTCCATAAATTTGATAAATTTATGTAGGTATAAATTATCTGAAACTGCTAATAACTTATAAGATGTATACATTGCAAAGAGAATTTTTATAATAAGTTATTTGTATAAAACTTGTGCATTACATGGATGGAAGAATCTGTTTTTAAGTTATGGCTTTGCTACATGTAAAGTGCCTAAATAACTACATATATAGTGCACATAATTAAAGGGCTTTGTAAATATCAAGTTAAATCAATTTTTAATTTATTATGTTTCATATGTACTAGTATCTGAAAGTATGACTTGAATTTCTCAAATTAGAACTGACTACATGACCACAGTCAGTTTACCTGTATGTTATACCAGTTTGAATAAATTTAACATATATATTTTTTAACATATTTATACATATTTGACAAAAATTAATATTTTATGTAAATTGTAAATATAGCTATTGCTTCATTAGCTACAGTGAACAACTATTTTCTCAAATTCTTACTGCTTGTAAGAACAAAGTACCTCAAAAGTAAATTAGTCGCAGCTGTTTGGTATAAACTGAATTTCTATTTCAGATGCTTCTGCCATGAACAAAACCCCAGTCAAGCTTTTTTCAAACTTTCACAAAAAAATTGTCATCCCAAATATATAAATTTCAACAAATTCATTTTTGAAAGTCAATGATTAATTAAATTAGTATTTTAAGATTTAATATAGATGACCTAAGTAATAAAACTTAAGTGATGCATAGCTTTAGACAATTTCTCTTCTCCCTTGTGGAAGTGGAATACCAAATATATTTATTTAAAACCATTGAAACAACAGAAGCAATGTTACCATTTTATAAATGCAATGGTTTTCTTGTTTCGACAGCAGACTCTCTGCATATTATTAAGTCACAAGGAATTTCAGAAAAAAGTTTAAATTAAATGCAGTTTTGTTGTTCACAGTCTCTTCTGGCTGCATAATGCTGCAAAAATTAGGAGCATGTGCTGCAAACATTTTCAAAAATCAGAATTTAATTTACAATCCTTTCCTGAAAATGTATGATATGACTTTTATTAGGAAAGATGCAGGTCCTACATTTTCACTTCTTTAATGGATGGTACAGAATACTGAAAAATTAAATTCATAAAATAAGTAACATATATTAGCAGATGTTACACAGTATCAGCTCATTGTAAATACTTACTGCATTTGACATCTGTAACTGAATGATTATTCCTCTTGAAAAGACCTCATCTGTACTATATGATTAAAAGTGTCTGGACCCACCCATTCTGATTCAGATTGAAATTCAGATTCAGTCAAAATTTTCCCAAGTTTAGTGGCATCCAAGACACCCTTTGTGAGTAGGTGCAAGTTCTGGGTATCAAATACTGATAACATATAAAAGGTTTCCTTACCAGTGCCCTTTGGAGCATTTAGGAACTTCATGTGAACTTCCAAGGAATCCTCTGTCTGCTCTAACAAATAATGCAATACAAATGAAATTGAAGAGTAAAACTCAAAATTTGAACAAGAGTGTGCTAAACCGAGTAATGCCATGTGCAACCACCAGAGATGTGGTTTTGTAAAGGTCTCTGTGACCCAATGTGAGGCGCATACATAAAGTAAGTTTCTCTGGTGCCATTTACAGAATTTCATATTAAGATTTACTGTAACGGATGCAGGAAGTGTTTAGCTAATTTTCAACATATTCACGACTGCACTTCAGATATTTGTTATAATATGGGATTGATTTTCATATCCCTGACCCATAGAAGTTTGCTATCTTGGATTGAAGCTACTGTGCAACACAATCTTTGCCTCTTTGTCATTATGAAAATTTTGATGCTGACCAAATAAGAATTCCTTGGGATGTAGGAAAAGATAGAAATCACTGAGAGTGAGATCCAGGCTATAGGGTGTATGATTAAACACCTCCCAATTAAAATTAGTCCATCAAGTGCTACGCTGTACCAAGACAACACCAGAAATCATTAAACATCCCACATCATTTGTTCTGAATTGCTCTACAACTTTCACAGTATTTCTTAATAGTACTCAGCACCTACCATTTCATCTCTGGTAAGGAGTTTGATGGGAAGAATGCCCTTTTATCCCAGAACACTGCATAGCACTTTTTGCACTGACACAATTTCCTTGAATTGTGTCTTGTGGGGAGATCCATTATAACACCAATGTATGTATTTCTGGGGTATTGTGTGGATGATCCAGTCTGGACACTAATCACTGTCATTATGGTACCACTGTAGAAATGTCAGTGTTGACGTGTGTATCTTGCTTTGTGTTGTCAGTTGCTTCAGCTCCATCTGGTGCATAATTTCTTGAACAACAGGTGCTATGTGACACTTTGATGCAACAAGGAGCGCAAGTTCATAAGAGCAATCAATGATAGTTGATTGATCTAACACAAACCGTATGTAGATAAACTTTGAAAGATTGAATCAGAACTGAAAAATTCATCATTATACCCAGGATTTGAACAGTAGATCTTCCATTCTTTGTCCAGCTGCTCTGAAACAGATATGGCAGCATGAAACAGATATGGCAGCATGCTGGCACAACATTAACTTTCCCAAATTACTTGCATTTTCCTTGTATAAAGTGACCATAAATTTAATACCTGATTAATTACTGTCTCTTTACATCAGTTACATTGTCATTAGTACCAAATGAAGATTCCATTGATTTTTCAAGCTGTGTTTGTAATATACAAAAACCTTATTTGGAGAAGGATAGTTATAGTGATCTCACTAAATGTTGTCAATTATATTTTCTGTACTAAAATAATGCTTATTACATTAACATTTAAAATGCTATGCCACTGATGCAAACTATGGCTATGCTGAAGTGTAATGGCCAGACATTAAACAAAGGTTTTCCATATGTACAGAAAGTGGAATGAGATGGTAACAGTGTTATCCCTTCACTACGAGTGCTCAACCCTACACTAGGTACTACACAAGCATTGTTCAGGTATACTCATAAGCCTTAATATTTCAAATCATTAATCATTTGTCATCATTCTGTTGTTTCGTGGTTCACTGCCATTACTCTGCATATTATGTAAAGTATTTGTTGCTGTAGTATGTAATTTAGGAATACATGGTCAACTATGAAAAAAAAAAATTAATGTGATTCTTGTGGAAAATTGTGACAGATGCGCATGCACAATGAAATTTTTTGGTAATGGAGGGCTATGTTCCCCCAGATTCCCTCTTCAAAATTATGAATGTACTGAAGGTGAAAATAGAAGGCAGATCACTTTCAATTATAGAATATTCCAATACATTTTTATTTCTCTTTATCAAAAACCTGAATTAATACTACTTTTATAAGTGCTGAAATCTCCTAGTGACTTGTAATATCTTTAACACCCAAGGCTTTAGCACCCATGTTATATAGTCTTTTTTAAGTCCAGGAGCACTAAAGCAAAGCTTCTCTCCTTGTAGTTTCTCATTATAACCATATGCTAAAGATAGTGTTTCTTATAGTTGAGTACTGTTCTGCAACTCCCAAAAGCCCTCTTCTGAGGGATTGTCTAAATATTTTTAATCATATTATGTTCCTATTTCACTTTTGTATATCTAACCAAATGCATTAGCTGTTTGTCTTTTATTTGATGTTTCAATTTATTTAGCATTTATTAACGTGTATTGTATAATCCAACAAATTAACAATGATTAGAAAGATAAGGAGGATGATTTAAAGTCACTTGAGCAATAAAAATATGCTGTCACTTTATTTCCACGCCTTCTTAATGATAACAAAATAGGTTCTATTAGCAAATGTGCTGTAATGCTTAAATTACCATATAGCATAGTTCTATTTCTCTTTGAAAAGAAAGCCTTTTAATTAACTCATTTGAGAAGGAGGAGGAGGAGGAGGAGGAGGAGGAGGAGGAGGAGGAGGAGGAGGAGGAGGAGGAGGAGGAGGAGGAGGAGGAGGAGGAGGAGGAGGAGGAGGAGGAGGAGGAGGAGGAGGAGGAGGAGGAGGAGGAGGAGGAGGAGGAGGAGGAGGAGGAGGAGGAGGAGGAGGAGGAGGAGGAGGAGGAGGAGGAGGAGGAGGAGGAGGAGGAGGAGGAGGAGGAGGAGGAGGAGGAGGAGGAGGAGGAGGAGGAGGAGGAGGAGGAGGAGGAGGAGGAGGAGGAGGAGGAGGAGGAGGAGGAGGAGGAGGAGGAGGAGGAGGAGGAGGAGGAGGAGGAGGAGGAGGAGGAGGAGGAGGAGGAGGAGGAGGAGGAGGAGGAGGAGGAGGAGGAGGAGGAGGAGGAGGAGGAGGAGGAGGAGGAGGAGGAGGAGGAGGAGGAGGAGGAGGAGGAGGAGGAGGAGGAGGAGGAGGAGGAGGAGGAGGAGGAGGAGGAGGAGGAGGAGGAGGAGGAGGAGGAGGAGGAGGAGGAGGAGGAGGAGGAGGAGGAGGAGGAGGAGGAGGAGGAGGAGGAGGAGGAGGAGGAGGAGGAGGAGGAGGAGGAGGAGGAGGAGGAGGAGGAGGAGGAGGAGGAGAAAATGAAATGTGTAGTGTTTAATTTCTGCTTTTACTACATGTGGCACCACAGTCTGACACAAATGATAAATGAGATGAAGATGGAGCACTGGTGAAATGAGGTGGCAGGGAAAACCAGAGATCCTGGAGAAAATATGCCCCAGTGTCATGTTTTTCACCACAAATCTCACTTTGTGGTCACCTGGGATCAAACCCAGGCCACCTTGGTGAGAGCTGAGCAGTCTAACCACTCAGCCACGGCATGGCTAAGGAGGAGAGAAGTGATGTGTCTGTCCTAGAACATCAGCTCTAAAATCAGATGATTCTTTATTCTATATGTGCCAATATATTTATAAAAGTTTCTGGCAATGTGAAATCTTATTTACATAAGATACAGAGAATTATATAACAAAGACTACGACAGAAAAATAGTCACACATATTTATAAGTTATTAGGTTTATACAGACATTTTTCTGTTAAGTGCTTTAATTTACTCTGAAACTGTTTTTTACTATTTAATGTCTTGTTGGCTGATGGCAGTTTGTTGTATAACATTAGTCCCATTTTGAAAACAACCTTGTCTGTCATTTTTTGGCATTCCATTCCTGTTAATAGTCATTATGTCTAGTATAATAGGTATGTATATCTTTATTTTTCTGCACTCATTATTTACAGTAAAGAGAACAGCCTTATATACACAGAGTGAGTAGATCATACGTATTTTATTTGTTTAAACATATTTACACTCTTTAAATTAAAAATTAGCCTAATACACTTTTTCTGCAGATGGATACTCTATCAAGATACTCATGAACAGCTCTGCCATATTTATATTCTGTATGAAATATAACCCTATAATAGACCATTTTTAATAGGTTAGAATCAACTGTGGGCTTAGTGTCTCATAAATGTAGATTTACTAATTTGTTTGCATATATGATCAATGTGAGTGGACCAGGTCAGATTATTGTTCACATTTAGATCCAGGAATTTATGCTTACTTAGTTTTCTGTTTTGAATTTATTTATCCATAGATTGGTGTTGACGTATCTTACTAGTCAAACTGATTTGCATTGCTATAGTTTTATCCATGTTTCACTTGGAGTTGATTCAATCAAAGTACTGAATTAAAGTTTCTCAAAAATACCTCACCAAAATTTCATCCTCAATTCTCCAGAGTTTACAATGCATATATTCTTCCTTCCTTCCTTCCTTCCTTCCTTCCTTCCCCTTCCCCTTCCCTTCCCTTCCCTTCCCTTCCCTTCCCTTCCCTTCCCTTCCCTTCCCTTCCCTTCCCTTCCCTTCTTCCTCTCAACTTTCTCTTTTTCTTCCTTTCTCCCTCATATAAATTAAGCACTATATTTTCTGATGCATATTATCCATTTTTCTGTTAAATAATCTAATCACATATGCTGCTGTTTTTGGAGAATCTTAAATATCCCAAAATTATAACATCATAAAGTTCCAATTTTGACTCTTCAAAAAGTAAATAAATGTAAATAGAACCAACTCCACTAGCTACACCATTCTATTGAACCTAACAGAGCAGTTTATTTTATAACTAAAGTAAACATGATATGATTTTAACATAATTTAGCTTAGAAATAGCGCTCCTTAAGTTTGCTATAGCTAATACTGGTTAAATTTTTATCTTATGATTTTAAGCTTTTTGAAAAGTAATGATGCATATTAACAACAGGATTGAATTTGGCAGAGAAGTAAACTTAAATAGAATGCCGCTATTTATTTCTGCCTCAAAAATTAAGTATTTAACTGGAGCTTACTTTTTGTTCTTAAAATTTAGTGGCTTTTCATTTATAAGAATTCATTAAAATATAAAAAGGTTATATATGAATTGCAGTGTTTGTAATGTATCTATATGATTCGTACCTTGACAGCTCTACATAAGTAATAGTATTGCTGTATATATTTGAGTAACTGAAATTATATACTTGCATTTACTTTTGTGCTTCCAAGCACAGTAAGATCTAACAAGACTAAAAGTTTTCAATATTGTGAAGGATAAAAATGTTTAAAAATCTCATCTGCTTCTACCATTTGAAGTAAGGTATGTGACAAGCATATTATTTATTAAATGACTTACTGATGTATCTGAAAAAATTAACAGGCTAGTTTGAGTTATTTTAAATGATCATTGACTAATTGTAATGCTATAAGGGCATTAAGCAACAGAATTCATGCCTTAATTTTGGGAATATTTGCAACAGAAGATGTCTCCTAACAATATGAAAAATTATATAGAATAAAAAAGAAGTATTTCAGAAAGTGGAGTGCCATTGTTACTAAAATTAGGCAAATGAGTCAACCTTGTATATACAAGGTACTTGTATATACTTGTATATACTTGTACTTACAAGTTTTTTGATGAAGACTAGTTTCTGGGAACCTCTTCCCTATCGTCAGTTCTGTGGTTGACTGATGATGCATCTGGTGTCTGCATCTGGCTGCTGCTGTCGTGCTGCCATCTAATGTCCAGATTGATGTCTGAGAATCACAACATAAAAAAAGAAATAGAACTGATAAAATAGGCAAAGAAACCTCTGGAACTACAAATTTGGGAAAACATATTTATTACAAAGAAACAGGACTTCTTGATGAATTTTGAGATTCCCGCCATAGATGACGTCATCAAACTTACCCGGACATTAGATAGCAGCACGACACCAAGCCAGATGCAGACACCGGATGCATCATCAGTCAACCACAGAACTGACGATAGGGAAGACGTTCCCAGAAACTAGTCTTCATCAGAAAACTTGTAAGTGGAGAAAAGTATATACAAAGTTGACTCATTTGCTTAATTTTAGTAAAGATGAAAAATGTTTACATTCTAATCATCCAAACCTAATGGGGAATGTCCAAGATTCAAGCAAAGCTTTGTGCACATATAAATAAATTTGTTATAAATAAATTATAGCAAATATAAATACAGCAAACAAATGTAAGATATATGTAAATGGAAACCTTTCAAGATACAGAAACAGAAATAAGTAGTTTCCATATGATCATCGTACTTCAGAGAACATACTTGATATATGACACAATTTAAAATACTGTAACAGAAATATGTGCTCAATTACAACACCATTTTTTTTCATTAGAACACTTTTAGATAGCTTGCACAGTGAGCAGCACAATACACATGGTCAGACTTGGAACACATATAACAATATATAGAATGCTTCTCTCAACAAATCCAACAGATGCTGATTTGTATAATCTTATAAACTGTATAAAGCCACTAATTAATTACAAAAAAGAGGCCAAAATATCGCAGCCCTGTGTTGTCATTCTTGTTTATTTATAAACTGTGACACAAATTGAGAAAATACAGAAGTATATAGTTCTGAAAATACATGGCTATGCAATAATAAATTAAGAGATGTCTGATAAAATGTATACATAAAATTTATAAAATTTATACATAAAATAAGTGTGCTTTCATATGTGTCCTTGTTTCACGAAAAGGACACTTCTAGAGTAAAGAAAGTGATATATGGTTTCATAGATTTGCCGGCCTTAACAGTAAATGTGCTATTATTCACAAAGCTTCATGATCTTAGTTTAGAACACACTGAACTAGCTTTACAGGCTATTGGCCTGAGTTTTCTGAGTTGCTGTTGTCAACCACCATTCTAACTTATTTAGTTCAGCACTTTGAAAAGACTCTGCTAGTAGCATCAGATACCACAGACTGGAATGGAAAGAAAAGGGGAAAAAGCATGATCCAAAGATGAGACATGTGTAGAATTTTTGGCTCTGAAAAAGTAAAATGTTTATACATCTATTTTAATGAAGATTTAATCCAATGCATTAATGATATAGAAAATATCAAAAGGATATTTCAGATATTTTATTTTAAGCTTATTAAATGAAAACTTTGGGGAAAATCTTAATAAAACATAGTTACTTCTTTCTTAGAATAAGCAGGTTTGCCATTTGAAGAAGGCACATTTCTGCTTTAGAACATAAAAATTGACATATGGCCCAATTTCAGAAGCCATGGGGTATCTACATATGTCATAACTAGATGGAAAAGAAGAGCATGTAAAATGAAGTGGAACAGAATGCAGATTCAGATAGCTATGTTAGACAGCTGTTGCATGCATTCTACGCAATGAAAATCTAACACATAAGTTAATGACTTAAGACTCACCAATGAAGAATTTTAGCCGGCCAAAGCATTAAAATTAAGTGTAATTGTGTAAATTATTTGAAACTTAAGATTGTAAATACCTCATTGATGAACTGTAAATGTTGTTAAATACTGTAACTATATTGACAATGCCTATAATTCTGTATGAATTCCTGTGGCTAATAAACATTGTATTGTATTGTATTGTAATGAACTGTTTTTAGTATTTCAAAGAAAATGGCAGAATGGAGCAGAAATTTCAGATTTCAAACAGAACTCTTGTTATAGCTATGCTCCAACACCACAAAGAAAGAAGGGTAAAAGATTCACTGAAAAACACTTAGCTGATGAGTCTAGACAAATTGACTACAAGTCTAGACATACTGATCAGAAGGAAAGAATCTTCCTCAGTTGGGTCCTCTTAAATTGGCTTTTATCAGATTTCCTTATATAAAATTTATTTCTAAAATGGCATGAAAAGAAATTAGTGAAACAAATGATATTGAAACTTAAAAGTGAAGATTGTGAACTTAATGTGAAGATTGAAGTGTGTCTTCAGTTATCAGTACTTATACCGGCAGTTCCTAAGCTTAACAGACTAAATACTCTTTTCATGCTGTATGTACTTCTGCAGTCATCTACATGTCTCTGCAAAGCATTGCAGACAAATTGGTCACTAAGTCAGTGCTTGCAAACAAATTCCTTATTTGTCGTTATACATAGATTATGTTCATAAGGTTTATAGCTTTTGTGCTTATTGTCTACAGCAATTATGAGTCATGTGGTATTCTTAACTTTCCGTTAGACACAAACCATGGCAGAACACTGTTAGTTGCACTGGGTCTAGTAGACTTACTCTACCTTTGTCATTATATGCTTGTATTTTTTCTTCCTTTTGTACTTTCTTGTTTTCCTTTGTTTAGGATTATTTAGGCTAAATATACATGGTTTTTTATTAGTATGATAGTACAATATAAACAAGCTAAAATATAATATGAATACTGTATATATTACAATTTGCATTACAATATATGTAAAGAAACCAAGCTGTTATTTTTAGCTGTATAACTTGTAATGTGAATTATTTACTTACTCAGAATAGTCTTACTACATCTTTTATGTTTTCTCTGACTAAGCAATTATCACAACTGAATTTGGCATGTTTTCTCAAACAGAGGGGGATACTGCATTTCCCATATCCACATTTAGTTTTTTTTTTTTTTTTTTTTTTGCCTTTGTTTCAAGATTCATTGTTTCCTTTTCAGAAAGAATTATGGTATGTCATATATTCAGCAAGCCCTCTTCAGTGGGTTCTTCAGGTTTATACTTTGTCAGAACCTCTTTCAAATCACTGGTTAGGTTTGATACTGTTGCTCTTCTTTGTAACTCTTCTTATTTTTGTGTAATTTACATCCTCGAACGTTAAGTCATATTGGACAATGAATGAAATGGGTGAAATGATGCTCAAATGAGCCCAGGGTCCATAGAGCTTAGTTACCCGACATTTGTCTTTCAGGATAAGGGAAAACCCCGAAGAAAACCTTTTCTAGGTATCTTGCCCTGACTGAGATTCGAACTCATGACCTCTTGAACATGAGGCAGACACGCTACCATCTACGCTACTGAGGCAGGCATTCTTTGTGGCTGTTGCAACAGTAGAGCTATAGACTGTGCTTTTAAATACTCCTACACTGTGGAATATTTGTTTTGGTTTCCAAGGAATATAATGCTATAATTAATACCACACTATTCAACACATGGTAAGAAATGACCATTAGCCACCTTGCTGCTCAGGCTTCACTGTAGGTAGCACACAATTTATCTACTATATCAACATCAGATATAGTGTCATGAAGCATGATTATTTCAGGCTTTTTCTCAACACCTTCTGAAAGCCAGTCGAACAAAGTGTGCAACTACTATTTAAACTATTTAAACCTTTGGAACATAAAAAACATGTTTCATTTTTTATGAAGCCAAATATGTTTTCATATTGACTGGGACCTTTTGGAGAAGTGAAATTACTGAGTAATTGGTTTTGTTCTTTCATACTGTGCTGAAGAAAGAAAGTAAGTTTTCTACTGGGTAATTGGTTTTCTTCTTTCATACTGTGCTGAAGAAAGAAAGTAAGTTTTCTTTTGCTTAGTTCATATGCCAGAGATACACTTTTTAACCAATTATCTGCCACAACATTTCTGCCACAACATTTCTGAGTGTACCATATATTGATTCAGTTAGACTTGGTACTACAGTCTCTGTAGAATTATTTTGAAAATGTGTTCTGCCTGGCTGCTGTCCAATTAAATTTCCATATTAGTGGTTTAAAATAGTTTTGCTCAGTCAAATAAAATATTATGCCATAATTATTTGGCTTAGATGGTATATATTGTCTAACACCACATTGACCACAAAATGCTAGTAACTGTTTGTCAACAGTGACATTTTGCCCATGAGAATAATACTTCTTGCAGTTGGTCACCAATATCATAAACATTTCTCTAACAATAGCCAAGTTATTGAAGTTCATTGCTCCAGTCTATAAGTTCTGTCATAAAAGTGAATAAAACATATTAGAAATCTGAATCATTTTTCTAGCATAGCAATTCAGCCATTCCAAATAGAGGATATCTTCGCCTGCGGTGCTGTATGTAGTAAAAGTGGGTGTTAAACTTTACACATTTCATTTTTCATTTAGAGAATATCTCAGATTATTGGTTCTCCAAAAACCACGAATATTGCAGTGTCCACCATGAAAAATTCCTGCCAGGTACATTTGGATTAGGAAAGTGTTCTTTTTCACAGCATCTATAGGTCTGCTGTATCTTTCACAATCAAATTTGTGCACCATTTTGATAATATAAACATAGTGATTTCACCAATCAAATGAAATATATCTTCAAAAGCTTCCACAATTAATTTCTGTTTTTGCATTTTTGGCAGCTGCTACTACACCAGGAAGTTCGGTCAGTTTATTGTAAACCCATGTTTGTTACTTTCCAAGGTCTTTTATCCATTTTGTTTCATCATTTCCTGTAAAAAGTAATAGAAGTACATGTCATTACATAGGTTGCTTTCATAGTCCTCATCTTCTTCATGATCAGTTTCTGAATCTAATGATCTCATTTCAACCATATCTGCAGAATCAAAATCAACTAATTCATACAAGTTTTCATCCATCGGTAAGGCATTGTCATTGAAAAATGACAAAGGATTTCTTCCTATTCCTTTCCTCATGTTCATGATGATGTACTAATAGCTCCTTGCAATAGCAAAGCAAAACATGTCAACATGTAACGGGAGTGGATGCTAGGGGTCCTTGCGACACATAGCTTTTGATTAGTCATTCTTGCAGCAATAGTTAGATGCCCTTGTCAGGGAATTGCATGGGTGCATTCATTTGAAAATTAGAACGTTTAAATAAAGCCAGGGTTCTCTCAGACCTCTATCAACCAACAGAAGGCCAAGAATTAAACAAGTCACTTGAATACCTTATGAGGTCACCTGCTACAATGATTAATTTATGAGTGTAATTCAGTTTATGAAATCAGACATAACTTAAGTGAAACCATTAATTTTCTTCAGAATAGGCTGTGTACTTGTTGCACTTGATCAGATTATTTGTAGTGAGTTTCTCACACTATGTCACTAATATTTTTTTTTTTTTTCTGAGGGATTGTTTTCAGGACTTGTTACTTACATTTACAGCCTCGAATTTCCAACTATGAACTTCTTTGTCAAGTTATCGATTGGTGGAATTTCAAAATTTTTTACCCACTCTTTTTATTTTCACTTTAAGATGTTCTCCCATATCGTCAGTTTGTTTATCACACCTTTCAATATTTTGTATTTGAGTCAAGGTTATGGTTTTCGTTTAACGCTTCTGCTGATTTGTCTTCCTGTTTCAATTTTATATTTATGAATTTTTTTTTATTCTAGCTTTTAGGTTCATTTTACTCTGTCCTATGTACTATTTTTCACAATCCTTGCAATTTATTTGATATATTCTGATTCTATTGATTAGTGGAATTTCATCTTTTGTTTTTTATTTTAACAATTTTAATACTGAGTATCTATTTGTAGGTGCCAATTAGATATTTTGTTCTTTAAAAATGTTTTGAAATTTATTAAATGTTTGAGTAGTACCAGAATCCACTGCAGGAAGACTGTCAGGAGTAGCATTTCTCTTTTGGAAGGAAAATCATAACTTTGACCCAAATCCAAAATTATTAAAAGGTGTGATAAACCATAATGAACTGACAAGGTTGGAGAACATCTTAAAATGGAAATATAAAGACTGAGTAATAAACTTTGAAATTGTAGCAATCGATAGTTTGAAGTAGTTCATAGTTCCAACACCAGGCCTTCAAGGTCGAAAATGAAAACTTCTAAAACTAGTCCTTCAAAAAATAAAAAATATAAGTGACATAGTGTGAAAAAGTGACTACAAATACTTTTATCTAATTTGGACATCACTGTTACTAAATTCCTACAAATACATGTAATTTGTTACTGTTCATAGCAGCAAGTGCTAAAAAGAGGAAATGCCAAAATAACAAGTTGGGTCTTTTACTGCTAGCATCTTGAATATTAAACATATTTACCAGGCTTTTAGGCCTCGTCCAGTGTGCTTCGAAGTTCCTAATGTTTGCCAAGGACTACACTTGGCTTCTTCACAGGTGATTTGGTGGCTCATCAGAGCTTGAAACAAATACAGTGATAAATAATATTCTTCTTAAACTTATCAACTTGTTCTATGGATTTTATTTTCAAGTGCCTTTCCACTTAAACATGCACTGAAATTTTAGAAGTTCTTTATTGGTGTACAAAAAGATGTGTGCTATATGTGCTTTAAATGGGGTAACAAGCAAATGAATTGAATAGTAGGCACCAGTAATTCTCTGATTTCTCTTAAATCACTATCATTAGTTTGCTTGTAATAAAAAGATATTATAGAACCTCGAAAATCATTTCTTCAACAAAATACAATATAGGTGGTTGATACAAAAATCAAACATTCAAGATCTGTTCTGAAATATTTGCTCCTTAATTTAATAAACAGTCAATAACTGCAAATATATTATACATACTATGTTGCCATTTATGGTGTCAATGAAATTATGCTTTCATTAATAAATTGTATAAGTATACATTGCAAGCATGACAGAAAACACCAGAAAGCAAATATAGTGTTAGAGGCATGATACTTTAAACATTATAACTGAAGTTCATTATGGCCACAATTGTTCATGGAAGGATTTAAATATCACGATGAAAAACAAGTGACATTCTAAGAGTGCCAAGTTAAGAATGACTTCTAAATAGCTCATATCTTATATACTGAAAGGAAGCTATGATACTCAAGATAAATATCATATGAGAAAATGTAATGAAGAGTGAAGTGATCCATACATCTATCATCGTCAGCAATACCATCAAACATAGGTTGTGTTTAAAATAAAAGTTTTAAGATGGTAAGTTTTAGTGATTTCAATTGAAATTACTTATGAATATGAGGTGGGATTCTGTGTAATATTTACACTTCCACAAATGGTTCAGTTTATAAATTATGAAATACCAACTTTTCTAATACGTCCATTTAATGTCCAAGACTTAGCTAACAAACCCTTATAAATCCTTCAATGTTCTAAAAGGTGAATGATCCCGCAGTATTAACTGTAAAAGGACCTTTGTTTATCTAAAGGTTGATATTAACTAAGCTTGGTCCTATATAAAAATATTGTATCACTGCTTTTGAGCAGCATGTCTTTGTTTTCCCTTCAGTTTTTATTTTTTGTTTTACCTTGCCTTATGATGCATATAACATGGTCATGCAAGTTTCTTTCCCACACTGCTTGCCACTCCTTCGCAGTCAAGCCACCCTTCTGCCACATGCTTGCTTTTGCTTGTCTTATGCCAGCATGGCATCTCTCTCTCTCTGTCTTCACAGACTTGGACGAGATGGAGGATGGTGTCTCAGCCAGGCCGCGGCGGCTCTCTGAGTTCAACATGGCCACCAAAACACAACCTATTCCTCCAGCATCGTCATTCTTCATTTTCTCTAAATCAAACAGGTGACATGTAGCAAACCATGTTTGCTCTCTCGGCTCACTCGCTCGCTCACTGCTCGCTGCTCAAATCCAGTTGGAGTTGATGCTTTCTTTGCAATTTTTCTATTTATGCATGTTTAAGTTGTACTTGAAATGAAGATTTTCAGTACATTTTTAAGAATTTTATAAATATCAGTTGTTAAACTTATAATGTCAATACTGCAGTATTCTGCAGGCTTATACTACTTGTCAGTCTATAAATTTGGAATCTTAACTGACATTTCGATAAGTGATATTTAGTACATTTAAAAATTTGTTCTCTCTCTGTCTGAACACATAAAGCATGTAATTTGTTTTGTTTTGTTAAGGTTCTTTTCTTTTCTTTTTAATACCTGATTTTTATTTCTTGTATCAAGAAATATAATCTATACTGTTGTTTGCAAACCATATTTGCAATTTAACTATTATATGCTATTTTCTTAAAGAGTTTAGTAATTGCTCTAATCTTTTCCTTGTCATATTAATGTGGATGAAAATAAAATAACATAACTAGATATTAGCAAGTAGGTATATAATTTAAGTTGACAGGAAGCAGCACTTTCTTCCTAATGCAGAGCATATAATGTCCTCTAGAATTTATCATTGATGCTGTACCTAAGTTATGCATTAAGCTTTCTCTACCATACCAAATGAACATCCAGATTCATAGGTTAGCACAGTTACAGCAAACAAATTAATACATGGTTAATCAATATATCAGATCATGCAAAATTACTACCTATTTCTCTACACTTTCCAAATATATGAGAAATCATCAGTGACAGCCATAATCTTTGAATTTTATTTATTTTTTTAAAAATATGAGGTGTTAAAAATTTTAAAATGCTTATTCTTCATCCATTATATGATTTATATAGAAAAACCACATATCCTTAGAAATTGGTAACAGTATAACACCATTTGAAACATCATTAATTAAAGAGACTGGATGAATACTGAAATTCATGTTATTCATTTATTTGTATATATTATGTAGTTTAAATATCACACTATGTAGGAATAAACTACTTTAATACAGAAGTTAACTGAACATTCACCTGGAGATATGATCACAATGCAAACACTAAGACATGTCCTCTTTGATTCTCATATCTTGCTTTTAGTATCATAATTAACTTTTTCTCCTATAATTAACAGAAAATTATGTTTGTAGTCTTACCTAGTAGTAGCTGATAAGCTAAGATATAGACTATTTGGAAGATGGGCATATTGATCCATATTTTGTGTTGAGAATTTATTCTGTAAGAGATATTATTCATTGCATTAGAAGTAAATAAAACAGGTACTACAAATATTATCTTAGGTGTTCATAATTAGTGTGATTGACCTATTTATTTAATATGTTACACTGAAATCAGCTTTTCAAGTACAGCTTAAACATAAATTACCTATATTGTGTGTTAATATGCGTAGTACATACATTCAGTTTTGTTATTCTTTTTTATTTCTTTTTTCTGTCTTTAGGAAAATGCTAGTGTATGGATGCATTCATCGTGCAGTTGGAATGGTGCCGATGCTCTGAATTAGTACTTTGATTTTAACATAGTTTTATTTTAGCAAAAGTCAATTGACATTACACAATATGATGAATAGCATTTAATGCTATTTAATGCTAAGCAAGCACATATGATGCACTCAAAACATGATTGGCTATTCAACATCAGGCAAATTTTATTTCATTTTTTTAAATATTAATTCCAAATAAACACAATTTGAAGGAGATTCATTGAATTTATATTCCTTTTTTCTTATAGGGAATGGTACAAAACTTCTTTATACACTTGATCTCTAATTAGCTCAAATAAAGCCATTAGAGATATATTTTCTCAAAATATGTGTTTGTTTATTTCATCCATTATATTCCCAGTGATTCATATAATGTCTAAAATTCATGGAAAAAGCAAACTAAAGTAGTTCTGACTTCAAAATATAACATTACTGAAGTACTTAAGACTAGAAGTCAAACTTAGGACACATTTGCTTCTCTTACCTACTCTATAATTTATAGAGAACATTCTTCAAAAGCTTTCACTTCCTTATCTGTGGGTCAACTGGTTGCACTGGTGTTATCTTCATACTGTTATAAGTGCTGTCAGTTGACCTGCAGATGATGATGGAAGTGAAAGACCTCTGAAACATGTTCTCAATAGATTGCAGAGTAAATGAAGCAGTCATGTCCCAAATTCTACCTCTTGTGCTCAAGTATTGATCTTTGCTTTCACTTTTACAAAGCTTCTAAAAAAATTAGCATTACTATAGTTGAAGTGTCCAGAATTTTCAAATATGTTTTAAAATCAATGTGTTTTATGTTCTGAAATGAGATATTGCATTATGCTCCAATAAACAAAATACCTTTTTTTCATATTCTACCTTATTTTCTCTACATACATATACATTTGTTTTCTAGCAACCTCTTTGTGAAATGTACAGTAGAACTTGTATTTCTGACACCTTAACAAACTACTTCTGATTGGTGATATTTTCTATTTTTTTTCCTTTGCTAATTCTGATATATAGAAAAGTATATAAAGTATAAGTGCACCCTAAGTTCATGGTGCATTTTTCATAGGGCACAGGAAGGCAACGAAACAGGACAGAAATGTGAAATTTTCACCAAAAAAAGCAAACCTCTTAAAGTTTCATACCTATTTGGTGCAATTCGATGTGGGCTCCATTTATTGCCCTAAATATATCTAAACAGGTTCAAGTTCTTCTCACACATGGTGAAGAATGTCTGGTGTAACAGAGTGAACGTCTGTGATTCTCAGTTTTAAATTATTTGTTATGGCGCTTGACATGTCCACTTACTTGTAATGTCGCCTCATCGCTAAACACAATCTCCTACAGAAAACGGTTATCATTGCCGATCTCATGAAGCATATCTGTAGCAAATGTGAATCGTTTGGGTCTATCTGTCAGTTTAATAGCGCGTAACAGCTGCAGTTTGTAACCCGTTAAATCCTTTAACTTTAAATCTTTTGCTTTAAATCCTTAAGAACTGTTGTCTTCCTTAGGTGTAATTGTCGAGCACATATATGCACTCATTTTTAGGGCTCCTTAGTTAACGCTCCTGTATAGCTTCTACAGACTCATCACTGACCAATGGCCTGCCAGTATGGGGTTTGTCCACCAAACTGCCGGAATCCTTCAATTGCATATCCCACTGATTAATGTTATTCCTATGTGGTGGTGGCACATTGTACATGCGATGACATTAAAATTACACTTTGGTTCCGGATTCAAATTTAGCAAGCCACAGAACACCTGGACTTCGCTCTGTATGGTCCACTTCTCGACTGGCATTGGTGGGCGGATCCGCTGCTGTGCAGTTCATGGTGTTGCATCATCACCTACGTGCACACACGCTTGCACATCATACTACGAAAACTTGGAGAGTTTTCCTTGTATTTGGTACACATTTCACATTTCTGTCTTGTTTTGTTGCATTCCTGTGACTGATCAAACGTGCACCAAGACTTTACAGGTGCATAGTATTTTATTTCTCTTCTCTTTTGCAGAATTTACAGCTTTAAAGTATATGTATTCTCAGAAAATTAAGAATATAAAATATGTAAAATATATCATATATAATCACCTTGCTTCTTGCACATTTTTTATTTATTCAAGATCTGACAATTCTTAAATTTCTAGAGTTTTAATCCAATCCCAGTTTTTTGTTCATTCATTTATATATTTGTTTATTTAATTTTCATTTTTTATTAGTTTCTAGTTTTTATTGTTTCTTTTTGCTATATTTATTCATATATCTAGAAACATACAAGCTGATCATAAGTCTAAGCATTGTTGCAGAAAAATCCTGGCAATTAGTTTTCTAAAGGAAATGGTTATAATTAGGTATAAATAGGATTTTAGAGATAAAAGATAAAGAAATGCAAAGAATGATCTTCACATATAAAGTTTAGCAAGTATTATAAAATAAATACTCTTTTATAACTAGATATCATGCAAGTAAAATTTTCTCAAAGATTTCAAAGTATCTTGAAACACAATACAAATAGTGTTCATGAATAATATTTACAATAATTGGTTTAAACATCCTAAGGACCTCATTACTTATATCAAGCCGCCTACAAAATTCATTGACCAATTTCAGCCTTAACCCTTTGTTGCACATATATTTGCCATTTGTTCTCCAAGCTGACATGTGTTCTTTTAAATTGTAATCTACTATTACAGATATTACACTGAACATGACCTATTACCTGCTTGATATATTTTTATAGCTAAATTAAAATGATAAATATCATTTAAATTGGCTTATAATTTGCATAACTTAAATTTTATTTGAACAGCCTGTAGGTGAAAATATCAACCCCTTTGTAGCCAAACTATATATATTTAATGTGTACCCTTTGTAAAATATTTTTCTAATTTCAGAATATTAAGGTAATGAAATCCATATCCTTAAGATACTAAAAAAGTCATACTAAAATATGCTTTGCCTAGTTAAAATAATTATAGTAATTGTTGCCCTAATAATGTTAGCATCCTGGCCATTATCATATAAAATATTGCACCAAAGTTAGGCAATTGCCACATAAAATGTTATATAGTTATGTGTTATCCATTACATAGGGTTAATCAAATCCCTCTACTCTCAATTTTACTCTATTTTGAACATTCACAAGGAATTTAACAATACTTACTGTAACAGTACTGTATAAAGAAATATTTCTCCTAGTACGTTTTATCATTTCCTCTGTATAAAAGCTAATGGAAACATAATTTATTTGTGCCTGTTATCTAGAGGTGGCTCCAGGGGTAGTGCAACTGTGCCATGATACTACCTTAAAAAGGGGGAAAAAATTAAAATTTTAAATTTGTATGCAGTTAATATGGTCGCTCAAGACATGGTGTAATGTAATATAATTTTGAGTCTAACTAATACTCAATGCTCCATTTATTGCTAGTATTTACCTAGAACGTGTTTCGTTAGGATCTTCCTAACATCATCAAGATACCGACAGAGAGGCACCTGTGCCTCCAATGAGTTCACCAAACCAACGTCCATTAGTCGACAACAGCTGATGATGTTAGGAAGATCCTAACGAAATGTGTTCTAGGTAAATACTAGCAATAAATGGAGCATTGATTATTAGTTCGAGTCAAAATTATATTAATTTTGTGTTTCATTGTATCATAGTGCTTACACATTGGAAAATGGTGTAATGTGTTGGCTATCAACAGAAAATCACGGAAGCTGAAGGAAGTTAGTATGAATTGTTAGTTTGCAGCACTATTATGTTACAATTATATGTATCCGTGATGTGTCAATGCCTTTCAATAATGGCACAAAATTAAGTCATTCTCCACAATGACTGGACTTTAATGGGAAATGGTGCAGTGAAAGTATAAGAGAAATCTGTGCTAGTTAGTTATTGGCATGCCTATTGATGGCAGCAAATGTCATTTAGTATGCTGGTCGCCAATCTAGAAAGTGATTGACATTTCTTATGGAGAGAGAGGCGACGTTGCCGCTTATTGCTGCCACGTGGAGAGCGCGATAGGATTACGCATGCGGAGGTGATTCAGTTGCGACTGCAATTGGTATTTTACAATTATTATTAATTATTCATAATACTGCACACAAAGATAATAGTACAGTCGTGGATCTACATGCAAATGCTAGAACATGCAAGAACGCATCAATGTAAAGATCATCGTAACAAAAGAGGCATACCTATGACATTTTGATGCTTATTGAAGTGGGAAAATGCCGCTTACATAATTTTTCCGGGAGTTTCTAATTTAAACCCCAATGTCTTTCTTCTTTAAAATACTTTTCTTTCCCAATCTTAACCTTAATGCCCTTACTGATACCTACAGCACGGGAAGTCCTATCAAGCACTTAGAGAATGGAATACTAGACTCCCCTTTCAATTTCTCCTCTTTGAAGTATTCTCTCACAGAGCATATTATTTCCCGTGTATGTCCTTTAATTGGAATACCTTTACCAAATACAGTTTTATTTGGTTCCCGAGCACGCTCAGATTGTTGCTTGTCACTATATTTAGACATAGTTAAACATTCATTAAAGACAATTGCAAAAGATCACAATACGTGCGCAGATACACAAACTCACACACAAGTAAACCAAGACAAATTTCCACAAATAAAATGCAATGTAACTTGCCAGTACAGGATCTCTAACTGTGAGGACATTCTGTTTATGCAGCGTTATCAGAAGAGAAATAAAAACCTAGGTATTGTATTTACTGCAGCGTTTGCGTAACTCGCTTGCCCGCAGGTCATGCTAAGCACGTGTTAGAATATCGGCAACCAAGGTTTAGTGTCTAACATTGTCATGGAAACGTCTCGACTCTAATTGGTCCCTCTAATCGTTACCATGACAACCGTTATGACGTACTCATCCCCTCCTATTTATTTTGAGCGTTCTTCCATGTGGTTACTAAATGTCAATCACATTCTAGTTTGGCGACCAGTATAGTAACAATGGTACTCACATAAAGAATAACATGCTATATTGAGAAATGACATAAGCCACTTATCAATAAATATAAAAGCGTGCATTGTAAAATTTAGTGGAAAACTGTTTCTTTATATCACATTCATCATTTCCCTTTGTTCATAATTAAAATCAAATCAATCATTATTTTATAATTGTGAAGCACATGATGAAAAGTTTGCTTATTCTGAGAAAACTACAAATTCTTGAGTGTACAAGTGATATTTTGTTTATTAAACTAACATGAATAAGGTATTTTACTAAGTAATTCATTTTCTACATAATTTTTAGTAGACAAGCTAGAAGTTAAATATATAGCAAGATTTGCTCCTGATCTACCCATAAATATGTGATAAAAAATAGAATTAATTTGACATTTACATAAAAAATAAATGTATCTGTGAATGCAAAGTCAAAAATGTTTTGTTTTCCAAACTTCTGCTATGGGTAAATGTAGTTGATGAAAATAAACAAAAAAATTGTTCATTATTTGTTACAGAACTATTTGTTACAGAACAGACTTCTATTACTCTAAATCTAAATGTTAGTTGCTTTATTTTGTGAAATTAGGATTTTTAAATAAATGCTAAACTTTAAAATTAATACAGAAAGTATTTCATTTGTACTGAATGAAAGAGGTACAGATAACATTCAAGGAGATCGTACTATATGCATAAATGTACCTTACAAATGTTATAATAGCAAATACGTAAAATATGAAGCTATTAACAGTGAAGCAGACAAATATATACAAATATAATAATTTGTAACTTAAAACTTCACTTATAAGAAATGATGATAATTCTTGTAAACTCTCCAGGATTGCAATTTCATGTATATTTATACACATCTTCAGCTGGAAGACAAAGCTGTCACCATAGTTACTAAACATTAGAGGTTGATATGTTCTTGTTAGTACTACCAAAATCTGAAAATAAAACAAATTTAAAAACAGAATCGACTGCCGGTATTTCAAAATTCATTATGCGATGTTTATTAAAATCTTGTGCTGCTGTGATCTAATACTTCATTTACACAATAATAGGAAAATGCTTTTATATTTGAAGAACCATAAGATGGGTAGGTTTCACTCTATTCTATTGATCACTTTATGAAACAATTTTTATGCTATATATACTTTGCCTTTATTTGTTTTTAAAGAGTTTATGGCAGCATTTATTTTTGACATTTGATAGCTGAAAACTACCTGTTTCATTTCTGTTTTAAATACATAGGGAATGTTCCAGATTTGCTGTCCACTTCCTGATGTTAAATGTTGCAAATGCACATGCATGCCTGTAATGTTGGTTGTATGCTACAGGGGTTTAAGAGATATATAAAGTGTACTGTACTCAGAGTTGTGGCTAGTAGTCATTCATGGCCACTATAGAATGGGACACTGAGAACCACAGCAGTTCAAGAGCATCCATAAAAAGGAAAAAGAATTTTAGCTTTTTAAATATAGTGGTTTGTGTTTGTCAAAAGGGTTGTGAATATTTGTAAAAAGGACTATTGAAAATACTTTTAACAAATTCAATTAATGCAATAGTGAAAACAGTGCAAATGGTTTGTTATGCAATGAAAATTGAAGTTAGGTTTTATAGTAACCTGAAACAGCATGACTTTTGCGAAACAAAACACCTAATTTGTTTCCTTAGTGTAGCTGATATATAATTATTAGTCAGTAGTTATGCATTTATGATTGAACGTTACAGATCTCATGTTTGCATTTGAAATTCAAGTTATTAAACAATAAAGCACCATTATATGTAATATAAGCCTTGTTCTTTAGCCTTTGATTTCGATTTACATTCTCTCCATACGTATTTGCAGTGATGAAGGTACTACTCTGAATCTCAGTGTACCTGCTTAAGCATTTCTAGTGTCACAGTATGACAAGCAGCAAGTATGCCTCTGTGGAGAACTGCAATGTTCCTTGGCCTGTTGTGAAGACCTGTGCTTTTAGACATCCCTATAAAAATAAAGTTATAGGTTTGAAGTCCAGCAAAAACAAGGGTGTCAAGATTTAGGCCTAACATGGCCAATCTACTCTCTTGATAGGTAAGATGGAGAAAACCTGCACATTTAAGTCATGATATGTTTATGTGTCAGCCAACTGTGTAGCCAGTGATGTGCCGCCAGTGCCAACAGGATATCATCTAAAAGCTCACCATCCATTAGTAGAGTCTGCAGGAGTTTCATGAAATATTCTCCATCGGAATTGCCATCCAGGAAAATTTGTCCACTAAGAAGGTTCTCTAAGATACCTCACTATGCACTTGGCTCCCAGCGATTCTGGATATGATCCCCCAAAGAACCATTCAGGATTACAATTTACCCAATAGATCATGATATGCCAGTTCACACTGTCAGTACTGGTAAGTCTACACTCGTCTGACAAAAAGACTTTGCTGATGAAATCTGAATATTGTTGGAGACAATGTATCTTTCTATAGCAATAACTAGTTGTGGTTTGGTTCTCTTAAACCTTTCACCAACTGAAGTTTGTATTGGTGCCACTTTTCTCTTCAAGAATATTTGATGAATGGAAGTGTTGCCAAGTCCTCACTCAATACAGCTTGTCTGATGCTCCTGGATAGATGTTTGTAAAATGGAGCTAAACCATCTTCTGATACCATTCAATAATTGGCATGACTCTTGGTGCACAGACTGGATACAAAATTCCATGCATCTCCAGTTTCACAGTGTATGCAAAGACATGTGATGAATGCAAACATCAAGGAAACTTCTTCATGCAGTAGACAGTTTTCCTCCAATCTTACAGCTATATGACTATATATTCATCATCATTGGAATCTTCATCTTCTTTGTCTTATTTGTGGTTAATTTATATCCTTCAATGTTAAGTCATATCAGACAATGAATGAAATGGGTGAAATGATGCTTAAATAACTCAGGGTCCATAAAGCTTAGTTACCTTACGTTCATCTTTCAAGATAAGGGAAAATGCTGTAAAAAAAACTTATTTAGGTATCTCACACTGTCCAAGACTCAAACTTGGGACCTCTTGAAATTGAGGCAGATACACTACCACCTATGCTACATAGGTAGGTAGTTCGTATCTTTGGTAGTGTTTCTTTTACTGTGGAATGATGCTTTGGTATAAGGGAACCAAATCTTTTATATCAGAAAGGAAAAAAAAAATTGTTTTAATTACAAAATAAATGGTGGAATCGCAGATAAAAGTACATAATAAACACCGAAAATCCTGCATGTAACCAACTCATTGTCAGCCAGTGTAGTCGTTCTTCAGTAATGCTTATGTAACCTCTAATAAAAGTGTTGCACTTTTAAAATTAAATTAATCATATGAGGGTGCGGGGGACATCATCAATCATAACATGGCTAAGTAGTGTAGAAGAAAATATTACAGCGTCCATAAAGTGTACACAACCTGGCAAAGCATGGAAAAACACTGCACTTCTTATCCAGTTTTTCTTTCTTTCTCATTTCATGCTTCTCCCATTTAGAGATCCTGTGTTTTATACTTAACACTATATTAAATTTTTCACCCAAAAATACATTTGTCTGGATATAGTAAATTGCTAATAAAAATTTCACAATAGTTTCTTATAATATTTCATGTAATGCTGCCTACATGAACATTACTATTAGTGTTAGTAATACTACAATATTACTATTGCTACAGTAATACACAACTGCTATTACATTTCATTAAACATACATCATTACTTTGATTTGGGAATGCATAGATAAAATAAATATTTCGTAGGTGTTAATGGTATGTTTAAATTTTTTATCTATTCCATTCAAAATCCCTTGCTACCTGATTATTTATCCTCCTGTGATTTTTTTAAGAAGCTGATAATTTTAATTTAAAGCTTTACAGAAAAGCACACAAGTAACAAATTAATGATAAATTTATCACATAGTAGTGTGGGCATTTTATGTCTAGATCATGGATATATGTAACCATACCTACATGCAGCTGTGGCCTTGCCATAAAGTGACCAAACTGAATGTTTGCCAAGATTTCATTTATGTGTAGATACAATTTATTTATTGATTTTCTTATGTATTTAATTTATTTATTTGCTTACCTACATACCTAACCACCTAACGACCTACACACCTACCCACCAAGATAAAACTTTATTACAGCGCTAGAAACTTTAGTAATGTATCAGGCATGCAGAACTGAGAAAGAATTTTCTGCCTATGTACAAGCCAAATGGATCATCTATCTCCTCAAAAATCACGGTCATGGGTGTTTCATGCACAGAGTGAGTAATTTTATAATTGCTGGTTTACACTGAAATTCTATATCTGAAGGAGGAATTAATTCCTTTACTTCTCTTAATCCCCTTTTCTTGTAGCTTTGCAGATCTGAAACGAGGATGTTTAAATAAACAAATGAGTATTTGCAGTTTTACTCTCTCATCCTTGGAGTTCATAAATTAACTTCAGTAATAGTTTTATATTTATATTGATAATAACTTTATAACCTATTTTGGCTGCATTTCTATTAGGATAATTTACATATTGTGTGATGTCAAAGGACTGTAATAAGTAAAATTAAAGCTTGTATATTATTATATATTTTATGTAGTATATTTGCTTTTAGTAATAAATGTGCATTACATATTGAAGCTTTAATTAATTGTTACTAAAATTTGCAGCTAGGAGTAGTACCTGTGTAGAAATACTATTTTATTGACACTCTAGTTTTAAGATATCCAGAAATTGCAGGATACGGTCCCTCTTTTATATATCCAAATCAGCTGTGTTTGCATTCTTACCTCAAAATTTTCTAATAATCAAGTGTTACTCGAAAAAAGAATCTATTGAGAACCAAGAAAGTATGAGTTATTAGTAAGCTTGGAAAACAAGTCAACAATTAAAACCTTTACCTACTTATATCAAAGTGCATTTCAGGAGGAATATAAATTAAAGCTTCAAATTGATATTTATTTATCAATATAAGTTTTGAAACACACATACAGTACCCTCCATAAGCTTAGAAATCCAATTTATATGGACAGTAGAAAGGAAATAGACAGTAAAATTGCATATATGTGTTTGGAGGAATTTAGTAACAGTGACGTCAAAATTAATCTTAGAAACTATTTGTAGTTGGTTTATTAATACTCGTCACTTACTTGTTTATATTAATGAGAGACTAGTTTCAAAGGCATTCACCTCCATTTTCAATCAATGTAGTTGGTTTATTAATACTGGTCACTTACTTGTTTATATTAATTATATTAATGAGAGACTAGTTTCAAAGGCATTCGCCTCCATTTTCCATGAGTTGGAAAGAGATTGAAAATGGAGGTGAATGCCTTTGAAACTAGTCTCTCATTAATATAAACAAGTAAGTGACAAATATTAATAAACCAACTACAAATAGTTTCTGAGAGTAAAATTGCATTTTATTATTTTATAAATGTTTATTAAGCTCAAATAATACATAGGAAACAAACTATTAAATTTTAGATTCTTCAAAGTAGCTACTCTGGGCTTTAATCACTGTCTTTCAGTGGTTTTATATAGACAGATAGGAAGGTAGATGGGTGGCTGGGTATTTCAAACTTAAATTGAGGACATAATTTTAAGAATGAATTCCCATATATAGGCCATAATAAAAGTCCATTAATCTGAACCAAAATATGTCTGGACACGGAAAGGTAGAGTAACACTGAAAAATTCAATGCCATAGCAAGGATTTGAACCACGGATCTTCCGGTCTGTGTCCAGCTGCTTTTAACCATTGAGCTCCAGATGGAGACCCGAAGATCCATGGTTCAAATCCTGGCTATGGCATTGAATTTTTCTGTCTGACTTTACCTTTCCATTCATCCTACAGATGTCTAGTGAGAAAGAACAATTTTATTTCCATTAATTGACCTAATAGTGGTCTGAACTATAAAGCGCAGACCTTAAAGTACTTACAGCAAGTAAGTCACCATTGTAAGTAAGTTGCCATAGTAGCTCAATGATTAAGAGCAGCCAGATGGAGACCAGAAGATCTGTGGTTCAAATCCTGGCTATGGCATTGAATTTTTCAGTCTGACTCTACATTTCCATTATTCATTCTACATGCAGCTAATGTGAAAGAACTATTTTCATTAATGTCTGGAAATGTTTGGTATCTGAGTTATGGCTTTCAAAATAGTGATAATCCCTGGTACGTATTTCTTACTGCAAGTAGTTTTCTTTACAAGAAATGTTCCAATTATCCACCTCCTGCTTGAATGGAGATCTTACAGCCATTCAAACACAGTCCCAGATTTTGGGAGTATTACATTACATATTTCCTCACAAGTTGTCACAATTTAATTCTAAATTGATTACATGTTAGGCACTAGGGATAAATACATGAATACTTTAATATGGCCTAACATATACAAATCAGCAGGGTTCAAATCAATTGACCATGGTGGCCAAGGAATTGGACCATCTCAAAATATCCATCATGGAATTTTCAATCCAGTACTACCAAGTGTACAGGAGTGCCTCACGCAAGAGGTTGATGAATGCTCAATGGAATGTGTTCATATACACAGGTATGGTATTTTCCAGAAAGTGTGTGTATGCCAGTCCCGCAAGTCTGTTTACTAGTACATGGTGTCCAACTAACCAATCACAAATAATAGCAATCCACATGTGAAGATTGAGCTGCACTTAATGGCAACATGGAACTTGATGGCAACTACATAGTATGTGGTTTTTCATATGCCCATTCATGCTGATTGTGAAAATTTGTAAAGTCATCTTGTTTGAACTATACTTCATCTGTAAATAGGCAGGCAGGAAAGTTCAGATTTGTAGTGCACTGCTGCATGAACCACTGACAAAACATCAATCAAGCAGGGTAATCCGCTGATGACAGGCCTTATGCATAATGCAACTGCTTTTCTCACAAGTCATGTGACAGTCTTAAGAGGAACATTCACTTTAAATGCTAACTTTCATATACCAAGATAGGGAGACATGTGTACAGAATCCAGAATATCTCTACATATGGAGTTATAGATCTTGGTCATCCCCTCCCCAAATCAGCAGACGCAAACTTCCCATGAGCACACCAACAGTGATGGAGACATTCAAATGTCTTCTGAACTGGACATCTCTCTGTGGGTACCTCTCTTGATACAAAGACCAAGCAGATGCAACATTATCGTCTGCCATACCATACATGAAGTGCTTTTCTGCCATCTCCTGATTTCAGTGCATTTGCTCAGTTGAATTCAAAAAACAACAATGTTTACCCTTTTCCTCTGAATGAACTGTAGGTGTTCTGATAATACCTTCTATCATGGTAACTACTTGCAAGGAAAAGAAAGTTCCAGTGAATATCACTGTTTTGAAGGCCATAACTCAGAAACCAAGCATCTGCAGACATATGTTTTAATGGACTGTTTTTATTATTCACATATGGGAAATGAACACCTGAATTTATGACCTCTATTTTTTAAACAAACCTGTTTACATGCGTGTACATGTGTGTGTGCATGCGTGTTACTAGACTATCATGGTAATGTTTCTAATCAAGAAAATATTTCTATTAAAATCAAAACTAAAAGCATGTAAACATTACTCAGATGCGTACAATTCCATACTGCATAAAGGATCAATGCTTCAGTTTTTAAAAGCAACATATGCTGCTTTGGCAATTTTGAGTTGTATAGTTAGTGTTACGCATACAGAAAGGTTAAATGGAGTTCAGCAGATGTTAAGGAAGAAGTTAAATTTAAAACAAACAATTTTATTGCAGCATAATATATATTATGGCATTTCTGATTCCATATACACAGAGTATGAGAATAAACATGAAAAAAAATCGTAAAAACTATTTATATTCAGTTTAATGACATTCGTCACTTACTTTTATTATTGAGGGATGAGTGACGAGTTTCAATAAACAGGCCACAAATAGTTTTTATGGTTATTTTTGATGTCACTGTTACTAAATTCCTCCAAACATACATGAAAAAAAGCTATATAATCCAAGATGTGTGCAAATTACTTCTTCATTTTCTCTTATGATGTATAAACAGAGTATAAAATTTTGAATCAGAGTGGTAAGGTATGGCCATCGTCATGCTCTCAGAATATAATAATGGAGAATAATGATATTTGAAACAAAGTACTTGAGGTATCAATGTAAATACAAGAGGTTTGTATTCATTTGTGACTGGACAAGTACCTATATGGAGTAATTCATAACATTTTGATAAAACTATTATCTACTCATGATGGAGTAAAAAAATATTCAATGAATATCATGTAAGCAAGCTTGCAGCTGTTTGTGTGTCTGAACCTAGTTATGTTTCATAACGTAAGATTAAAAGTTCTCAGTTTTATATTGTATAACTGTAACAAATTCATACAATAACACACTCCTCTAGAAATAAATTATTTATATTTTATGTGAATTTAAAAAGTATTAATAAACTATGATTAAATTCAGTAACAGTTATGGAAAGGCCTGCCCTTTTTATTAGCAGTATAAACCTCAAAACTTTGAATTTAGTACTATAGCATTTGGGTGTTTTGTTTATATTATCTGCATGATTAAATTATTATGTTATGTAATAGCATGTAATTAGTTAGTGTGCTACATTAAACTTAGGCTGATGTGCATTTTGCAGATGGCTAATAATTTTCTGTATCAATATTAGCAAATGTAAATTACTTGAAATATGCAAACATTTTAATTACATATTAATATGATTGCAGTAAGCAACTATGAGATAAAACACAGCATTCAAGATATATTAGTCACTTACTTGCTACATGTAACATATGCATTGCTTGTAAAACAAATTCTCCATTACTGCTACTATTTCAGTTTAATGACAGTTTTGTTTCTGAAAAGTTTTGTCATTAATGTAATCTGAAACATGGTTTGATGAATAAAGCAAGAAAAGAAATGCCTGTTCCAAGGTGTAACAGCAGTAAGAATCAGTTATTTTATAAATATTGAGAAGGAGAATTACAATGGATAATAAAGGAATATATATCATATAAGCGCCCTCCCCCACTCTGTGCAAGACATTGATTTTTTCCTAATGAAAATTTATAACATATCCAAAGCATCCTGAACTGTTAGTTCAAAGCAAACTAAGACTCTTGCAGCATATAGTGGATGTGCTTCATCTGACACAAATCATTAATGTCAGAAAAAATGGATACCTGTGCTAACACAAATTAATTCTATTAGGCATCCATAAGTTTGCTTAAAAGACTACTTGGCAACTATATGTAGAATGTTCAATTGCAGCTGTTTGAGATTCTTGTGGATTTCTTACTTATCTTATTTATTTGTGTATTTATTTATTAATGCTAAGGTACAGGTAAATATGACCAATGTTCAACCCTGACTCCCCTCTGTTACTGGAAGAAACTGCAATATCTGAGAATGTGTGCATTCACAAAAGTACATAGTTGTAAATTGCTAATAGACTTTTTGCCACTTTACTAAATTTAATACTTATCTCTCCATTGCTTTATTAACACAGTATGATTATTTTTTTCTAAAACACAGAAATCTCTTATGCTGCAAAGTGGGTAATTTTTATCTTTTAATTTGTACAGTGGTGACTATTATACCTTGTAATCACTGTTGTTTTTAGAGCATAATTAGCTTAATTTCACAATATTGCCATAGATAAATGTTATGTAACTCTCACCTTAGCTGTTTGTTTCAGGTGTGCTTTAGCAAAATAGTATCAGAGGAGCTTTATTGTATAATAACAGAATGCATATTTCAAACTAGATGTTGCAGAAATTATATATATGTAATAAAGATGTGGATGCATGTACGCATGTGTGCAGGTGTGCATGTACGCATGCGTGCGTACGTGTATACATGCTTTTAGATTAGTGCTTTCTCTCAGTACCATTTCTCAACATTGTAAATAAGACTAATTTTTTGTTTTCTGCAGGTTCCGCATATTTTGCCATTGGTTGTGCAATCACAGTTATTTTGGTAATGTAATCCTTGCTTGCATCATGATTTCATCAGCTATGTTGGCTGCTGAAGAGCCACTGCGGGCAGAAACACCAAGAAATCATGTAAGTAATTGATCCCTAAATTAATGATGCTTCTTTCCAGAAAATAAAATTGTCATATCCATATTTTCAGTTGCAAGTCAGAATATTTATGTCAAGTGTCTGGAAGAAACAACTGCTTTACCTTTGTGTAAGCCATTATTATTCAGTACTTAATGCTAGGTTGTTTAGAAATTATAGAAGAAATACTATTTTTGTTTTGCAAAACATAAATTATGTATTATTAAATTATAGATGAGTCGTATTTTTCACACATCTGCTTCACTTAACGAAAGTGAAGCAGATGTGTGAAAAATATGACTCATCTATAATTTAATAATTTTTCGCTTCACTGTGGTGTTCCAATACAGTTAAATCTCGATATATTGAAGTGACGTTAAGTCAAGAGGAACATGCGAAAGTTAGATCCAACCAACTTTAAAAACCGGACAACATGGAGGTAAGATCGTTCACATTTGATTACGAAAGTGAAGCAGATGTGTGAAAAATATGACTCATCTATAATTTAATAATTTTTCGCTTCACTGTGGTGTTCCAATACAGTTAAATCTCAATATAAATTATGTAAATTAAAGATTTTCTGTTGGCAAGAAGACATACATATTACTGTCATCACTATTAATAATGCCATTCTTCTTATTCATACCAGTTTCAAGTATAATGGAATAATATTTTAAATATCTCCTGCTTATATGGAAAAAGAATATTGTATAACACAATACTAGAAACTATGATGTGTGTATTACTAAAGAAGGATGACTTGGATTAGTAGCACTAAAATAACTGCAAGTTTTTAACTTGCTTGCGCATATATCAAAGGGATTAATTTCTCATCAGTAATGGAAGAGATGATGACATGCATGTGTTCTAATGATTGGTGCTATAACAAAATGAGTAAGAAGAACTACAGTAAGTACAATCTAGACCAGGCATCCTCAACTTTTGGAAATAGGGGCAGCGGACAAGATAGCATAGTCTGTGCTATCAAGAAGGTATTGTGTTACAGTTGGTTATTTGCAGCAGCAGCAGTGGCAGCAGCAGTAGCAGCAGCAGATGCATGTAACTAGTGTGCAGTGCCAACTTAAAAGCATAAGATAAGATTGTCGTTAAGCTAAGTATAGCAATAGACAATGTCAAAAAATATTTACAATAATATATACAATGATAAGGAATAAAATAAAATAATAAACATGGTATTTACAATGAGATATAGCATTCACGAACTTAAACTAATTATGGTAATAAAAGACACATACATAGCATCTAAAAAAAAAAAAAATAATAATTATAATAATAATAATAATAATAATAATAATAATAATAATAATAATAATAATAATAATAATAATAATAATAATAATAATAATAATAATAATAATAATAATAATAATAATAATAATAATAATAATAATAATAATAATAATAATAATAAACATATACATGAAAAGCTTCCTATTGTACAATTCATGAATCATTACAGATTGTAATTGAATTATGGCAAACATTTCCTACAGCTTTTTAAGATATATTTTCAAAGTATTCATCTACAGAATAATAGGGATTGGCTGGCAATTTGTCTCTGACTCTGCGTTTAAAAGCTGTGTAAGGTAAATGAATTAAGTCAGCTGGTAATGTCTGATGCCTAACACTTCAAAATTGTTGTGCGATTTCGTCAATCTATGATATGGTGTATCGATTCGGTTGTTATTCCTTGTATTATAATTGTGAATATCTTGCCCAAATTGGTAGTCAGCTAAATTATTCTTTAGATGTAATATGACAGTATAAATGTACAAGTTTACAATGGTCATTATTCTTAATTTAATAAAGAGACGCTTACAGTGTGCTAATTTGTCTGTGTTATTATACGCACAATCTTCTTCTGCAATAAGAGGACTTTGTTGATATGGCTACTGTTACCCCACAGTAAGATACTATATGCAATAATACTGTGAAAGAAAGCAAAATATACAGTTCTGATATATGTGTCGGGTACACAATTTTTTAAGTTTCTTATAAGATATATTACTCTTGAAAGCTTGGCAGTAATGTAGTTAATATGAGGCTCCCATGACAGTTTACTGTCCACCACTACACCCAGAAATTTTACTTCATATGCAACATTTGATTCTGGGATTTCTCTTAAACTAAACCAAAGATGTTGTGTTTTGTTTTCATTCAACAAGAAACCATTAGCTATAAACCAGAGATCTGCATGCAGCAGGGTATCTTCTACTATAGTTTTGAGGTCTTGATAGTCAGAGCTGGTACTGAGAAAAGTGGTGTCGTCTGCATATAGTATTGTGTGTGTATTTACAAAGGTAGGCAAATCATTAATCATCAATGCAAATAATAAAGGCCCGAGAATGGAACCCTGGGGAACCCCACATTTTAGTTCAGTCATTCTAGATCACTCACCTCCAATACAGACAATTTGTTGTCGATTCGTTAAGTACGATTGAAAAGGCTTGAGTGCAGTGTCGCCTAAACCATAAAAGTTAAGTGTGGTTAAAAGATGTGCATGGTTCACACAATCAAATGCTTTGCTCAGATCACAGAAGGTAGCCTGAGCTATGTTTTTTGTTTCGAATGCACAGAGGATATTTTTTACAAGGGAGACAATTGCATCTACAGTCGACTTGCCTTTTCTGAAACCATATTGTACCCCACTTATTATATTTTCTTCCTCTAAGTAAGCACAAAGCTGAATATACATGATTGTTTCTAACACTTTTGAAATTATTGGTACTAATGATATAGGACGGTAACTGGATGTACTGTTTCTATCTCCCTTTTTATAAATGGGCGCAACCCTTGACAGTTTCAATTTACTGGGAAAAATGCTTTCTAAAATACATTTGTTTAGACACGAGGTAAGTGGATACAACACACATTCTATTACTTTTTTAAGCAAATTATTAGATAAACCATAAATGTCCGCACTGTCTGATGACTTTAAACGGATAACGGTGTTCAGTACAGTCTCGGGGGTCACTTCATGAAAAGCAAAGCTACCTTGATTATATCTGTGTTCAGTGTTCAATAAATTCTAATACGGATTCCTTTGGTCAGTTATGTTACGTCCGATTTCTTCCGCTGATCTTACAAAAAAATCATTTAGTTCATTAGGAGTTAAGTTATAACATCCCTAGTGTCACTTTTTGCTACAGAATTTATCAAATTCCAAGCCTGTTTGCATTTATTGTTAGAAGCTTCAATGAGTTTACAGTTGTGCAGTTTCTTGGTTTCATTTATTGCTTGTTTGTACTCCCTTCGTATCTCCATATAGGAAGACTTAGCCCTATCTGATTTGTCCCTCCTATATATATCTAAATGCATCATCACTTTTTGTTTCATACTTGCTAGGTGGGGTTTATACCAGTTATTCTTACCCTTTTTTGAAGCCTTATTTCTGGTAACATTACTGTTAATTTTGCATTTTCTTTGGGGAACACAAAGTTCGAAGGTATTTAAGAAAATAGTAAAAAATCTTTCAAATAAGTCATTTGCAGATAATGATTTAGAGAGATGAGAGTTAAAAAGCAAATTGTTCCATTCAATATCACATAATGCTTTCATGTGAAATTTTGTCATCATATATTGGTCTAGTTACTATGATCTTGGGCTTTGCTGCCTTACGATTGATTGTTTTTAAATTTCTTATATTCAGCCAGACAGAGTCATGATCTGAAAATGGAAAAACTTCTGTATCACTGGTTAGAATGGTTTGATTGATGTTAGTGAAAATATTATCTAGACATGCTCTCAATCTGGTGGACTTACGGTTAGTACAACTGAAATTAAACTGTCTGAGGATATTTTGAAATTCAATTGCAGTCTGTTTGTTTTCCCTTATATCAAAGTGTGAATTTACATCTCCACCAACTATGATACTGAAATGTTTCCACTTAGACCCAGCAAAAAAGTTTAACAGATCCTCAAGCTTTTGTAGAAAAACCCATGTATCACCTCTAGGTGATCTGTATAGTGAAATTACTACTAATTTTAATTCACAAAGAATTACTCCTGTTACTTCAAAATCTACTTCAATGCAAAATGATCCCAAATCTATCTGCTGAAAGCAATGTGCAAGATTTTCTTTTAAGTATATTGCAACTCCTCCATGTGTATGAACTTTTCTACAGAAACTATTGCCTAAATGATAATCTTCTAGATTCTTGTACCCTAATTCACCAACTGGACACCCATGTTCACATATGCTAATAGCATCATAGTTCTTTTCCTTTACAAAGTCATTGATAATTAACTGCGTATTGCTTAAGCCTTGGATATTAATATAGCCAATTTTTAAGTCACCAATATTTCTTGAGCTGCATTGATCTAACCTATCTTTATTATTTTGCACATTGTTTTGAGTGAAACTTAACCTTCTTGACCTAAAAAAAACTAAGTCTTGCATGCAGTTATCTGTCATTTCCTCTGCCAGAGCACCATGATCTTCAGCTACATCTTGGTTGACTTCCAAAGGTTCTTGACCCAGAGCTTGTTATCCAGTCCTAAACAGCAGTGGAATTTTCTGCGTGGGCTGCTTCTCCTTTATTGCCTTAACTAATTTGCTCACAAGCTGCTCCTTTCCTAACCTGTTTAGGTGCAGACCATGTCGTGTATGAGAGTCCCGTTTTAGCTCACAAACATCTACTACTCTAACATGTTTGAAGTTACTAGCCACCTTCCTTATTGTTTCGTTGCACTGTTTCACCAGCCTGTTTACGCACGAGTTTGCATCCAAATCATATCTATGGGGAACATAATAGCACGTTTGTGTGACTTAGGTTTGGCAGCACTTTCAACAGGCTTTTTTTTACGTTTACTGTGTTATTGCAGGCGACATCATTCGTACCACCCATTATCACCACGTGGTCCTCAGAGGTTAGCGTTGCGGTAATTACCTCATTATTTTTTACAACTTCATTAATTGGAGCACCAAGTTTCACCAATCCTTCAACACGTAACTTAGTGTGCCTCGTGGCTAAAATTCCACTGATGTTTCTCCCATGGTTATCTGCAAGCACTTTCACATGACCAGTAATGTTCTCAGTAGCGTTCTCTGCCAAATTTTCACATGGAACAGCGTTTACACTTGGCTCATTTACTCATCTTCAGCGTTGCGATTAGGCAAGCAAGAAAACCTATTCTTGGTTTCTATATTACCATGGTTGCACTCCGTTTGGTTCACTTTTGACCATCGATGGGGTTTTTGCCAGCGGCCGTCTACATTATTCGATGCAGAGTTCATATTTACGATAGTTTCTTTCATTTTCTTATTTTCTTCATGAAGATAATTGACTTCTTCCCTGGCCGCCTTGAGATCCTTTGTTACAATCTCAATTATAAGCTGCAACGACATGATTTTTTCTTTGTCCTTCGACGAGATCAAGCTTCCGGATGCAGATTCAGAAAATGCCGAATTTTCCTTAGTCTCGCTTTCAGTGGCATTAACTTCATTTCTGCTGACGCCTTTAGCTTTGTAGTTACTATTGATGTCAGTTTGTTTTTCACTTACAACCGCATTCTCACACATTTTGTCGAAATTACGGAGTTTGGTTTTGTAGCTTGACTGACCTGGCCACAATCTTCTAGACCTTGGACACTTTTTAGTAAGTGAATTTCTCGTTCTATGTCATGATTTTCCTTCCAAAAATGGTACGCTACCGCTGATTAACCACGTGGGAAAAAATCTTTATAAAGAAATATGAAAGTAAATTGTTTAATTTCGATACTACCTTTGAAGAAAATCCAAATTTCAAGTTCATCAAGATACCGACAGAGACGCACCTATCACCTCCGAGGAGTTCACTGAACCGGCATCCATTAGTCGACAACAGCTGATGTTAGGAAGATCCTAACGAAACGCGTTCTAGGTAAATACTAGCAATAAATGGAACATTGAGTATTAGTTCGACTCAAAATTGTATTAATTTTGTGCTTCATTGTATCATAGTCCTTAAACAACGGAATACTGTTTGGCTATCAAGCCCATTATGGACAAGACAAAGGCAACCAACAAGGTGAAGGAAACGGAGGATGGAGAGGTTAGTTCCAAACATTTTACACATTGTAATAGTGCCATAAGCAATCAAAAAGTAAACATCAAACGCTACCTGAAAATTAAAGAACAAAGGAGGTTCATTTCACTGGATATAAAGTTCTTAAAGGCTTGTATGAAAAATAAAGTATGCCCAAACTTCGTTAGAAAATATGTGAAAATGAACCAAAACAAAAAACAGCAAACGGCAGCTGAAAAGAAAATAATACAATTAGAAATCTCAAAACACTATAGTAAATTATCAAAATTAGATTTGAACCTCTACGAATTACATTTGAAATTGTGCAAAACATTAGGAAACATCGTTTGGGACAACTTAGAAAACTGTGCTTTTACACATATTAGTAAACAAAAAAGCACGAAAATAAAATAGAAAAATACAGGGTCTAATCTTGCGGAGAGCAAACTACACAGAATGTCAACCTACAAACAAACATAATCAAAATGAGGTAATTAATCTCTCTCATGAAACTTTCACACATGCAGAAACAGCGTTCTTAAATAAAGGGTTAAAAACGTGCGTAGATTTCTCCAATAATGTAGAAGATTATATAGTTGACATTGAAATAGCTACCAAGGGTCTAAATACTGGGCAGAAATCAGCAATTAGAAGCGAATGTGGAAAAATCTTAGAAAAAATAGAAAGGGAAAGTGGTAAACCCTAACCATACGTGAAAATACTTAAATCTCTGAATAAAAAGGATGTTGTTTATATGAAAGCAGACAAAGGAAATAAGACGGTCATCATGGACAAACAGGACTACATCTCTAGAATGACAGATTTATTGGCAAGTGATGAATTCCAGGAAATAAAGTCTGACCCTTTAAATATGTGTGTAAAACAGTTAAATGAAACAATGAAGGATAAAACAATCATACCAAAAGAAATTAAACAAAGTTTAAAACCAGACAACCCTACAGTAGCTAACATATATGGATTACCCAAAATTCATAAAACAGGAAATAAGATGCGCCCAATCATTAACAACATAAACACACTCTGCTACAAGCTATCCAAATGGTTAAACAAAAAAATTTAAGGAGCTACCAAAACTCAAAAGCCACAGTATTAAACATTCGTTGGAATTCATCAACAAAACTAAAAATCTACAATTTTCTCCCACCGACCGAATGGTATCCTTTGATGTAATCTCCTTGTTCCCAAGTGTTCCGAGAGACAAACTCATAGAGTACATGCAAACATGGCTTCAGTCCCTACAAATAGACCAAAACATCATAGAGGAATACCTTCAATTAACCAATATTTGCGTTGAACAGTCCTTTTTTTACATTCAATAAAAAAAATTTCAAACAAAAATCAGGACTAACTATGGGCAACCCATTGTCCCCATTTTTGGCAGACCTCTTCATGAGCTTTTTGGAAACGCACATCACAAAGGCATTCCCACTAATTTTTAAGCATTGGTAAAGATATGTGGATGACATTTGGGCAATAGTAAATGAGAAACAAAGGGATGATGCATTAAAACTACTTAATTTACAAAATCCTGCAATAAAATTCTCCATAGAAAAAGAGATAAACAATGAAATCCCTTTCTTAGATTTGAAACTTACCAGAAAACATAATAAACTTGAATTTGGCATACACAGAAAGGAAACACACACTGAAAATTTCATAAAATCAGATGGATATAACCCAAGACAACACAAGCATGCTGTTATCAACAGTTTAACTTACAGGCTGGTTAATGTACCTTTAAACAAGATAGAATATAACAAAGAGTACAATAATATGATTCACATTGCAGAATACAATGGATACAGTGCTGAATTGGTCAACAAGAATATAGATAAATTCAAAAGACAACTAAGATGCAAACAAGTAACTACTCTCTCCCCAATTAGCAATGAAACCTTATACAGAAAATTTACGTATCATCCCAGAGCTACACACCTTTTCCAAAAAGTCTTCAAAGAACACAATATTACTTTGGCCCCACAGAACAAATTTAGTGTACAACACCTTTTGAAATCACATAATACAAAGAAGATACCCAGAGGCAAAAATCAGGAGTGTACCGGATAAATTGCAAGGACTGTGACAAATTCTACATTGGAGAAACAAAAAGGAACGTGAACATTAGGCTTAAAGAGCACATTAGGAACATCAGGAATAAAGAAATAGATAAATCGGCGGTAGCGTACCATTTTTGGAAGGAAAATCATGACATAGAAGGAGAAATTCACTTACTAAAAAGTGTCCAAGGTCCAGCTGCATTAACTATGTGGGAAAAAATCTTTATAAAGAAATATGAAAGTAAATTGTTTAATTTCGATACTACCTTTGAAGAAAATCCAAATTTCAAGTTCATCAAGATACAGACAGAGACACACCTATCACCTCCGAGGAGTTCACTGAACCGGCATCCATTAGTCGACAACAGCTGATGATGTTAGGAAGATCCTAACGAAACGCGTTCTAGGTAAATACTAGCAATAAATGGAGCATTGAGTATTAGTTCGACTCAAAATTGTATTAATGCAATCCTTTGTTAATTAAAAGTCAGTCAGTCCTTAGAAATAGATGTGTTTCTTTAAAATATGAAGGTATCAAAAACAAAGTCAATTTCTTAAAAAGTGTATCACTATGGACCTATAACTATGGATCTATAACTATGGACCTATAACTATGGACTAGTTTTTTCAGACATTCTTGGAACAGTAGTGTACTAAAGAACAATAAACCTTCTTTAGGAATATAATGTAATTAGTAATTCTTAATTTGTCTATGAAAGCAAAACACACACTCTGCATGTTCATACCAGTTGGATTCACAATGCAAATGCAGGAACTGTAAACACAGTGATCAAATTATAAGCAACTGAAAACATAGCATAATTTAATGTTATGATGGCCCAAGGTTAAGAAGGCATGCTTGTGCTGCTCAATTCAAATATTACGTTAATCATTTTTTATGTTCTAAACGTATTGTTTCAGTCATATAACATATTGTATAAAACTATGTTTAGCATATAATGTTTTACTTGCATATGCTTTAGTAAAAAATTTAAAGGCCAACTCGGAGATCCAGTGCCATTCCTATTGCAATACCTATCTTTTATATTTGAGCTGAGAATTCAGCATCTTCAGTATAGCAGGCCGTGCCGTGGCTCAGTGGTTAGACCGCTTGGCTCTCACCAAGGCGGCCCGGGTTCGAACCCAGGCGACCGCAAAGTGAGATTTGTGGTGGACAACACGGCGCTGGGGCGGGTTTTCTCCGGGACCTCCGGTTTCCCCCGCCATCTCATTCCACCGGTGCTCCATTTTCATCTCATGTATCATCAGTGTCACCGCCTGCGGTGCCGTATGTAGTAAAAGCGGGCGTTAAACACTACACACTTCATTTCAGCATAGCAAAGTTGTACTATCTTTCAAGAAAGTAAATGTACACTTTCCGCAGGTCAGTATCACTCAGGCGTTCCTGACAAGATGGTATGAAAACTAAATCGGACATGCTCGTAGATGTATAGTGACGTGGTTGCCATTTTAACCTGTTACTCACTTCGAAGATTTCTAAGGCTATATTAACCCAGTATAACAAAAGATTGAGTATATATCACAAAGTAAGTAATAATTCTCTTGCAGCTGAGCTATTAACTACATGTCGTTGGAAAATGTGCAAGTAAATGGAAAACACGTGGAATTATGATTTTAACGGAACCACTATCTTTATTGTATATAAAGCAAGCTTCCTTAAGTGCTCACATAGCTCAGTGGCAGAGAACACGCGCTGTGATAAATATTACGAGGGTTCATGGTTCGAGTACCAACCTGTGTATATCTTTTTTAATCCAAATTTTTAATTTGCTAGATTAAGTAACGAACCACAACTGTTCTCTTGGGGTAAGCTGTCACTAATGGCATTGGAGAATTAGCAAGAAGATGAATGCCAGGAAGAATGACGGCTTAATAGAGCCAACATCTTGTTGTATATAACCTCCTACAAACACATGTTACTGTAGGTCAATGGCATACATGCTGTCACTGAGCAAGGATTCATGGTTCGAAACCTAGTATGTAGTCATAATTTTTATTCCAATGTTTTTACTTTGTAAGACACCATAACAAATGAAATTATACTTTTTCTCTTGCATCTAAGTTAATAACATGTTTTCGGAAAGAATGCCAGAAGTTTCCAGAAGGTTGAATGATAATTTTAATGAAGCCAACTCCTAAACGCTGTATACCATCCATCTGTTCTAACAATAAGCTAATATATAAAATAACAAGAAATTTGATAATTCTCATCTTCAGAAAAAAAAAAAATTAGAGCTGCAATATAACTGTATAATCCAGTGGAGTATAAGACATAAAATTGAAAATATATTCTGTGTAACCGTAGTTACAAATAGCCATTATTAGGAATTACTAAACGTAGACGATATTCAAAGATAATGTTGCTTAGGAAGCAAAGTAAAAAACTGTCATTTCTTCAGGAAGCCAACGTCATACACTAACAAATGAATTAAACTATGAAACATTTGAGATTTATAGAAAACGTATTTTTGCTAGAATAAACAATGATTTGTGGAAACAAAGAATGAAAAAAAGAAATGAAATCTTGTGATTCAGAACCTGGTGTAATCGCCCCCAGCTATGATTACATCATTTAAACTTTCGTGCATGTTTGCAACCAATACAGAACACCGGTTTGGATTCTGCTGATAATGTTACCATAGCTCCATCATATGAGCAACGAAATTTTCTTGAACCCTGTCTGATCGACGTTCTTCCCATTCTTTCACCATGAAGGCCCATATATGTTCAATGGGGTTTAGATCAGGAGACTTTGGTGGCCAGTCCATGTAGATTATTTCTGGATGCCTCGTTAGCCAATCCTGGGTGATATTTGCAGTATGCACACCACTGTTGTCATGCATAAATATATACTCTTCTTGTTCTGGAAACCTAGTATGAAGGGATGGTAGCAAAGTGTTTTCGAATGCCTACATAGACTGCACTCGTCATTCTCTCTGGCACTTGAATTAACTCCCCTGGACCTGATGCTGTCATGTAGGCCCAAAAATCCGCTGAAATTCTTCCCGAATATTCTGCTTGAACGACATGTTGAGGTTCGTATCTAGTTCCTTGTGGTCTATACAGACATAGGGTCCCTTGCTGGTCGGATCGAAATACCTTCTCGTCACTTCAGATTACCAGGTCCCAGTAAGCCTGAGGAAGGTCACAATTGCGCTGTGCCCATTGTAATTATCTTGCTTTGTGTGCCTCTGTAAGAAAGAGCTTAGTGGCAGGACGATGTGATGTAATACCGGCATCCTTTAATCATTAGCGTATGGTTTCATATGAGCAACCATATTCAACTGCTTTATCTAGAAATATAGACCTTTGTCTTAAAGGCTGGTTCCTCACATCTGCTACCAGGGCTTCATCTTGAGCAAGCGTTTTTGCACGAGGCCTACGTGATGCCTGCGGGATTTGCCCCATTCAACTTCTCCCTCATGATACTTGTCCAGCCACTGCTTCACTGTTCTTTGGTCGCAACTCAGTTCTCTGGCAATTTGTGAAGTGTTTTCACCATGAGAAGCACGGCCTATAATTTCACCCTTTTGAGCTGCAGTCAGCTCCACACAACCTCGTGGACGTGGCATGCTATTTCACTATGATGAAGTCTTAGTGAAAGATACAAATGCAGTGCATTACTTCCAGCAATATTTTGCACATGCGCAAGAAATACAAGGCGGTAAAAAAAGTATTACATGTTGAGGGTTCGAAACGCAAATCATCAGTTTACTTGACACAGCGTGCGTTTTACCATTAAGCTACGCCAACACATGTGATAGCGCTGGTTATATACAATATACAGCTGTTGGTTCTATTAAAATCGTCATTCCACGTGTTTTCAAATTTATTTGGTATTCTGCAATGCCATTTAGTAACAGCTTAGCTACAAGAGAACAGCTGTAAATTAGTTTGTTGCTGCGTCCAACAAACTAAGAAATTTGGAGTTAAAAATTATGCCCACATGTTAGGGTTTGACCCTTGAAGTATGGTCTCGCTTATCTCAGCCCACATTTTGCCCCTGAGCTATGAGAGCAGTTAAGATAGCTTGCCTTATATAACACATATATATTGGTTCTGTTAAAATCATAATTCCACGTGTTTTCCATTTTCTTGCACAGTTTTCAATGCCATGTAGTTAATAGCTCACCTGCAAGAGAATTATTACTTACTTTGTGATAAATACTCAATCTTTTGTTATAATGGGTTAATATAGCCTTAGAAATCTTCGAAGTGAGTAGCAGGTTAAAATGGCGACCACGACACTATACATTTACGAGCATGGCCAATTTAGTTTTCATACCACCTAGTCACGGAACGCCTGAGTGATACTGACCTTCGGAAAGTGTACATTTACTTTCTTGAAAGATAGTACTTAACATACTGGTAAGCAATAGTTTTCTAATATTGTCCTGGGCCATGCAATGCTTAGTTGTGACCTTTGTTTATTCATCACTATTTAAAATAAATTATTTATCTTGAATTTTTCACTTGCATTATTGTATATTCATGTTTTCTGTTTCAAGTGTTTTCACACAATTTATTCTGAGCTACTGTTTCAATGCCTTAACCTGTGCAGTCCAAGCTACTAAGTGCTAGTATACTAGACAAATAATATGACTTATACGGAATATATGTGGTGTCATAGAATAATAAAAAAATAAAAAATAAAAATAAATAATTTTCAGGATTTAAACATCAGATTTTCAATACAATTTTACCTTGGAAATTAATTGTTCTTTCACACTGGTTGTGTGTAGGCTAACGTATGGAAAGGTAGAGTCAGACTACACACGACCAGTGTGAAAGAACAATTAATTTCCATTAATTGACCTAATATTGGTTAACTATAAAGCCTGGGTGTTTAAGTACTTACAGGTTGTAACTCACCATTAAGGTAATTGTCTCATGTGTTTGAGAACTCCTAAGTGTTTACCGGGAAAAACACAAGTCATTTGGAGAATTTAATTCATGTCGACATGTTGGCCATAGTAGCTCAATGGTTAGAGCGACTGGATGGAAACCAGAAGATCTGTGGTTCAAATCCCGGCTGTGGCATTGAATTTTTCAGTCTGACTCTTGGCTTTCCAATTTTACCTTGTTGGTGCATTTATTCCTGATGTATGTTTGCATTTTCAGATGTTTTAAATATTTAGTTTATTCTCGATGGTCCAAAGGCTATATATGTTTTCAGTGCCCTGCAAAGTTTTATTTCATTTGCATCTCATATTTGCTTGAAAAATGAAATAAAAGCAGCACTGCATTTGAAATGTGACTTTGGGGAATCTACTACTGGTAAGACAAGGCTTTACAAGTTGAATGTTCTAAAGAGGGTTGAGATGATGACAAGTGCTCTGGATGCCCTCGCACATCACTTACTGATGACGATGTGGAAGAAGTAAAGAAAATGGCTCTAGAAGGTCACTGAATTGCTACTGGAGAGGTTAACAAGAATTGTGGCAAAACAATTGCAACACAGTAATGCTCTCGCTCACACTTCGATATTTGTTCATGATTTTTTGGCCAAAAAAAAATACTTACGTTACCTCAGCCATCATATTTGCTAGATATGGCTCCCTGGGATTTCTTTCTATTCCCAAGGCTGTAGAAAATCCTAAAAAGATTGTTTTGGCACCACTGATAAGATAAAGTGGAATTGCTGAAGGAGCTGAACATCATAATGTAAAGAGGTCCAAAGAGAATTTGCACTTAACTATATTTCCTGAAAAGCTTAGTGTGCAGCAATAACTATAACCAATCCTATACCAAATGTTGAATATGGAAAAACATTTTTGTTAACGAGGCAGGTAAAGTTGCATTTGAGTGATCACCGCAAACTTGTTATTGATACAGTAGAGAGATCAACAGATCAAACTGTAGATGTTGGAGGCTGTCATAAATGACCAACTCTTCCCATTGCAACTGATGGATTAACCTTCATTAAGGGAGGATGTTAGTTTACCATTAGTGCATATTATAAACCTAAACAAGGTTTCTCTAAACATATATTTCACTAAACATTTAAAACATTAAAATAATTGTAAAATCTGCTCTATAATACAGTGAGGAACATAAGTGCTCAAAACTGTTTCAAATCAAAGCTCCTATTCCTACTAAAATGGCAGATAGTGCCATGGTTCTCTTGGTTTTACAGTAAAGTATAACTGTAGCTGTTATAAGTTTGTATAGAAGCTGGTATGTTATTTTCATTGCACCCTTTTTTTCTCCCCCTTTTTTTTTAATTTACGTCCTCCAACATTAAGTCACATCGGACGGTGAATGAATTGGGTGAAATAATGCTCAAATGAGTGCAGGGTCAATGGAGCTTAGAGTTACCCGACATTCGTCTTGAAGGATAAGAGAAAACCCCGAAGAAACCTTATCCAGGTAACTCACCCTGACCGAGATTCGAACTCGGGACCTCTTGAACATGAGGCAGACATGCTACCATCTACGCTACCGAGGCAGGTTTCCCCCCCCCCCCCTCTGTTCTCACTCCAGAGTCGTAACACATTCCCTTCCTGTTACAAATTTGTGGATATCATCTTGTACCCTTAACTTTTCACAAATTATGGCTGATATCTTACTTGCAAAGCACTTGAAAACATGCCTTTTTATTTTAATTTTTGCACTATAAACTGATAATTTTAGAATGCAAAAGGTGTTTACTCTCTTAATCACTGTTTCAGATTTTGGGAAATTTTGATATTTTCTTCACATCAGTGTTCACTGTTGAAATCTGCCTGAAAATGATATCCTATGGCTTTGTACTTCATGACGGTGCTTTTTGCCGCTCAGCCTTCAATCTCCTTGATTTACTTGTGGTGTTTGTTTCCCTAATAGCAATGTTCATACGGTAAGTATAATAACAATAATTTACACTAGGCTTAAGTATACTGTTTTTATTTTTATTAAACCATTGCTGCCATTCTCAACAAAAAAAATATTATTCACTCAATTGTCATGAAAAAATATTTAGTATTTCTAAATGGGCAGATCAAAAAAGGTATTCAGAGAGATTTTAGGCTCCCCTCACTCACCTATGGTGGCAATATGTCAAGTTGATCAAGTTTACTTTCTAGCTTCTAAGCATATTATTTGTAACACAATGGAAATGAATATCAATTTTAATACCAAGTGTAACATTTCCATCTTGTTTAATTTTAAATAAGATTAGTACATTATCAAATCAGAGGAATAACAGTGGTCTGTGGTCAAGGAATCCTAATAGTTCTGCCATTGTTGCAATATTTGCATACTGTACGTAACATAACTAAAGTTATCTCCATAATTAAATAGGATTGGTTCTGTTTTGGATATCCTTTTACTACCCCTTATGGTCAGCTCTAATGAGGATTACAGAAAGATGTTGAGGAGGAGGCAGATTCACACCAGATAGGCCAGTATAAGATGAAAAAATTATGTACATTGACAATCTCCTGACATTACTTCACAGTTATCATATGAACATTTTCTTAGTAAAAATTGCAAATTGTAAAGAACCATCTCAAATACATAAGTACAAAATTGAATCGAGAATATATTGACACATTGCTTCACTTACACTGTTTATTCACAGGACATGTTTCAAGAGCTCTTGCTCCTATCCTCAGCTGATACTCAACTAGTGCAAGTTGTAGTGGTTTCTTCTTTCTCCGTATTGTCAATAGATGGCGTGATGTATTTGTCAAAGATGTCCGGTGGTGGAGTTTCAAAATTCATGACTCTATGACGATTTTTGTTAATGAAGATTTTTTCCCATACGGAAAGGTCTATGGGGTGATTAACGTATTTTATTAGAGATGTTTCCAAATTGATGTCATGTCTAGTATTCAAAAAATGAAAAGCCACTGCTGATTTTTCTGTTTCACCATTTTTAATGTTTCTCATATGTTCTTTAGTTCTGATGTTAATATTTCATTTTGTTTTTCCTATATAAATTTTAGGGCAAGTTTCACATTTGATCTCATAGATTCCTGGTTTTTCTTTGGTATTGATTGAATTTTTGGGAGGGACTTTTAACAAATTTCTGATATTAAACCTGTTTTGAGGTGCAAGAGTTATGTTGTGTTTTGAGAAGATTTTTTGGAATTTGTTATAGGCTGATGGGTGGAAGGTGAATTTTTTAAAAAGTTTTTTCTCTTTTTCTCCTGTAGGTTCTAGGGTGGTGGTTTCTTTTATTTTCTTAGCTTTGTTGAGTCTGTTAACAGTTTTGTCTATTAAATTTGGGTTGAAACCGTTGGATATAGCTACTTTTTTTATGTGTAGGTATTCTTCTTGATAATCTTCTCTGTTTAGTGGAAAGTTGATCATCCGAAAGATTAAACTGTTGAAAATGGCATGTTGGTGTTGTTTTGGGTTGAAACTGTTGTTCTTAATGTAATTATCTGTGTGTGTCGGTTTCCTGTAGATACCAAAAGTGAGTTTGTTGTTCATTTTTTTGATCTTGATGTCCAAAAAGGGGAGCACACCATCCTCTTCTGTTTCCAATGTAAATTTTATAGCTGGATTTTGTATATTCAAAAGTTTAAGACTATCTTGTATGAGTTTTTTAGGTACTATTGCAAAAATGTCGTCAACATAGCGATACCACACTTTGAAATAATTTGGAAAAGCTTTTGTGATATGTGTTTCAAAAGCACTCATGAATAAATCTGCCAAGAAGGGAGACAATGGGTTGCCCATAGCTAGGCCCGTTTTTTGTTTATAGATCTGTCCATTAAAGCTGAAAAAATTTTTTTGATTGATACAAATTTCTGTAAGTTGTGAAAGTTCTTCTATTTCTTCAGGTGTTATTTGTATTGATTCCAGCCATACATAAGTTTACATTCATTATATATTATTTATAAAGTATATGAAATGGTAAAATTTTATTTGAATGTTTATGTTGGCCTGTATGATGACAGCCCCAACAAGACCCTATTTTGCTAGTTGTAGATAATAGACTGCAAACTTAAATAATATAGGTGGGAGCTGCTGATGTCTGTTTACAAAAATATGGATTCTGTAACATCATTATGAGCAGTTTCAAAGTTTGCTAGTAGTGCATAGAATTTGCTAATATATACATGAGCTCTATGGAATAGCATATTACTTATGTTATTTCCAGTAGTAATAATTAGGAACCACGGATTTTTCCAATCACAACAAAAGTAATAAATTATTTATTGCAAATAAAATTCAATTCTTTGTGAATATTTATTTATTTATATATGATAACAGTATCCAAAGTGGCAAAAGTTTTATAGGAAATAAAATGTTTAGACAAAATTTTTGTATTATTGAACATTTCAACTTGCAAACATAGCAACATTGAAATGCACAACTGTGTATTTCTGCAAATTGAGACACTTCCTTAACAATCATTAAGCCACAACAAGCAAACATTTATAGTACCAGTTGAAGTAACAAACTTTTCCACAGTTGTAATTGAAAATTTGAGATGGGTTGAACTTCAACAGTGACATTTCAATCCAGAGCTAGAGAATTTTCTAGTGAAGGTCTTTATGTATCCATAAGGAAGTAAAACAATAAAAAATTGATTTTGTAATGAATACAACAAAAATGTTCCTGCCCAGCTCTGTAGCATAGGTGGTAGTGTGTCTGCCAGTGACGTAGTGTTTTGTGTGAACTAGGGTATGCACTTTGAAATCTAATGTAAATAATGATAATTATAATACTCTTGAGTGAAAGAAAAAGATCAGATGCTTTAGTTTGAACAACAAATCTTTCTTCTATGGTTCTTTTGGTTGCCACATAGAGGAAGGTAGTCAACAATTGTAACTTCTGGCTAACATCAGAAGTTTCATCTAATATTAGAGAAACAAAGGATGCCTCAGAAACTTCTTTTCTAATTTTGTTGGTCATTACATGTTGATGCTGGAAATGAAATCGTTCTGTAAATCTGGCAAAGTGGCATGAAATACAGTGGACCTTTCCAGGTGCTCTTTGAGATATGTCATACTCCATTAGTTCATTTATATATTCAAGGAAATTCTGTTAGATGATTCAGCACTCTCAGTGTGGATACAAAATGCAAGCCCTTGTTTTCCCAAAAAGCAGACAGCTCATATGAAATGTGACAGTATTGCTATGTTCTTGCTAACTTTTATATTATACTGCTCAATTGATAATTTACATTGGTCTCTTAAACAAAATTCTATTCTCCTGTTTTTTCAAACATTTTTAGTAGTTTCTCACAATGTGATTTCAGGAATATTTGTGCTTTTTACTGCATTATATATGTTGTTCAAATCACCATATCCTCCTGTGGTCCAAATTGACTTTAGAAAATAAAAGACATGACCAACAAAACAATTTCCTGCACCCACAGAGCCATGCTTCACTTTAATACATTTTATCACTAAAATTCCTCAAACATTTTTTAATGTCGGTGGTTATATTTAAAGAATGTTTCGGGGGTCCTGCTTTGATCATGTTTTGTTTTTCAGTAAAACTTAAATGATGTAAGTGTCCCAACTTCAGTTGATTGATTGCACAGCATCCAAATTTCACGTTCGGTGCACTTGGTTTATGAGAAATGCAGCACTCTCTCTACAACACGTGTTTTCCTCGTGGTGACTCATGTGACTCGTGTAGATGTACATCACCAATGTACATAATCTGCTCTCAGTTGCTTGATGTATTTTTCCACTTACACTACAGTCTTAATTATCACCCAAAATGCTGCTTGTTGTAATCTAACATGATCACAAGATGCTAAATGTATCAAGTTAGCCTTCACTGCCAGACAAAATATTGAAAATTTCAATTTAAAGCACCTTAACCATAATAAGCAATATGTACTATATTTCAAGAAAGTAAATGTACACTTTCCGCGGGTCAGTATCACTCAGGCGTTCCGTTACTAGGTGTTATGAAAACTAAATCGGCCATGCTCGTAGATGCATAGTATCGTGGTCGCCATTTTAACTTGTTACTCACTTTGAAGATTTCTAAGGCTATATTAACCCATTATAACAAAAGATTGAGTATTTATCACAAAGTAAGTAATAATTAACTTGCAGCTGAGCTATTAACTGCATGGCGTTGGAAAATGTGCAAGAAAACGGAAAACACATGGAATTATGATTTTAACAGAACCAATATATATGTGTTATATAAGACAAGTTATCTTAACTGCTCTTATAGCTCAGGGGCAAAACGGGGTTGAGATAAGTGAGACCATGCTTCAAGGTTCGAACCCTAATATGTGGGCATAATTTTTAACTCCAAATTTCTTAGTTTGTTGGACTCAGTAACGAACTAATTTACAACTGTTCTTTTGTAGCTAAGCTGTTACTACATGGCATTGCAGAATAACAAAAGAAATTGGAAAACACGTGGAATGACGATTTTAATAGAACCAACAGGTATATATTGTATATAACCAGCGCTATCACATCTGTTGGTGTAGCTCAATGGTAAAACGCACACTGTGTCAAGTAAACTGATGATTTGCGGTTCTGACCTTCAACAAGTAATCCTTTTTTTCTGCCTTGTATTTCTTGCGCATTTGCAAAATATTGCTGGAAGTAATGCACTGCATTTGTATCTTTCACTAGGACTTCATCATAGTGAAATAGCATGCCACGTCCACGAGGTTGTTTGGAGCTGACTGCAGCTCAAAAGGGTAAAATTATAGGCCATGCTTCTCTTGGTGAAAGCGCTTTACAAATTACCAGAGAACTGAGTTGTGACCGAAGAACAGTGAAGCAGTGGCTGGACAGGTATCATGAGGGAGAAGTTGAATGTGTCAAATCATGCCGGCGTTCAGGTAGGCCTCGTGCAACAATGCTTGCTGAAGATGAAGTCCTGGTAGCAGATGTGAGGAACCAGGCTTTAAGACATAGGTCCATCTTTCTAGATAAAGCAGTTGAGTATGTTTGCTCATATGAAACCATATGCCAACGATTAAAGGATGCCGGTATAGCATTACATCATGCTGCCACTAAGCTCATTCTTACAGAGGCATACAAAGCAAGATGATTAAAATGGGCACAGCGCAATTGTGACCCTCCTCAGGCTTATTGGCACCTGGTAATCTGGAGCGACGAGAAGGTATTTCCATCTGATCAGCAAGGGATCCTATGTCTCTATAGACCACAAGGAACTAGATACGAACCACAACACATCGTTCGAGCAGCATATTCAGGAAGAATTTCAGCACAGTTCTGGGCCTACATGACAGCATCAGGTCCAGGGGAGTTAATTCAAGTGCCAGAGAGAATGACGAGTGCAGTCTATGTAGACATTCTCAAAATACTTTGCTACCATCCCTTCATACTAGGTTTCCAGAAAAAGAAGAGTATATATTTATGCACGACAACAGTGGTGTGCATACTGCAAATATCACCCAGGATTGGCTAACGAGGCATCCTGAAATAATCTGCATGGACTGGCCACCAAAGTCTCCCGATCTAAACCCCATTGAACATATATGGGCCTTCATGGTGAAAGAATGGTAAGAACGTCGATCAGACAGGGTTCAAGAAAATTTGGTTGCTCACGTGATGGAGCTATGGTAACATTATCAGCAGAATCCAAACCAGTGTTCTGTATTGGTTGCAAACATGCACAAAAGATTAAACGATTTAATCATAGCTGGGGCTGATTGCACCAGGTTCTAAATCACAAGATTTCATTTCTTTTTTTTTCATTCTTTGTTTCCACATATCATTGTTTATTCTAGCAAAAATTCGTTTTCTATAAATCTCAAATGTTTCGTAATTTAATTCATTTGTTAATGTATGATGTTGGCTTCATGAACAAATGACATCTATTTACTTTGTGTCCTAAGCAACATTATCTTTGGATATCGTCTTCTTTTTGTAATTCCTAATAATGGCTATTTGTAACTACGGTTACACAGAATATCTTTTCAGTTTTGTCTTATACTCCGCAGTTATATTGCAACTCTAAGTTTGTTTTTCTCAAGATGAGAATTATTCTATTTCTTGTTATTTTATATATTAGCTTAATGTTAGAACAGATGGATGGTATACAGCGTTTAGGAGTTGGCTCCATTAAAATTATCATTCAACCTTCTGGAAACTTCTGGCATTCTTTTCGAAAACATGTTATTAACTTAGTCGCAAGACAGAAAGTATAATTTCATTCGTTACGGTGTCTTACAAAGTAAAAACTTTGGAATAAAAATTATGACTACATACTAGGTTTCGAACCATGAATCCTCGGCTCAGTGACAGCATGTATTTTGTCACTCAGCTACAATAACATGTGTTTGTAGTAGGTTATATACAACAAGATTTTGGCTCTATTAAGCCGCCATTCTTCCTGGCATTCGTCTTCTTGCTAATTCTCCAGTGCCATTAGTAACAGCTTACCCCAAGAAAACAGTTATAAATTGGTTAGTTACTTAATCTAACAAATTACAAATCTGGAATAAAAAAGATATCCACAGGATGGTACTAGAACCATGAACCCTCGTAATATTTATCACATCACGTGCACTCTGTCATTGAGCTACGTGAGCACTTAAGGAAGCTTGCTTTATATACAATATAGATATTGGTTCTGTTAAAATCATAATTCCACGTGTTTTCCGTTTTCTTGCACATTTTCCAACGCCATGTTGTTAACAGCTCAGCTGCAAGAGAATTATTACTTACTTTGTGATAAATACGCAATCTTTTGTTATACTGGGTTAATATAGCCTTGGAAATCTTGGAAGTGAGTTACAGGTTAAAATGGCGACCATGACACTATACATCTACGAACCTGGCCGATTCAGTTTTCATACCATCTAATCACGGAACGCCTGAGTGATACTGACCCGTGGAAAGTGTACATTTACTTTCTTGAAAGATAGTACTCCTCAGTGTTTCATCCACTGCATGCGCATCACCTCCTAAGACTGGCATGCAACATCAACAAATCTCATTAACCCGCTCTGCTTTTCATGACTGACGTGATATACTAACAGCAATTCATGGAAAATTATTGTTCAGAACATGCTTTTCAGCAAGGATTATGCCAATAAGATTAATGTAGTAGGGAACTATTAACTAAGGGGAAATTGCCAGGGTCACCCACATCCATTGATGCTACGCCCCTGGTGTCTGCCTGACATTCAAGAGGTCCCATGTTCAAATCTCAGTCAGGATGAGTTACCCAGATAGTTTTTCCTGGGATTTACCCTTAACCTGAAAGATGAATGTCTGGTAACTCTAAGCTCTATGGACTCCAGGATCATTTGAGCATCATTTCACCCACTGTTTCTCATGATTTAATGTTGCAGGATGTAAATTTAAAAAAAAATTCTTGAGTATAAATATTCCAATCGAAAAGGTAGATCACACAGCAAACAGAACTTGGCTTAAGAAGCATCTTACAATTGAGTGTTAATGGTATTATATAAAAAGGTATTATTTAATATTATATTTTAAACATAAATTCATTTTAACAGTTGCTCCACACATGTTATTAAAACAAATTAATAATTAATATATTAAATTATTCAATATATATAATTGAAGCTCCAACTGTCTGTTACAGTTGTCTATAGTTTTCTCTCTGGTGGTGGAACAATAACTTCTTTAATTAACTTTAAAGAGAGTCAATTAATGACACTAAACAACACTTACTTTTAAATTTTTCCGGAACAAAGCCTCAGAAACATGTTCCGGAAAAATTTAAAAGTAAGTGTTGTTTAGTGTCATTAATCGACTCTCTTTAAAGTTAATTTATCATAACAACACTGTTTTCAACACTTCCAAGAAAGGAATTGCAATAACTTCTTTACTACATTTTTGACTGGTGGGATTTCAAAATTTATTAATTGGTCTTTGTATTTTCGTATTAAGGAGTTTTCCCTTGTTATGAGTTGTAATTTCAAATTTTGGTCAAGGTTATAGTTTTCATTCAAAAAGTGAAATGCTGTTGTTTACTTTGTTTCAGTTTTAATTTTATTAAAATTTGTGATAAGCCTTACAATCCACCAACTTTAATATAGAAATAACAAAGAATGATGAGTGAATTTTGAAATCCTACCAGTCAACAATTTAGTACAGTATTTCATTGTTCCATCACCACAGGGAAAACTGCAGGCAACTGCAACCAAGGAGTCAGATCTTTGAGGTTGATAATGGGAGCAATGGCTCCCAAAATAAGTCCCTCAAAAATGTAAAAGTGACATAGTATATAGAAAAAAGAAAGAGAGAAAGAAAGAAAGAAAGAGAGAGAGAGAGAGAGAGAGAGAGAGAGAGAGAGAGAGAGAGAGAGAGAGAGAGAGAGAGAGAGAGAGAGAGAGAGAACTACATGATTCCTTTCTTGGAAGTGTTGTAATAAATTTAACTTCAAGATATCGAGATTTAACTGTATTGGAACACCACAGTGAAGCGAAAAATTATTAATTTTTAGATGAGTCGTATTTTTTGCACATCTGCTTCACTTTCGTACCTATTTTGAGGACATGTTTCGCAAATCATCGTTTGCATCTACGGCTCTTATGCGACTCGAAAGTGAAGCAGATGTGTAAAAAATACGACTCATCTAAAAATTAATAATTAACTTCAAGATGTTAATTATATCAAAGAATAAGGTATACTGAAAATTTTCATGAAAGAATGTTTTATTTTTGTTAGAAGAAAATATAAAAAGAGTTATCAAGTGACTTGTCTTTTATTGCAGTGGAAGTGCTATATCAGTAGTGAAAATTCTCAGGGTCTTGAGAGTTCTCAGGCCACTACGAGCCATCAACAGGGCAAAAGGACTCAAGGTGAGTAACATTGGATTTTAGTAATTAGTTATAGAGTTGATTATCTATATAAATGTAAGACATTACTGGCACTGGATTTGTATTTTGTATTACAGAACAAGTGAAGGGCGTGTATAATGGCAAATTGCCTAGACATATGTTGGAATTCAGGATTGCTGAACTTTCTTCCAGCGTTTCCACTTCTTTTTTTTATGTATATTTTATTATACTATTATATTTTCAGAAGTATATGTGTATAAAATGGCTATTTCAAAGGACACTTAAGATTTAATATATTAAAAGGGTAAAAATGGAATGCAGGAATATATATTTTTAAAAAGCTCAATATTTTATTGCATTATATATTTTCATAACTGCCATGGAAATTCAATATTTGTAACAAACCTCTGCCTAATATTCTTGTAAGGAATTCCAAAAATAAAGCTTATTTGCATTCTAAGAGCAGTGTAACTTGAATTTCTCAGTTAAAATATATTTATTTAAATATTCGAATTAATGTGGAAATTGAATGTGCTTATTGTTCTCTAGTATTTTTCCTCCATTGAAGTAACCATCATCTTACCTTCAATTATGATTCTGCAAATAAATAAATTTCTCCATTCCTTCTGTACACAAAAAATGGCTATGCTGTTTTTCCAGCATTGGAACACTTGTGTTATTTTGATAACCAACTTTCACAAAATGCATAATCCCATCTCTTTGATAAATCAGAATAGAAGGCAAACATAAATAACTCCACTGGAAAATTTTGAAATATTTAAATAATATTGTGTATTTTTCTAAAATTGTTCAAGTTTAAGTTTATCATTTTCACAATCCTTTGTTAGCTCCAATATATTATGCCCACACAACCTTTCTTATACATCATCCAGAATTGATGTGCAATTTAACTGCTTATTTTATATAATCACTAGTGAATTCCAATGGCAAGTAGAGAGAGTTAAAGTTAGGAAATCTGATCAAATAAAATTTAAAATATAAAATATAATTTGAAGCACAAAATCATTTTGAAGAGCAGAGGGAAGGGGGAATTTTTAATGTTGCTTTTAACAACTCAGTTTTACAGGAATGAATGACATGGACAGAATGATGCTCAAATGAGTCCAGCATCTGCTGAGCTGAGTGTTAGTTGAAGTAGATATATTTTAAGATGGTGGGAGAAAATTCTGAAAGAAAATATAATTCAGGCAACTCACTCCACACTGAGATTTGAACTTGAACACTCTAGATTAAAATGCAGAAATGCTACAACTTCATTTATTGCTATGTGTATTAGATAAATGTGCAGTTGCTCTTAGATTTACTTTATCCACCAAATTAACTTCTCATTCATCTTGAGTGGCCTTTCTGTGCAAGTAATATAAATATTAAGTTTTATATGTAATATATGATATATAGCGAACACAGAATGAAAGGGGTATAAATGTCATCCAGTTAGCAAATAGTATTATGAAGGGGTAACTGTAATGCTGCTACATTCTGTGAACACTGTGAAGGGATATAAATGATTAGTACATTGGCAAAATATTATATTTATATTTATAGGTCTATACTGTTCACAACTGACAAACTCATATTGACACAGAACAATCAAATGTACAACTACAGTACAAGAAACCATGATAACTATCACATGCATAGTATTAACAAGTGTATCAGTGAAAAGGATATTAGTGGGATCAAATTATTCAATAGATTACCCCTTGGTAAATAACCCAAAACTAAAATTTAAAAGTAAATTAAAAGAATAGCAGTTTAGTAAATGCATATACAGTTGAGATGAAATGCAAATTATTAAGTGTAAATACTTTGTGTACTAAAATAGAAATGACAGGTCCAAAATCAAATGTGCTAACTGATAAACTGAATGAATAAAATTACTATTATTATTATTATTATTATTATTATTATTATTATTATTATTATTATTATTATTATTATTATTATTGTTATTGTTATTGTTATTGTTATTGTTATTGTTATTGTTATTGTTATTGTTATTGTTATTGTTATTGTTATTGTTATTATCATTATTATCATTATCATCATTATTATCATTATCATCATTATCATCATTATCATTATCATCATTATCATCATTATCATCATTATCATCATCATTATCATCATCATCATCATCATTATTATTATTATTATTATTACTACTATTATTATTATTACTATTATTATTATTATTATTACTACTACTATTATTATTATTACTACTATTATTATTACTATTATTACGAGGGCTATCCAGAAAGTAGATTACGTTTTGGAATAAAAAGTAAACAAAGTATAGGAAACAAATTTTATTATATACAGATGAAAGCCACACTCAAATACTACTTTTCGACATAGTCACCATTAAAATTAAGGCATTTATCGTAGCGATGTACGAGCTTGGAATTTCCTTCGTCGAAAAATTTGGCCGCCTGCGCCTTCAACCACTTCGTTACCTCTTCTTGCAGCTGCGCGTCGTCATCAAAACGCTGCATAGCCAACCACTTCTTCATTGCTGGGAATAGGTGGAAGTCGCTCGGTGCCAGGTCGGGACTGTACGGCGGATGAGGAAACAACTCCCACTTAAAAGATTCAAGAACTTCACGAGTGACATTTGCCGTGTGGGGCCGGGCGTTGTCGTGAATCAACAAGATCTTAGAGCTCAACATTCCTCTGCGCTTGTTTTGAATGGCTCTTCTGAGTTTTTGGAGAGTTTGGCAATACATTTGAGAGTTTATTGTAGTGCCTCTTTCCAGGAAGTCCACCAAAATCACACCTTTTCTGTCCCAAAAAACAGTCGCCATCATCTTCCTTGCCGACATTGTTTGCATGCATTTCTTGGGTTTTTGGGGAGAACTTGTGTGCCCCCACTGCATTGATTGCAATTTCGTTTCACAGTTCACGTGTTTCACCCATGTTTCGTCACCAGTAACGATGCGATCGAGTAAAGAGTCACCATCCTTATGGTAAAGGTCCAAAAAGTTCAACGCTGCAGCCATTCGCTGATTTTTGTGGTCCTCTGTCAAGATTTTTGGAATCCATCTTGCACAAAACTTGTGGTAACCAAGCTTTTCGCTGATGATTTCGTGCAACAAACTTCGCGAAATTTGTGGAAAACTCAAAGAAAGTTCCGTTATTGTGAACCTTCGATTTTCACGGACTTTAGCATCGACTTTTTCGACAAGTTCGGCAGTCACTATGCTGGGTCTCCCACTTCTATCTTCGTCGTGAACATTGGTTCGGCCATTTTTAAATCTGATGACCCACTGACGCACTCCACCTTCAGTGATAATGTTGTCCCCATACA
>CM060948.1:77567930-77637930 GCA_030765055.1 Mantis religiosa
AAACAACAGTAGTCTGTCATTCCCATGCAAAACTCTGCACTTGGCTGCTAGTGCCATTCAACGGTTGGCATATTGTAGCTTCATTAACCAGTGCTCTAGTTGTGTGAATGGTATAGTTGCATACATATGTATTTCTTAAAGTATTTGCATGTGGGTTACTGTATAAACTGTGTACAATGATATCATAAACAGAATTAATCCTATGAATGTGGTCCAATGAGCAGGAGCTTCTTTCAATGGCAACTTCTTTCAATCGCAGTTACAAAGATTTAATATCACAATTTGATAGTGCAAGGATATAGGGATCTACAGTTCACTATTGGTATCTGCAAATGTGGGCACTAGAAGCAGCTAAAATCACTGACTTAGACAATTTCAAAGATTCCATTTTCTTTATCAAGCATCTTAAGACTGAATATGACATTTCATCCAGGCTTATTACTACATTTGTCACATGTAACGACATGCAGGACAATAATAGTATACGTCAGCAGCCACAACAGTTTATCCAGAAACTGAACATGTTTCCAATGAGGGTGTGGAGAAATATAATATTTAAAATAGTGGCCAGAGTCAATTCCAATATGAAATGTCTTCAGCATTAACACTCCCACAAAGGAGAGAAAACCTTAACTAGTGCATTGGAGTCTGTATGTAGCTCTACCCACAGCTACACAATTGATGTGACTTTATCAATGACAGGCAGACCACAAACAAGTTGTATATATTTTTTCAAGAGATACAAGGCACTGTCAACTCAATTATTTCAAACAAACCTGATACAACCTGTCCAAGGAATATTCATGTGGAGCCAAAAATGAAAAATGACTAAAGAACTTAAGATTTTTATTTCTTTCAGCAATATAAGTTCTATATCAGCAGAACTGCTGATTTTATAAGTCTACAATGTGCCAAACCACAAGTGAAGGTGCATGATTGTTACTGCATCATCAAACTTCACTCTGTGATTTACAATCAATTTCCTGCACTACAGTATAGGCCTATATTGCAATATGTCTGGAAAAAGGCAAATTGCATATCATATCCATATCATTATCTGCAAATGTTATAAGCTTGGCTTTTGATATTGGACTGTACAAATGTAAAAGATTTGGAATGTGATAACATGGCTTTAGTGAGGTAGGTATATTTTTCTCTTCCTCTTCGTTTTCACCACTGACAAAATCCTTCAGATGCACATTGAGGACTAATGTAAGCACAATCAAATATGTAGTACATTACTGTTTTGCATTTGGGCACTTTAAACAGAGGGTTTTTGGCACTGTTGATTAAAAATGCAATGATACTAATACCATTACATTACGTGTAATTTCCCTCCTGGTACTGATATGTTAGTTTGTTTCTCTCCATTAAAATATATCTTGAGGTAGAATCCAAATTTTGTGTGGAAATGAGGCACACCACTGTTTTGTTTATGATCAACTGTGATTTTTAGCTTGCTTTCATGCAGTTCTGAGCATTCAGGTCAAAGGTGTCCCTTGTGAGCTGACAAATATTACTATCAAAAGTATACTGGTTGCCAATCTAGAAAGTGATTCATGTTTTGTATGAAAAGAGAGGCAACATTGCCGCTTATTGCAGCTATGTGGAGAGTGTGATAGGATTACTCATGCGAAGGTGATTCAGTTGCAACTGAAATAGGTATCATTTATTTATCTATCTGTCTGTCTGTCTGTCTGTCTATTTACTTATTTATTTGTTTAATTATTTGTTTGTTTAATTATTTAGTTATTTAATTATTTAGTTAATTATTTAATTATTAAGTTATTTAATTATTATTTGTTCGTTCATAATACTATACACAAAGACAGTAGTAAAGTCATGGATTTACATGCAAATGATAGAACATGCAAGAATGATGTAAAGATCATCGTAATAAAAGAGGCATACCTGTGACATTTTGATGCTTATTGAAGTGGGGAAATGCTGCTTATCTCACAGAGCATATTATTTCCTATGCCTGTCCTTTAATTGGAATACCTTCACCAAATATAGTTTTATTTGGTGCTCAAGCATGTTCAGGATTTCGCTTGTCTCTATTTTTAGATGTAATTAAACATTCATTAAAACACAATTGCAAATGATCGCAACACACACAGATACATGGACTGAAACACACGTAAACCAAGGCAAATTTCCACAAATAAGATGCAAAGTAACTTGCCAGTACAGGATCTCTAAATGTTGTGTAAAAAATAAGAACAGCAGCATATACGTGAAGGCATTCTGTTTATGCAGCATTATCAGCAGAGAAACAAACAGCAAGGTATTGTGCTTACTGCAGTGTTTGCATAACTCGCTTGCCCGCATGTCATGTTAAGCACGTGTTAGAATATCGGCAACCAAGTTTTAGCATCTAACGTTGTCACGGAAACATCTCACCTCTAATTTGTTCTTCTAATCATTACTATGACAACCATTATGACGTACTTATCCCCTCCCATTTATTTAAAGCATTCTTCCATATGCTTGCTAAATGTCAATCACGTTCTAGTTTGGCGACCAGTATAGTTTCATAATCATCATATGTCAATTTAAAGTGTGGAAATATGAGAGGATAATACACCTCTTGCTTCGCTTTCAGGCCATTTATTTCCAGATTCCTCTTCCAGGCAATTGCATCTTTATCCTTAGCTTTCTCTTCTACATTGTTCATTGCATCATCTTTTAAGTCCATCTACACATATTTGCAGGATTTTCTTTCTTCCAGGCATCATCAAGGCATTGTTTCAAAAGAGAGAATCCATTTTTATGCATAGTGTGGATCAAACTGACAGCATTTGAGTCGGTTAACTGATATGCTTAAACATATTTTAAGTATGGAACTAAAACTCTGACACATCTTTATTAAGTATAAGGGTTCTATTTTAAAATTAATCAAGGCCTGTTTTCTCGTGACCTTTTCTCAGTATTGTTCATTCTATTTCTCTTATGCTGACTGGCTTCTTTAAATTATAGCAGAGGTCTCATTGAAACTCTTATATTCTATTACTAGTTTTGAATTTTTCCTACTTTCTGACAAATTCCATAATATTGTTGGAGTTAATACTTCAGAACATTTCAGAAGATACTTTCTTATTATGCTGAATAGACAGTCCGTGGTTAGATATGTACAAATGATCATACATTAGAATGTTATGTATATCTCTTTCACTGAGTGTGGACTGTTTCCCATACAGAGAATGAACTATATGAACATTTCTGCTCTGTCCTGTGCAGCCATCAGAAAATAGTCTTATTGAAGTGTGTTCTTCATATTACTACTTACATTTATATCAAGACTGAAACTACTTCCTTTGTTCTGTGACCAGCCTGGTTTTTAGTTCAATAACAGAAGCTTGGATTCAAACTCTTAATGCCTGTAATATAGACAGCATAAATTGGTAGTTGGAATGCTTTATCTGCCTTGCTAATATCAAGTTTTTGCAATGGTCAAACATGTAGAGAGACAAGAAATTGGGTAGTCATATCATTTCATTATTTTGTAAAATTGCTTTGCTCTCATTTTACGTACAGTAAGCTCTGCTTACACTATTTATTTTTCCCAGAAATAGTTTTATTTCATGTTTCCTTCTACAGCAGCTACAAACTTCTACTTCAGGATCATCAAACTGCAATTTAAAATTTTTAGGGATGAACCAATTCTTTTACTTTCTAATGAATCAGAAATTCTCATATTGTACCTTTTGAAAGCTTTGTAATACTTAAGTCTGAAAAAAGACAATGCCTTTTACCTTTTTGTCAGCTAGAGGACACCTCGCCTCACCTTTAAATTTCAGGTGAACTTAATCACGCTCTTTCTTTAGAATGCTTGGATTTCTTTATGGTTCTCTCTCTCTCTCTCTCTCTCTCTCTCTCTCTCTCTCTCTCTCTCTCTCTCTCTCTCTCTCTCTCTCTCTCTCTCTCTCTCTCTCTCTCTCTCTCTCTCTCTCTCTCTCTCTCTCTCTCTCTCTCTCTCTCTCTCTCTCTCTCTCTCTCTCTCTCTCCCTCTGTCAAGTATGCCCTAGCCAGTATTTAATGAGGTAGCAATATCATTAAGACAAAGTATCAGTAAAATTTGATAAAAGGGTTTATTATAATGATAACTTGTACTTTCCTGCCACACAATTGGTTTTAGTATTAACAATAAATGGCTAATTAGTTGGTTTGCTCCAATTAAGTAAAATGCTTTCGAACTTTAAACCCCATTTTTCTTGGTTCCTTTCTTTTCTTTCAGTATTTTTTACTTTTCAGAGAGCTCTTTGGAACACAGTTCATAGCTTACTAGATTGAAATTTTCAGGAAGGATTCATGTATTATGGGCTTAAATGTTATATACTAGTCAAAGAAAAACAATAAAATAGTTCAGCTAAAATTTAATTTTTTTTTTTTTTTCCATAGCTCAAATTGAACAAGTTTAAAAATTAAATAATATGTCAACAAAAAGGTTTTTCTCTCATAAACTAATTAAAATTAAGAAATTGAACACAGATCTCTTTGTGCTTTTATAACAAACTTAAATTAAAATTTTGGAAGTGATATTGTGACAAAAAGGACAAAATTTACTTCAGAGTGCTTTATCTGTCACTAAATCATTAGCTCAATGCTAACATTCAAATAGCCTCTCTTTTACACATATGCAACACTTTGACATATCTCTACAATATTTCGTTCAGTTTCTTTAGCACACATCAACTCATGCTGCTAATAATCGTTGATGTACACATAGGTCCACTTCTTAGAGAGAGCTACACACTGATTCTGAACATAACTCTGATATTTGCATGGAAACTGCTTCGCTGCCTGTTCCACAGCCTGCCAGTTCCTCTTACAGAGCCACATTCAACTCAAAGATCTAAGCATCAAACACACTGCTCTCATTGCTACTCACTACTGCTCTTCACTACTCTCTATATATCTGCCTATTGTAGTAGATCTTTCTTGAACTGGAAACCTTCAGAAATAGCCTTGAAAGATCCGTTGCGTAGTAACAACACAGTTCTGCACTGGCCTCATGATATCAGCTCGTGTCATGAGCTACCAGCCGCCCTTCAAGGCATACTTTTTCTGTTCTGCCAGCCAATAAACAAGGCGAGGTGATTCCCCTAGTCCTGCTCCTCCCATGGTGGCAGCTCATTTGCCTCACTTGACTCTACCCCTCCAAAACAGCTTTGCATTCGCCAATGTGATGATATAATATGCATTTTATATTACCATATCAGAAAGTAGTTAATTTTATTTATATAACAATTTACATTGGTGCAAAATTAAAAAGATGAATTTTTAAAAAATAAGAAAATAATCAATAAGTCAATCTTCTGAAACTTTAGCTATTACAGGATAGAATAAAATAACAAAAACATATATCTTTAAGATGAATTTCCATCAAATAAGCAAACTTCAGAGTTGATAGTGCTGTCATTTGCTGCTGTACTTTTAGAAAACCTTTATGAATTAGTTCAAACAAAGCTATGTATCACTAAAATCATTTTGGAAGGTAAAACTTCAATGGAACTCATCATATTTACTTTGTCTTTGTGGGATTGCAATTCAGTGAAAATTTGATTTCATGACTAAGCATTTCATGCCTTCTTCAGAATAATAATAAAATTGGACATTTCTGTCACCTTTCATAACTAAAATATATTTTGTGAGAGATCCAGGTAATTTGGCCAATCCTAAATCTAATTTGTAAAATCATTTGAAATACTGGTCCAGCATACACCAATCAGAAGCACCATTTCTGAAATGGACTAAAACTGTTAAGATCAGTCTGCTGTACTTCAAGCAATTTTGATTGATGAATGACAAACCAATCCTAATATTTTAAGTGATTTCATAAATTACATACATGATCAGCTGTTGTACCAATCTTAGCATTTTTAACTTATAAGATGCAGATTTGGCCAAAGTAACTACATGAGGTGACAAATGCCTAATTTTATCGCTATCCTGAAAGAAAGCCACAGAGTATAGAGAGCTGAAAATTTGGTCATTAAACTGTATGTCACTTGGCTGAAGTGATAAATAATGATCGCTGAGAAAGCCTTATAGAGATTAACATGTATTTAATATAACATGGTAAGATTACCTATAAGCAGCATACATTGATGTTAGTGTTAATACGTTTTGACATTGGTGTTAAATGTTAACTGTGTTGTTATTCTTAGGCTGTTGTGTTAAATTACTGAAATATGCTAGTTGTACAGTACTATATAGCTCTAGATTATTTCACAACATCTACTAAATGCAAATTAGCTGAAACATTTAATGTGCATTGTTATAAAATGTATGTTTCTTAGATGCTTTTCTTTATTATTAATTGGCAGTTATTTTAAAAACTAAAATAACAGAGGGATAATAAATAGTGTAAGGAATGTGTTTGATTAGTAAACACATTTGTCCAAATTCTAGCAAAGAACTTGATTATTGTCATGTCACCAAAATTACTGTAACCAGAGAACCGCAAATGAGTGGTAGATTCTCTAGAATAACTCATTGGCTCCTTTGCAGTTTCAAACTGTTTACTACCTCCCCCTCTTTTTCACTTCCTCCTTTCTGCCCCCCTCCCCTCCTTTGTCTCATTTGTAGGGCTCTAGTCATGGCTGTAAACTCAGAAAATGAAGAAAAGAATAAAGCAAAGCATTAAAGGATCTAGGTAATTTTTATTTTCTTTGTTTCTTTTCTATTCATTTTTATACATATTCCAGACGTATGTGTTTCATTTTCATACCCTTAATATATAGAGTTTAAGTTGGAACCTTTATTTCAGGCCGAGGGAGATAGTTCTTGTATTATTTTAGGATTTAAAGGCTGATTACTCTATTGTGAAAGGAATCTTCTTCCTCAGTATTAAGGTAGCAGTTCAGCCAAAGAAGATGAGTATTTTAAGCATATTGATACAGTAGCATGAGAGCTACAGAAGACAGCAGAAGGTGTATCCAGTGCCTGGTATTTGTTGATGATGTATCTGTCCCTATAGCATGTAGTCCAGTGCGTGATAGTTGCTGTTAAGACTATTGGCAACATTGTCCTGGTCACCTGCCTTCTTCAGTTCATGTTTGCTGTAATTGGAGTCCAGTTATTTAAGGTAGGCTGCTGCCGTTATTAGATTTTAGTGGCAAATGCACCTTTGGGTATAGTTCAGTTTCTAATAGGGTTTTCTTGTGTTGGTATTAGTTTGATATTTGCCATATTTATTTACTTATCTGAACTTATGTGATGTAAATGACTTTGGTTTTTATCTCCTTTGCCCTTGTGGGTTTGTATTCTCTGGAGGTAACATGAGGAGGCAGCCAGCAAGGTGTTTTGGCGTGCAGTCTTGTTGCATTGAATTGCCGTTACTAATTTGCATGTTGGCTGTGTGGAAATTTTTTCGTAAGATATTTGTCACTGTTTCTCCTATTATCTAGTTCATAGGTGATGTAGAAACAAAATTTAAAATTGTATTTACTACACAGTGATTCATGCTCTATTCTAAGAGCAACTATATACACAACATGAAAGAAAATGGCAAGAACTAAGGAAGGGAATTCAAATTTAGCTTAGGAAAACACCAATTAAATGGGAAAGTTATAACATTTAATGTCATAACTTTCTTATCTAAATTAGATTATAGATATCAGTGTGGCACAGCTGAAGTAACAGCTGTGGTGAAATATAGATTATTGAAAACACCCTAATTTAGCTATAGTTTGTAGAAGTATCTACAGCATATCTTGGTGAATTAAAAATTCATTTGTTATTTTATGAAACCAGTGACAAGCTATTTATGTACATGTTGGTGTAATTTTCAAAGTCCTCAGATGATAAATTGATGGTTACTTGTCTGTGTTGCAAAATATAATATTCTACTCTACTCATGCAATTTCATCCAGATATGTAAAGAATTAGGTATAGTGTTTTCTCTTCCTTACTTCTGCTGTGTCATAACATTTTCTTTCAGCAATTGTGAGTTACTTGCTGGCTCCCCCAACTAACTCAGTGCCTTGCCAACCTGCTTGATTGGCGCAATTTTACCTGCAGTTTTACCATATCCAAGCTCCATTTGCTAAGAATAAGATGTTGGTCTGCATCAATGAGCTAGCAAAGGAGAAACAAAATGGAAGCTAAAGCAACAAATTCAGTTTAGAAACATGCCTTTAATGAGCTAACTTCGATCTCTGGTGGCTAGCAGTATTACATCAAATGTGGTGTGACTTTTACATTTTGCTTTTCAACACAGATTGGTTTTGCAGGACTATGGAAACTGCAGAAGAGAAAAGTAAGAATAGCATAACAAAGAATAAACTTGAGTAATTTAGCCAAGTTGATGTAGAGTGATCTATTAGCCAGCAGATATCTAACCACAAATATGAAAACATATGTGTGTTTGGAGGAATTTAGTGACAGTGACGTCAAAATTAATATAAAAATTATTTGTGGTTGGTTTATTGACACTCGTCACTTACTTTTTCATATATTTATGAGAGACTAGTTTCAAAGGCCCTGGCCTCCATTTTCAATCTCTTCCCAACTCAGTCTCTCATAAATATATGAAAAAGTAAGTGACGAGTGTCAATAAACCAACCACAAATAATTTTTATATGAAAACATATACTTAAATCTAACAGTATTATAAATTGAATTTACTAATTGTTGCTTGTACAATTCAAGTTTGGAATAACAAGAATGTGTTAAAACAATTTTTTGAACCATCATCTTAATCAGATGCAAACTTGCTTTGCCTTTATCCTCATTCATATTCCTAAATATGTGCCCTGGCATGGAGATTACCCTTTGCTCATCCCTTAGGTGCATTTGACCAATCACCTGTGTGTCTGCCATTTTGAAGGCTTTGGGCTATTAAAACCAAGCAACACAACCAATTCCACACTGACATTGCCTCTCTCTCTCTCTCTCTCCTCCCCTAGTATGTAGTGAAATGCGTGATAGTAGCCATTAAGACGATCGGCAATATCATGCTGGTAACCTACCTCCTGCAGTTCATGTTCGCTGTCATTGGAGTGCAGCTATTCAAGGTAACTCCCACCACTTTGTTTGGTATGCTGCACTCTCTGTATTACTAGTTTTTCATACCTTTCCTTCCTGTCATCATGGCTTCTTATCTCCATGGAAAGGCATAGAGGTAACAATTGCTCTCATAAGTTAAAATATTTTTCCTCCTTGCATAATTTTTTGTTGCTTGCTTTGCTTTGCTTTGTGTGCTTACTTATTGAATGTATAAATATGCATCATTTTCTGCAATTATAGTAATAGGATGACATTATAAAACTTAGTGCATGGACATTAGTAATAGCTGCTCAAGTACTTTATCATACTTGAATCCAGTGCTGCTAAATAAATGTGTTCTATTTACTGACAGTTGGTGCTGGTAAACATCAGAAAATTTAGGCTTAATGGAATCTTAATATCAAAATTAAATAGATACTCCCTTCAGTTGTTCCATCTTCTCTACTGTCTGAGATGACATCTATAAAACATGTTGAGAGAAAGTTACTTTTTCATCAAAAGTAACAAAATAACACAATAATATAACTACCAATGATGTAGCCTGTTATTTATGGCATATTTCCTGAGATTCCTAGGCTGTAATGCTAATAAATATCTACTATTGTGAATGAGCACCAATAATAAACATTGTTCATAAAATTAATATATGAACAATTTATTTAAATGTTAAACCTATTTTCTATACTATGTACTTCATAACACTGCCAGTATTCAAGACTGATAAGGATTAGTTATTAACTTATTAAAAAATAAGGTAGTATTATCACTGAATTTCTCTTCTAAATGTTGTAGATACAAACCAGATTTGAGAAGTTCATTATAATTGTAAATTGTATTTGTGTTTTACCATCTTAATTTTCTATTGGTAATGGAACATGCTATAACTTCTACTCAATACAGACAAATGCCTAAAGCTAATGTATACAAGGATTTCTAAGACATCCTTGTCATCTAAGAAAATGCTCTAAAAAGAATATAAGACGTATTACATTCACGTGACTCTTCTACCAAGTATAATTTTTTCAGCTCTTCTATAAAGTATAATTTCAAAAGCTTATGCACTTCAATTTAAATGCAGTAAGTGCTTGCATAAATAATGTTATTAAACATCATCAAAAATACAAAGGAAATGCCAAGAGTGAAATGTTTACAAACCGGCCTTGAAAGTCCATGATCTTTCCATGAAATTGTTAGCAGCAGCTGAATATTGACAGCACATAAGAACCTCATTTATTCAGACCAGGTGAGAGCTAGACAATCCTGATTAACAAAAATCCAGAAATAAACTTTGATATAGGGTAAAGAAATTTGGATCACCTCAAAAGCAAAAGAAAAGAATTAAAAGCTGTCTAGCTCTACAATTAAACGTTAAGATGCCATGTAAACTATTGAAACATAATCTTATACCTTTAGTTTTGCTGTATTGTGACATGTGGTAATGGTACTTACTGTTAGCTTGAAGGGTGCAACTAATGCTCATTCATTAAATTTTGTGGCGAATAGGTAAGCACAATTCATTATGGATAAACTGGGTATCTGGATCAATGAAGGCTAGAGAAATGAGACACTTCTGCACTTCAAAAAATTCATTGACAAACCAAAATCTAATAACAATCTCAAAAGTTGTTGATGCCACAAAAAGGTTACTTGGGATAAATTATATATTTTAGACAGTTATAAATATTTTGTTAAGTACATTTTTGTTTTTCTCATAAAATCTACCACCTATATAAAATTATACAAAAGATGGATTACATAACCTATTCCCAGAAAATTAAACCTATACATTCAACCTATTATTTTCCATGTAAATATGTTAAATACATAGAATTTTAGTTTTAGAAGGCAAATTCCTAAAGGCACTTTTGAGAAAATTAAACTTTTCAAAACAATTCCATAGGAAATATAGTGTGGGGAGGGGGGGATTTTTTGTAAATCTGTTCTTCACAGAATTGAAACATGCTGACTGTAAGCCCCAAGCTAGATATTTATTTTGATTTCCATCCAAGAAAAATGGAATAACTGATATCAGTTATTATAGTACATGTGTTTATAAATTACTGAATGCACTATTACATTCACTACTGAAGGTGACACTTGAATAAACTTCATTTTCTGTTTTATGATTAATTTTCTATATTTGGTGGTGGCGGTGGCGGTGGCAGTGGCAGTGGCCGTGGCTGTGGTAGTGGTTCTTTTTTATTTTATTTTGTAGTGTTTAATGCCTTTTATTACTGCAAAGGTAACCATGCACAGTGGACACTGATAATGCATTAAATAAAATAACTGAAAAAGGAAATGTGAGAACTAAATGTTCCAGGGTTAAGTTTAGCATACATCTCCCGCGTTTACCAGTTATGAATTCTGTGCAAACCCTGGAAAATACCCCATTCAGGGAGGATGGTTCTGGCAGGATTTGAACTGTGGGCCGTCTATTTATAAATTCTTGGCTTGAAGTCCTTGGCTACCTCTGCTGGTTAGCCTCAGGTATGTAAGTGAGGGTGCTAGTTCTGTGCAGGTAATTAAAAATCAATTAATCTGATAAAAAGAAAAAACAAAATAAAAAGATGCAGAGTTTCATAAGAGAACTAAGCACACCGATATCCAACATTACTACATACATGAGAAATTGGATAAATGTGATTTTATATATATATATATATATATATATATATATATATATATATAATTCTATGTCCTCCAACATTAAGTCATATCGGACGGTGAATGAAATGGGTGAATGATGCTCAAATGCGTCCAGGGTCCGTGGAGCTTAGAGCTACCCGACATTTGCCTTTAAAGATATGGGAAAACCCCGGAAAAAGCCTTATCCAGGTAACTCACCCTGACCGAGATTTGAACTCGGGACCTCTTGAACGTGAGGCAGACACGCTACCATCTACGCTACAGAGGTGGGCAATAAAGGTAATGATTAATACGTTTCTAATGAGTCACACTTGAGTGATAAGAGTAACCAATGGTCTTCTGAAGGATAAATTTGTATGCTTGCAAATACTGTTCAGTGTTGCATAGTTATAATTTACATGAAAAGGGTTAAGTGAAAGCACCCTAGTAGGGTTGTGACAAAGTTACTTTTAGGTAACAGTTATGACTATTGAACTTACGGTGCATTAACAGCTACATGTAATGGTTACCAGTAATGATTTAGTTATTAGTTTTCATGGTTATCAAATTTGCAGTTACATTAAATTAATAGTTGCCAGTAATGATCAGCTGTAACTATGTTCCAATATGAGCATTATTGATACAGACTTGTTCTTTTATTTTATGCAATATGAAAGGAAGTTTCTTTAGCTCTGTCAACACTTTGATTACCATGGCGGTTCCCAATCCCAAAATGCATTCACACTTGTTTCTACATTCCTGCACATATACTTTGTAGAGGTGAACTGAGCTAAGTGGGAACTTAAATATAAACATCATGTGACACAGATATAGCAAAGGAAAATACATAATTGTTGTCAACATAAACATGACTGAAGTTGAACTTATAATAAAATATTCTCATAGGACACATTTTAAAAGATTATGTTGTTAGAGAATAGAAACTTTAATATCCACACACACCTTATTGTCTAATATTATAAAAATGCATACAATTTCGGTTGGTTACAATGTAGTAAAGCAGACATTAGTTGATATTTTTCTCACCAGACATTAAATTTACAATGCCAACCATGATTTCTTGTGGAGGAAATTAATACTACATAAGTTGAGGTATCTAGTTCCTAATATCTAATAAGCAATACCAATATGAATAATGCAAACTATACTCAGTTATTTCTTCATTGCTTTAGTAACCATTATTGGGTAATTAATTTCTGTCTATTTCCATTGTTTTAGTGAATGTTAGAATCTGTTACATTATTTTCTGGCCATCTCTAAATGCTAGTAAGTGTTAATAAAATAATTCATTTTAATAATTTAAATTTATGGGACATACTCATAGCTTCCATTTGTGTGCAATAGTTTACAAGCTCATATTAAATTAATTCTTCATTGACTTTGATAGCAGGAGGACGGTGGTGTACTGACAAACTTTTATATATTGTGCATCTTTGTTATGCAAATTGTTATGAAAGAATGTCTGTGTTCATTCTTAGCATATTCCTTAACCAATCCAGTAATAGGAGAACACTGTCAGAAATTTGATGCTTTGGAATGATGTCATGTAAAATTGAGAAATAGATGTTATTTCTAAAATTTGATCGCTTGATGAAAAAGAGTCCTTTAAACCAGAAGAAAATGTTAAAATATAAAACCACAATAAATGAAACATGCAATATCTTACCTTTATACACTTTTTGCATTTCATTTAAAAAACACAGGAAAATGAAAGTTCTATACTTCATTCAATATGCAAAAGTCTGCAAACTCCAAATGAATTTCCTAACTTGGGTATAGTTATAAACAAATATGGCTTGCTCATTTGCATTTATTACATAACTGAGTGTTAAGGCTTATAGTGATAGGTGCTGTGATCATTTCTTATTTTGTTTATTAGGAGAGTGAAATATAAATAACCTGGCATACAATAAGTGGTGAAACAAAAATGTAGCATTTATTAGTTGTTTGTCTGATATGAAATATTAGCCAATTAATTATTATACACAAATGTAAATTAGCATTGCAACTGCCCATTTGTCGCCTGACACAAAGGGATTTTGATTCCCTCTTCTTTCTCCTTGTCTCAATATTCAATCACATTATATATGATTTCTCATGCCTTCCAATATGACACATTCCAATTATTATATCTGAATAAAATATACATACATTTGACTCGCCGAGTATGAGCAATGCGCTCAAGTAAAAATCTGTTGTTTGCATATTTTCTGGTATGCTTTAATGCTTTGCCATGTAGTATATTTGGTTTTCAGAGACAGTTTGATTTATAACTATTACTAAAATTTATGGTTTAGGACATAATTCAAGTTATTTTGATAAAGTGAAAATTATGCATGCTTTTTGTACACGACTGATAACCCGTAAATGTGTATTAGCATTTGATCAAAATAAAAAGTTAATGTAGCATAAAGTGGTACATTAGCACAATAGCAAGGTAAATTATCTGGAATAATTCCATACACTTTGGCTACAGAAGCACTCTGAGCATTTGCAGTAAATATTTTGTCAGCATTTCATCCTGAAGGTTTATTTCTAAACTTTGCTTAATTCAAAGTATTGTAATATTTGGTAGCATGCATTTTAATATCAGAGGAATGATTCTTGTACTGCTCTTGTTTCACATGCATAATTATTAGAACTAGTTTTGTATGGTAATAAGCAAGTTGTATGTTTAGATGCATGTACTTTTCATGTGTTATTCCATACTTTAGAAGTAAACCTTGAAATATACAATATATAATGCTGTATGGAAGTTAAAATATAGATATGAGAGGTGGTTTATGGTAAATTAACTAATACACTACCAGGTTTCTTTGAAGTGGATTGAAAATACTTTGTGTAAAGCAATTATTGAGTGTTTAAGAGACTATTTCACCCAATATATAAAATAATTAGCCCAGAACATATTTTATTTTTCATTCATTCATTCATTCATTATTTGTTTATTTATTTGTTTATCTATTTATTTATTTTATTTATCTATTTATTTATTTTATTTATCTATTTATTCATTTAATTGGATGAAGCTAATAAATATTTGAGTATGATGGGCATTCAATGCAGGCTCTTAGTCTATCACATCCACCCAACATTATTACTTCTATGCACATTTGATACTTCTCTATAGCTACCTAAGGCATTAATAAGTAATAATAAAATATTATTGATTCTGATTCTCAGAACAATTGTAATTTTTTTTTCTTAACTTTACTTAAAAACTGACCTAAACTCCTGCCCTCCTTTCTAAAAATCCCCCTTAATGCTGTTCTCCTATCCATCTTTTCCCATTTCTGGCTCAGAAATTCTTTCTCTCATAAGTCAGTTCCTTGGCATTCAAGAACTCTTTGGTCTAGATCCTTCTTTCCTCTACAAATGGGACACTAACTCTGTGGGATGCCCTTCTCAGTCTCCAAATACAGTTCTTAGCCACTATTGCCTCCCTTTGCTCATCATTTATGCTACTTGCCGTCCAGATTCTGTAAGACTCTTCTGATATTCCACACGCTGCCTTAATGACTATCTAAATTCAAGATCTTAAACCAGAATTTCAGAGCCCTTTCTACAATCATACCCTTCTTTGACACACTTCCCATCTTCATCTGCACTACTGCTCTTGTCACCACACTTGGACGACCCAGTAGTTTTCTACAAAACACCCTATGGACCATATCATTGGGTTCCTGCGTCTATTTAGTTCCTATATTTCTATACCATAGAGCCATTTTGGTTCCACTACAAAGTTAAGATCAAAACATATCTACATTTTTTAAGTCTCTACGGGTTCTAATTTGTACCAGAAACCCTATAGTTTTTGTATGTATGCTACATTACTTAAAGCAAGGGCTTTTTTGTTAATGAATATTACCCATTCATACTACAAACTGCAACAAGGGGGTGGACACTGATGATAAGTAAAATGACAGTTCAGAAAGGAGATATGCAAGGGCAGTATATTTGTAATACACACACACGCACACGCGCACGTGCACACACACACGCGCACATGCGCACAGAGACATGCACACGCGCACAGAGATACACAGACACGCACACATGCGCACAGAGACATGCACACGCGCACAGAGACACACAGACACACACACGCGCACAGACACACAGACACGCACACAGAGAGACACGCACACACAGAGACACACAGACACGCACACACAGACACGCACACAGACCGACACAGACATGCACACAGACCGACACAGACACGCACACAGACAGACACAGACACGCACACAGACAGACACAGACACGCACACAGACAGACACAGACACGCACACAGACAGACACAGACATGCACACAGACAGACACAGACACGCACACAGACAGACAGACATGCACACAGACAGACACAGACACGCACAGACAGACACAGACACGCACACACACACAGACAGACACAGACAGACAGACACACACAGACACACACAGACAGACACAGACAGACACACACAGACAGACACAGACACACACAGACAGACACACACAGACAAGGCCACGCCGTGGCTCAGTGGTTAGACCGCTTGGCTCTCACCAAGGCGGCCCGGGTTCGATCCCAGGCGACCGCAAAGTGAGATTTGTGGTGGACAACACGGCGTTGGGGCGGGTTTTCTCCGGGACCTCCGGTTTCCCCCGCCACCTCATTCCACCGGTGCTCCATCTTCATCTCATGCATCATCAGTGTCACCGCCTGCAGTGCCGTATGTAGTAAAAGCGGGCGTTAAACACTACACTACTACACACACAGACAGACAGACACACACAACACACAGACAGACACACACACAGATAGACTGACAGACACACACACACAGACAGACAGACACAGACAGACAGAAAGACACAGACAGACAGACACACACACACAGACAGACAGACAGACAGACAGACAGGCAGGCAGGCAGGCAGGCAGGCAGGCAGGCAGGCAGGCAGACACAGACACAGACACAGACACACAGACACACAGACACACAGACACACAGACACAGACACAGACACAGACACACAGACACACAGACACAGACACAGACACAGACACAGACACACACACACACACACACACACAGTGAGTAAGATGGCGGATGATGTGGATTCGTGCGTTGAAAGTGCTCTTGAATCATTGCTTAGTGTGACAGAAATAAACAAAAATTTACGGTGTGACTTAAAGGATAACATAGTGAAAGCCGTAAGTAAATTAAGGAAAGCATTTGTTAAGCTAAGAAATGATATTTCGGAGAAGGAAAATGAGTTGAATGGTCTGCGACTTGAGATGAAGAATGTGAAACAGCGGTATCGCAGGGGCCACGGTAATACGTCACTCGCGGGCCATCCTGCGCCATCTGTTGCGGGACCGACACAACCAGCTTGTGAAGTGGGCTCGCAGCGTCGTCTGCCATCTAGCGTCGGGGACCGAAGCTACGCGGCGGCTGTAGCCGGGAATTACGAATCGGCTCGTCCGAAACCGCATAGGTTAGTGGTGAAGTCAAGAAATAATCAAAGCACTGAGTATATGAAAACTTTAATCAAAAGTAAATTGAATCCAGTGGAAATGAAAATCGGAGTAAATGCTATCAAAGCTACCAAAAGTGGCCATCTGCTCATTGAGACAGAGAGCAATGAAGAAGTAAATATTGTGACTTTGTGGGTTCGTGAAATGAAAAGTCCAATTACACAAACTCAACAATGTTCTTTATTTCCACCGACTTACAGTTGAACACTTGCCAATTACACAGAATTACTTAATGCACACAATTACGATTCACCTGTTCGTACGTTACCGTTCCGATGCACGTACACAGTCTTCTCGTCCGTTCGCTAGCACGTCAAGCACTGACTGACTTCCAGCCCGACGTGTTGCTTATATAGGGTCAGCTGGCCAATCTAGAAGTTTCTGGTTTCAGTGAATCACAGCGAAAATTCCAGAGGACAGGGGAAGGGGAAAGAGGTGGCCAGCGACAAGTGACATTTCCCTAATCAACCTCTCAGTTAGTGACAGAGACTAATGGGAGGGTGTGGCTTGGCTGCCTCTGGTCCCCTCTCAGCTGTCGCTGGTCGGGCCTTCCGATAATTGGGTGACACTGTTCCCTCCTCAAAGCTGGTCGTCCCGAACAGCACCATCGTAGCGGGCTTGCCGATCCAGGTATACCACCGACATCTTCCCTCGGGGAACCTTCTGGATGCGGTAGACCACGTCGTTAATCCTCTTCACCACCCGGTACGGTCCTTGCCATGGCTGCTGGAGCTTCGGGCAGCGTCCCTTGGTCCGCGTAGGACGGTACAACCAGACCAGGTCACCTTGCTGGAACCCTCGGCTGTTGGCGTGCCTGTCATACCTGGTCTTCATGCGGTCGCTCGCCTTCTGGATGTTCTGGCGAGCCATCTCGTGCATGTCGTGAAGGTGGTCCACCAGTTTCTCCACATACTTGGTCACCGGCTGCTTCGCTCCGGAGGGCTTCCAAAAGCCAGGTCCCAAGGGAGGCGCAACTCTCGGCCAGACATTAAGCTGGCTGGCGTCATTCCAGTTGTGTCGTGTGTAGACGAGCGGTAGGCCAACAAGGACAGTGGCACCTAGACGTCCCAGTCTCGCTGATGGCTGGCCACGACCTTCCTCAGGTGTTCCTCTAAGGTCTTGATCTATCTTTCGACCATGCCATCCGACTGGGGATGTAGAGGCGTCGTGCGGGTCTTGTTCACCCCAAGCCTTTGTAGTGCCTCCTTCATTAGGTTGGACTCAAAGTTGGTACCCTGGTCACTGTGTAGCTCTAACGGCACCCCAAATCGACGGAACACTTGCTCCACAAGGCAGTCTGTGTTTGTCTTTGCCTTTTGGTTTGGGATGGCATACACCTCCGACCACTTGGTGAAGTAGTCCATAACCACCATTAGGTACTTGTTGCCTCGGTCGGAAACTGGGAACGGTCCAGCAATGTCAACGGCAATCCGTTCGAATGGCGCTCCGACGTTGTACTGCCGCATGCGACCCCGGCTCCTGGTCTGGGGGCCACGACTCGCCGCGCACACGTGACACTGACGACACCATCTCTCAACATCTGCTCGGAGTCTCAGCCAGTAGTAGCGCTGCCGTAGTTTGTCAATCGTTCGGTTCGCTCCCAGGTGCCCTCCTGAAGTACCGGCGTGCACTTCCTCCAAGACATCCGGGACCTTACTCCGGGGAAGCACCAACGGTTCTCTCTGCATCCTCCCATTGGGTGACTCCCAATACCCGGAACAGCCCCGTAGGGGAAGGGACCGTCCCTTTCAGCTGCCAAAGTGCGGGCGCTGCGGACCCTTAGCACTCGTGGTACCTCTGACGTTACTAGAGGAACCTCGGGCCGAACAGCCGAGCCCCTCCTTCGGGAGTTGTTCGGATTGGGATGGACTCGAGGGGGCAGTGTGTTCCCGATACCCGTGGGAATCGGGTACGTCTTCGGACGGGGTTGAGGGAAGCCATTAATTCTCCCGGGTACTAACCTGCAAAGCTAGTAGAAGGTGTGCTAGATCACCAGGTGGCCCCACCGAGGTTGTTCGGTAGTCTTCACCTTGAGTGTTGACGCGCGTAAGTGGCGTATCCACTTCCATCCCGTGTTGAGTCCATAGGACCAGAACCTCTGGGCTAAACCCGGAACAGCACGCCCTCTCTGATCTTCAACGAGTCCCATTGAGCCCAGTACGACTTGTAGGTGGCGCTCTTCGGTGCGATGTCCTCCCAGGTTGGTCTCGTCCCTGCCTCAACTTCCCTCAAGAGTGGCCCCAAGTCTGCGTCCGCCAGCTGCTCCCTCCTCAGTCCTGCGCTATCCCATCCATCCGCAGGCACTGCCGTGGCTACTCGGACTGCTGCGGCACGCTCCTTCTCCTCCACTCTTGTGCACTGGCCGCACTCTTCTGGACAGGGTGTTCGGGACATGGCGTCAGCGTTACCGTGGCTCTTCCCTCTACGATGTTCCGAGGTGAAGTCGTACTCCTGCAGCCTCTGGACCCAATCTGCTGTCTGGCCTTCTGGTCGTGCCGTCAAAATCACCTCGCTCCTCGCGGGGACAACCACGTCTTCGTTCAAGACGACCCTGCAGATTCCAAGGCGCTCTTCTGGTTGACGGAGCATAACCTCTTCTCCGTTGAGTCGCAGGACCTTCCTGCCGACGTCGACAGTCGCCTAGTGGCTCCTGAGTGCATCCAGTCCCAGAATCACCTCCTCAGCCACCTTCGCGACGAACACCCACAGACGCACGGCACTCCGCCCCAAGGTCAGCTCCAGCAGGGCCTCCTTCTCCATAGGCAAGGTGTCGCCCGATGCCGTGACAAGCTCGTATGGTCGGCTCGACTTCCTCGTCGGCAAACCCTTCGCCACGTCAGGTCTGATGATGGTCAAGGCTGCCCCAGTGTCCACCAGCACGCGGCACGGCATCCCTCTACCCAACCGTCCGCGATGAGGCTGTCATCCATACGCCGGCTGACGGCGCGCAGTGTCACTCGAGGGGATGGTGGTAATGGCGCCGACGTGCCCCTCTCCACGACGGCCCTTACTCGTTTTCCGGCTGCTGTCCCTGGTGTGGGCAGTCTCTCTGCAGGTGTCCGGGCTGTCCGCACCCCCAACACAGGCCACTAGGTGTTCGCCGGCGTCCCTCGGCCCGGTCTTCTGTCTCCGGTGTAGCGTACACTCCTCGTTCTCGACGTCGGGATGGTTGTTACCTTGGCCGCCTCCATCCTTAATGCTGCTCTCAGCGCCTCGTGGATGGTTTTATAATCGCCGAGCATTAGGCGCTGACGAATCTCCGTGTCTCGTACCCCGTCCATGAATGTGTAGGCAGCTTCCCGGGATACGAATGCTGGTGGCAGGTTGACTAGGGCCTTGCTTGCTAGTTGTTCAACTGCCAGGGCGAACTCCTGGAGCGTCTCCCCTGGCTGCTGTGACCTTGCCTTTAGCTGGCTGCGGTACGCTGCGGCTAAGCGGTGGTTTCCGAAACGATTCTCCAGGTCCTCCCAGATGTCCTTGGGCGACGCCGTTGTCTGCACCGCGTTTAGGACTTCCACGGCCCGTCCCTGGAGGCTGGCTATTAACTGTGTGGCCTCCTCTGGCGACCATTTGTTGTGCCGGGCCACTGTGTCGAACTGGTGGCGGAAGACTTCAAACGTTGACGCGCCGTCATACTTGGGAGGTTTGACGCGCGCAGATGTGTCGCGTCCCGGCGCGTCGGCCTTCAAATCCTTCAGTCTCCTGCCGACGACGTCCTCCACCATGGCTTTCAGGGACTTGACGCTGCTGTCGGCCTTTCCCTCCAGATTGTTTACGCGGTTCGCGAGGTCTTCGACGTCTTCAACCATGACGTTCAGGGACTTGGCGTTATTGTCGGCCTTTTCCTCTAGGTCATTGAAGCGGTTCGCCGTGTCCTCGACGCGCTCGTCCACTTGGCCCATCCGCTTGCCCAGCTCCGTCACGTTATCCCTCACGCCGGCCAACTGTTCTTCAAATTTGGCGGCGAGAGCCTCGTTCGCCACCTTCATTTCCGTGGTCAGTTCGGCCATCTTTGCGGTCATTGTCGTGGCCAAGTTGTTGTTTGCCGTTTCCGTCTTCGCTGTTGATTCGGCCTTCATTTCTTCCATCTTCTCGGTGATGTTGTCGTTGGCCGTCTTCATTTGTTTCAACTCTGCGGCCAGGTTGTCATTTGCCGCTTCTGTTTTTGTTGTTAACTCGTTCATCTTCGCGGCCAAGTTGTTATTTGCCGTTTCCGTCTTCTCTGTTAATTCGTCCTTCATTTCCATCATCTCCAAAAAAAATTTCCAATGCCGAGTCCATGGTTGTAATGTTTGGTGATGTTATCGTCCCGCTTCCTGACACCAGTGTGACTTTGTGGGTTCGTGAAATGAAAAGTCCAATTATACAAACTCAACAATTTTCTTTATTTCCACCGAATTACAGTTGAACACTTGCCAATTACACAGAATTACGTAATGCGCACAATTACGATTCACCAGTTCGTCCGTTACCGTTCCAATGCACGTACACAGTCTTCTCGTCCGCTCGCTAGCACGTCATGCACTGACTGACTTCCAGCCCGACGTGTTGCTTAGATAGGGTCAGCTGGCCAAATTAGAAGTTTCTGGTTTCAGTGAATCGCCGCGAAAATTCCAGAGGACAGGGGAAGGGGAAAGAGGTGGCCAGCGACAAGTGACATTTCCCTAATCAACCTCTCAGTTAGTGACAGAGACTAATGGGAGGGTGTGGCTTGGCTGCCTCTGGTCCCCTCTCAGCTGTCGCTGGTCGGGCCTTCCGATAATTGGGTGACAATATTATCTGCAAGAAGATAACTGAAAAATGTGGAGCAGAATTGGATGCCAATTTAAGAAAGCTATGGAATCCGAAAATAATTATTTTCAACGTTCCAGATGACATCACACCTGATAATATATTAGCTGCAGTAACAACACAAAATAAAGGAATGGAAGATTACAAGAGTGAACTGAAGGCACTATTGGCATTTGAGGATAGGAAAAAACAAAAGAACATTGTTCTAGAACTGAGTGCAGCAGCAAGAAAACAGATAATTGATAGGAAACTGAAAATTGGCTGGCACATTTGTAATTGGAATGATTACAGCAGAGTTAATCGGTGCTACAAATGTTGCAAGTATAATCACAAGGCTTCTGACTGCAAAGGGAAACAAACATGAAGGAATGCCCTGCAAAAAAGGAAGAATATAGGTGCATAAACTGCATTAACTATAAAAAATACAACAAAGATGAAGCGATAAATGTTAATCACTCTGCACTTGATGGACAATGTCCCAGCTATCAGTTTGCACTGAGAAGAATCGAACAAAACACAGATTACTAACATGGATAAAAGTAAATCCAACTTGCTGTGTTTCCAAGTAAATGTTCAACACTCTAGAGTAGCAACTTCTAACTTGGTGCAACTAATGCATGAGCAATGTATAGACGTAGCATTTATACAGGAGCCCTATTTAATAAATAACAAGTTAGCTGGCATACCATTAACATCTAGGATTTTTACTGCTGGTGATCACAGATCAAGTGCTGCAATTATAATAAACAATAAAGACATTGATGCTACCACAATCAGACAGGTATCAGATGAAGACTGTGTGGTTATACAGGTGACACACGGGAATAAAAACTTTTTTGGAGCTAGTATGTACTTCGATGGGCATGCAGATATAGAAAACGACATTTGAAAGATGGAAAAAATTATGCAGTTTACCACTGGTCATGGATTGATGATTCTAGCAGACACCAATGCTAGAAGCAAATTATGGCATGACACCCTATCCAATGAACGAGGCAGAAACTTGGAAGCATTTATTACTATGAACAACCTACATATTCTCAACGAAAACAGTGGAGTGCCAACCTTCGAAACACAAAATGGTAAAAGTTGGATTGACTTGACCATAGTTAATAACAAACTACTGCGGGACATACAGGGTTGGACCACAGGAACAGAAGAAAGCAGTGCTGATCATAAAATAATATCTTTCGGTGTAGGGAATGCCACCCGAAACCAGATGCACACACACACACACACACACACACACACACACACACACACACACACACACACACACACACACACAAAGCAATCAGATATGTTACAAATCCACAAAACTATGACAAATTTAAAGAACTCTTAACAAGAAGCTTCACCAATAATTTCAACTGCAATGGAAACCTGGAGGCTTTAGATGAAGAACTGGTTGAAAAGGTTAGATCCAGCTTAGATATTGAACACCTGATTGAGATTTACTACACTAGCATCCAGAAGCATGCAGTGGAGCATTCCGTCTAAGTAGAGGCAAGCAAAGAAAACTTAAAGAGAAAACCGTACCATGGTGGACACTAGAGCTAACTTTGCTGAGGAAAAGAACAAATGCACTGATACGTCGCTATCAAAGAACCATGAACAATGAACAGCTAAGAGAAGAGCGAAGAAATCAATATCTGCAAGTTAGACAACAGTATCAAGTAAAAATACAGGCTGAGAAAGTGAAGTCATGGAAGGAATTCTGTAGTGCAACTGATGGTTCAAACCCATGGACTGCAGTTTACAAGATGGCAGCTCACAAAACTAGAGTTCAGACTTCGCTCACTACACTCAGAAAAGAAGATGGAACCTACACTGAAGATACCTTAAGCACACTTAAGTATATGCTGGAAAACTTCACTCCTGAAGACAATGAAGAGGACGACACTGATCAGCATAAAGAACTTAGGAGGACAGCATCACAACTGATGCATACACCAAATGACAAGTAATTTACATTAACTTTAAAGAGAGTCGATTAAAGTTAATTTATCATAACAACACTGTTTTCAACACTTCCAAGAAAGGAATTGAAGGAATTTACAGTCGGAGAAATAGCGAGAATAATAAAAGCTTTCAACCCGAAGAAGGCACCAGGAGAAGATGGGATAACAAGTGATATACTGCTCATCGCCTTTCAGAGTTGCCCACTTTTCCACACTGCAGTATACAACAAGAGCCTGGAAACCGGTATATTCCCTGCAAGATGGAAGCACTCACTGATAATTCCCATTGTGAAACCTTGGAAAGCACAAAGTGAATGTGTGACAAAATTTAGACCTATAAGCTTACTAAATGTAAATGGAAAAATCTTAGAAAAGCTCTTGATAAGAAGAATTGAGCACCACATGAATTCAAGAAATCTGTTTAATACCAGGCAATATGGATTTATGGCCCAAAAAAGCACAGTTGATGCACCAATGTCAATGAAATCATTTGTGGAGATTAATTTAAATGAATTTGGGTATATCATTTTAGTAAGTTTGGATGTGAAAGGTGCATTTGATGCTACCTGGTGGCCTGGAATACTAAACAATTTAAGAAAAGTGAAGTGCCCAAGCAAATTATACAAGCTATCCCAGAGCTATTTCAAAGACAGAACAGCCAGTCTTTGCTCTAGTGAGTTCAAGATGGAAAAGCAAGTTAAGAGAGGATGTCCACAAGGATCGTGTTGCGGACCTGGATACTGGAACATTCTCTATAATTCTCTGCTTAACTTAGAATTCTCTAAGCGAACAGAAGTAATTGCCTTTGCAGATGATCTGCTAATCATGAAAAAGGGAAAGAGTACACTTGATGCCGAAAATTTTGCCAATTAGGATTTAAAGAAAATTGAATTATGGGCCAAAGAAAATAAAATAAAATTTAAAGAGTCTAAATCAAAAGCCATAATGATAACAAGGAAGAAAAAAATAAACAACGAAGCAATTAATATCTATCTTAACAACAAAGTTACTGAACAAGTAGATATACTCAAATACCTTGGCATATATATTGACAAAAGGATTAGATTCAACCATCATGTTGATAATCTACATGACAAAGCAATAAAATTGACAAATTCATTATCCAAGACTGCAAAACTTACCTAGGGGCTTGGAAACAAAGAATTACACACCATATATAAAGGTGCCATAGAGCCAATATTAACATATGGAGCCCCAATTTGGGGAGCTGCTCTACAAAACCAAAAGAACTTAAGGGAAATGCAGAGAATACAGAGACTATTCAATATTAAAATCATAAAAGGGTACAGAACGATATCATATGATGCTTCCTGTGTCATAGCTGGTATTGAACCCATTGACATAACCATCAATGGGAAGATAGCACTATACAGGGCTGTACATGAAAGGAATAACTATGATGCACCCTTACCACCAAGGAAATGGCCACATCCTGCAGAAGTTCCTGAAATCACAGAAGCTGAGGAAGCCACTAATTACATATTCAGAATCTACACAGATGGGAGTAAAATAGCGGACAGGGTTGGAGCTGCAGCAGTGGTGTTCAAACATGAAGCACTTAGTCTTCAACTAAAATATAGATTGGATGGCAAGTGTTCAAACAACCAAGCAGAACAAATAGCTATATTGAAAGTGCTACAAGAGCTTCGAAACCATATAGACGTAGCACTTGAAGAAAAGACAGCAGCAATTTACTCAGATAGCAAGGTAATGCTGGACACACTGGTAAAAAATATAAAGCACAACTCAGTCGTGGAGGACATTGCAGCCACTCTTAACATCCCTGCAACAAGCTAATTGGAGAATCCACTTCAAATGGGTGAAAGCCCATGTAGGAATACCTGGCAACGAGATGGCTGATAAATTGGCCAAGGCAGCTGCTCAAGATGAAGGACTGCCAATCATTTACAATAAGGTTCCCAGGTCAACGATCAAAGCAGACATAAAAGAAAGAGGACACGAACAATGGCAACATAGGTGGAACAGCACAAACAAAGGGGCTCTCTGTAAAACTTTCCTCCCAACAATTAAAGATAGGTGAAAGAGAAAACTTCCCATTACACCAGAACTTACTGCTACAATCTCAGGTCATGGAAAAACTAAAGATTACCTATACAGGTTCCACATTATTGATGATCCAAAATGTACATGCAGTAACCTCCAACAAACAGTTAACCATTTAATTTTTGAATGTAAAGACAAACAGCAGAGATCTATATTGGTGGCAGAAGTGCAAAACCAAGGAGGAAAATGGCCCACAACCAACCAGGAATTAATCACAAAATACTTGAAACCATTTTGCAAATATATTCATTCAATTAAATTATAAAAAGTGGTTAACTTTAAATTCAATATATTTATAAATATACTAATAGAATTAGAGATAAGACTACAAAAATAATATAAAACAATACAATGCAAGAATAGGCTAGTAAACTAGAGAAAGGAACTACCAACATATAGGTTAGAAAAAGCTCAAAGGTGTATATATCAAAAATAAATTAGGAACAAGTCTGTTAAGCTTATACATTTAAAATTGAATCTGTAAATTATAATGTATAATTATGTATTGTAATGCATGTAATATTACCATGTAATGGGGCATGCAGTTGATACCAATAAAGAGCAAAAAAAAAGACACACAGACAGACACAGACAGACAGACAGACACACACACACACACACACACACACACACACACACACACACACACACACACACAGACACAGACACAGACACACACATACACACATACACACAATGTAAAAAAATTCCTAGAACTGGAGATTTAATTCAAGCAGCATAAGATAGAAGTGGATATATTTCATCAAGACAGAACACATTTTATCCTTTAAAAATTCAACCACATGGTGTGCATAGTGCTTGGTACCCTCTGCCTACCATTTGACCGTGCGTCCTCTACTTTGGCCACACAGAAAATCATTGGAAGTTAACAGTATATGAAAAAACTATGGCACAGGACATTCCAATGTCCTCTGTGCATGGCATGTGCCACTTTTGTAACAAGAAGTTAAAACTCCTTATATCAAACAATTCTCCAAATGACCTCAAAATGGTTAATATACTCTTTTTCATATTCCTAATATGATAAAAGTGCCAAGGGACAAACCTAGCTCTCACATTCCTTGTAATAACAGTACCAAAGCATGAAAGTAGTCCTTTCATATTCATGATGCTAGCAGATTAATTCAATTCAGTTCAATTTATTCATCCTTTAAATCTTCATACAAGATTGTGGACATGTCAAAACAAAAATATTTACAAAATTAAGTACAAAATTTAAATATAGAAATTACAAAAAATTGTATAAGAGTAAATGCCAAAATATAATAGTATAACTAACTTTCCAAATACCCTTGAATAGAATAAAAACATGCTTCACTTAAAAATTTATGTATTTCAAATTAAAAATCTTTTGGTTGTCAATCTGTTTTAAATAAAGAGGTAACTTATTGTACAGTTGGGTACCACTATAAGTGAAGGAATGTTTTGTATAACGTGATATTATGACTAATTGCTAAGTCTTTATAAAATTAGAAACATAGTTTGGATTGCACATGAAATGTTGAACATCAAAACAGTATTACCACCCATTCACTTAAGCTTTCCATTGTAGCCTTGCAAAATAACTGTACTTTGTACAATGTGCTAATTTATGTAGTTATGCTGTTAAAAAATTTAGAAGACCTTTGTTAAATGGACTATAAATATTTGTTCTTGACTGACATGTAAATAATAATTATGTTAATATGACAGAGTATGCCTGTAACTAAACTATTTGAGAAAATAGTATTCACATAGATACTGAAGCAGGTAGAAAGTGCTATAATACGGAAATCTTCACTGATACCTTTCATCAAAGGAGAGGATAGAAAGGGGGAAAAAATATTCATGCATGAAAGAATTTGTTTGCAACCTTGTAGAGACATATTAATATTAATTAAAAACTTGAACAAGACAAATAAATATATATAAATTAAAATCTTATATTTGTTCTTAATGTTACACATGTTTAATGTTATCACAAAAGTTTATAGAAAATGTAATGAAATTCTGAATTGTGTGTTAATGAAAGCTATTTTGAAATGCTCATAGTTGGCATGCAATTTACATATAGCACTTTCTCTATAATTATCCAAACAGCAGTATAATGTTTTAACAGCTATTTAGAATGTATAACTTGCCATAATCATATTAGGGTTCATAGAAATATTTAAGTAACTTGCATGTAGTTTTTGTATTAATAGTTGCTGAATTAAGAAAGCAAACGTTATGAGCATGTTCTTTAATTACCAAAATAGAAGATGGCATGGTTAATAAATAGATGTTTGCTAAACAGTTAAACTGTCCATGCATATTTAAAATTATTAAAGGAATAAAAAAAAAAAAAAATATGGAGTAAAATGTAAACAGCATGAGAAGCCTTATATGTGTTATCCTCCTCCCAATGCTTGGATAAATATTTTAGAGCTACATTAAATAATATGTAAATTTGTCATATTGTTTTATTTATAAGGTCTTAATAGCACCATATGTTGTCCATTCATTTGAAGTTATAATGGATTTGTGATGTCACTATTAAGTGCAACAGATTATATAGTGTTTTCTTTTTTCATCATATAATTTTTATTCTCATAATTGTGATATACAATAGCTATATCAACTCAGATGATGATTCTTTATGGCTGCTGAGATATACAAAGTAATAGTTAGGTATGTATACTTGACCCTTGTCAATGTGATGTAAAGTGAAGCTTTGTTTCTTCAATTTAAGTATAAATTTACAAAATGTCTTGCTTCTGAGGTGGGGGATGAATGGCAGTAAGAAGTAGGAAAACCCCAGGATCATTTAATCTTCACCTATTTTACTTCTGTTCATAAAAGGTATGATGTACCTCATTATAGGTATGATGTAAATAGGTACTAGTAATGATGTAACCCTTCCATAGTAGAACAAATATTTAATATGTAGGCCAGATTAACCCCCCTCCCTTTATATCGTTGAAGCTTTTCTTAAAACTGGCTTCATAAATACTTTATAATAATTAAGTCATACAATTTCTCTACGGTTATGAATTTGTACTGAATCTCTCTACATTGTTTTTTCAGGGAAAGTTTTTCCGGTGCTCTGATGGTTCTAAGATGACAGAAGCAGAATGCCAGTAAGTTTTGTTTTAGTTAGTGTAACTATGAAGTACAAAGCATGAGAGTAATTCATTTAAAAACATGTAAGTCATTGATTTTGCAGTTTAGAAATGTAAATGATACATTACTTGTGTGTACCATTCAACTAAACATCTTCAGTCACTCTTGGAAGATTATCACGACTTCATTATTGCAATACTTCAAAAATTAATAATTGAGATTGTAATAAAGCCATTAATTTTATTACTGTAAAATAACTGACAGCTGTTGTACTCAACTTGCATCATCTATGACTCAAGCATAAGACAGCATTTCATTATAACTTCTTAATCTCAGTAACAAACCTAATTGTCTTGAAGACTTGTATAGTAAGTGTTATCTAAAATGTGTCATCTTAACATCTAGCTGTTATTATGATAGAATTTCTAGAAAATTTAAAACCTGTTACAGCAACTGCACAGGTTTAAATGCAGTGGTAGATCAAGATGGGGGACATTATTACACTTCTCTGAATTATAATTGAGCAGAGTTAAGATTCTGCAATGTCAGAGTTATTGAATAACTTGATCTGCAGTGACTTAATAAAATTCAGAAAAATCAGAATAAGAGCCAAAAATTACCAAAATTACAGTGTTTGCTGGTCACTGCTATATTATCAGAGGAATCACTAGGGTGATGCCAAAATCACTAAAGTAGAAGTCTGCTCCAGGGATATCATATTCTTTTTGTTCTAGAATTTTCAGTACTATTGGCTTTATTTTATTTTACACTATATAAATTAGGTTGTTTCTGAAGTCAGACTAAATCAAATATATATGCTGAAAATATTCAAATTGGTCTTTACTATCTGATTCAGTGGCTGTTATGTATGCATCTTTTCTTAGTGGCACATATTTGGTCTTTGATGATGGAGATATTAATCAGCCTGAAGTTGAAGAAAGAAAATGGATAAGGAACAGATTCCATTTTGATGATGTTGCCAAAGCAATGCTAACATTATTTACAGTTTCTACATTTGAAGGTTGGCCAGGGTAAGTTTGATTTCATGTTAGAACCATTTCTATAGCAGTAGTTCAATTTAGTAATATAAATTGGAAAATAAGAATAAATTAAACAATGAACTAATGTTTGAAGGTATAACAGCGATGTCCAAATTAATAAAACATTTGCAGTCTTTTTTTTTTTTCATACTCTGTTACTTATTTTATTTTTAGGGTTTGTCACCACCTCCCAACGTTACACAAAATTTTGAAGCAGTGTGCGTGTCTGGCCTCAGTCTCGAGCAAGTCTTATTTTGGGGTGTGTGTGAGTGTATATATGAGTAAAGATGACACTGAAATCCAAGTTTAAGATTTGTTTAATAACTACTTAACTTTTTTATAATATTCACATAAATTGCGAAGCTGCTGACCAATATATACTAATCTATATTAATGCACAGAGCTGCATATGTGAAATGTATACTATGTGATCACACATAATGCATTATTGATGGCGAGAAAATACACTCCCTCCAACCATGTCTTTCTTCCTTGACCAGCCATGTTGTGACTGAGATTTCTCTCAAGAAAATGTGTTACTGACACACCAGAATTTCCACTAACCATCTGGACTTTTGATTCTTTTGTTTCCGTTCAGTGACTAGTCTCTAAGAAGTTTCTAAGGAAGTCTCTTTCACAAAACCCAACTATCTGGGCTGCCATCAAAGCTGGCTTCCCAGTGTTAACTGCTTAACCGACATCCTGTTTCACATTTAACAAATATTTCAAATAATCATATCTAATCTATTATGATTCCTAATTTATTGAATATATAATATTGTTATCAGGGCCTAGTTTTGAGAGCTGTTGCTTCCATTTTCAACCTCAAAGGTGCAACTGTTATTGGTTGTCGTTGCCTGCAGTCTTCTCTCTGGTGGTGGAATAATGATCTTCTTTGAAATTATTATGATTAAAAGCATTTATAAAAGTGAGGCTAATTTCATATTAAAAGACTTAGTAAGTCATATTTTATTAAAACTTAAAACTTCACTCATGTAAATTACTAAATACATTCTAGTTTTTAATAGTTGACATGTGAAGTTTTAAGTTTATAATAAAATGACTCTTGAGTCTTTTGAAATTAACTTCTTTATTAAATTGTTGACTGAGGGCATATTAATTAGTCTTTGTATTTCTATGTCATGTTATAAGTTCATGGCTTGTTACACCTTTTAATAATTTTGTATTTCAGTCAAGGTTATATATACTTTTCAGTCCAAAAGTGAACTACTACTGCTGTGAATTTAAGAAATTAAAAAAGGTCTTTAGAGAATAACATTTCTGGCACCAATAAACAGCTATTCATTAGTAAAATTGTTAAATTTAAGAATAGAAAGGTGAAATCCCATCAATCTGTAGATCCAGAATACTCTAAATAAATTGTAAGGATATTAAAAAATTTTGCACAGAGAAATCAAAAGAAATCCAAAAACCAGAGTTAAAGAACGTTTCAGAAATATCAAATTGAAATAGGAAGACAAGTCAGCAATATTATTGTACTTTTGGAATGAGAACCTAACCTTAACCCAAATATAAAATTAATAAAAGGCGTGATACGCCATAAAAAGCTTCTGGGAGAAATCTATATATGAAAATACAAAGACTGGCTAATAAATTTTGAAATCTCACCAGTCAACAATTTAATAAAAAAGTGAATTGTTTCGCCACCAGATAGAAGACTGCAGGCTACAACAACCAAGGACAGTCAGACCTTTGAGGTTGAAAATGTAAGGAACAGCTCCCAAAGCCAGCCCCTCAAAAAATTAGTGACTTGGAGGTCCAAAAAAAGAAAAAAAGAAACAAAAAAAAAACTACAAATGGTTTAAAAATAAATAAATTAGATGTAATATACTAAGACAGTAGTTAATAACATTTATGTGAGGTAAAGTAGGTACTAACTTAATATGCACAGATAGCAATGTGTAGCAATAAAATTTGTTCATCCTAAACCTCATTTTACCCCTGTATCACAAAAATTAATGCTAATTGTTAGCACAGAAAGAGACAATCTTTGTTTAATTCTTGACCAGATCAGGAGATTTTTCATTCATCTGTACAACTTCTGTTCTTTGTGTATACAATGTCCCTCATCCATACATGCAGGGGAATGACAAATCACAATATTATCAAAGTGTGATATGATTGAAAAAAGGTACACATCAATTTAAATCCTTCAAAGGTGAACAATTTAAAGCATATAAAGTACTAATATAAAGATAAACTTGCTGGTTTAAAGGAGAAGTGTGAAGAATTAGGGCTTTCATTATAAAAGTATTAAATTTATAACAAACAAGTTTTGCTGATAGAGAAATAACTATTGTCTCTTACTTGTTGGCATCTTTCTTAAGTTCTTTATAATTAACTTTAGTGCAAAGTGTGATTTCCTGAATATAAATATCAGAAATGCGTTAACTTTGTATTAATACAATTTTTATATTTCAACATTTTGGAGTTGGTTATTTTGAAGCCATTAACCCAAAGTATTCCCATAAGATTTAGAAGAGTGGCAAAACAGTCACAATTTAAACACAAAAAGTACAACATAGGGGTGATTGCCAAATTAAAGATTACAGTGCACTTTTTGTGAAGTTTAAAAAAAAGTGAGTCTTCAGTTATCTTGTATACTATTTATCTATTTTATTAAAAACACAATTTTTTGCTAATTTTTCTCTAAGAAAACGTCAGAGTAAACAAACAAAAGCCAGCTCTTATGTAGTTCCATAAGAGTGTTTCACATTCTAGGAAACAACTGAAGTAAGTTACTTTCTTGGAAGTGTTGAAAACAGTGTTGTTATGATAAAATTAACTTTAAAGAGAGTCGATTAAAGACACTAGACAACACTTACTTTTAAATTTTTCCGGAACTAGTTTCAGAGGCTTTGCCTCTATCATCGGCCGGCTCTCGACTGATTCTCGTTGGTGTAGCTGACGATACCTTGTCACAGGTCTCCTCTGGTGGCGGCTCAAGGAACTTGCTGAACAAATCCTTCTGGGGGATGTCGAAATTGAATACTTTGTTCCTATTTTTTGAAATGAAGATTTGTTCCCATGTGGATAGTTCTTGTTTTCCTGATGTATGTTTCAGTAGTTTTGGTTCTGGATTTATGTTGTGGTTTTTTTCCCAAAAATGTGTGGCAACTGCTGATTTTTCTAATTGTTTATATTTTATGTTTCTAAAGTGTTCCTTTGCTCTTGTTTCTAAATTTCTTTTTGTTTTTCCAATATAAATTTGACTACAGTCATTGCATTCAATTTGATATATACCAGATTTTTTGTTTGATGGAATAGCATCTTTGATGTTTGAGCAAATTAGGTTTTTTAAGGAGAAATGGTTGACTGGTGCTAGTTGAATACCTGTGACAAGGTATCGTCAGCTACACCAACGAGAATCAGTCGAGAGCCGGCCGATGATAGAGGCAAATCCTCTGACACTAGTTCCGGAAAAATTTAAAAGTAAGTGTTGTCTAGTGTCTTTAATCGACTCTCTTTAAAGTTAATTTTATCATAACAACACTGTTTTCAACACTTCCAAGAAAGTAATTGTAAGTCTTCAAAAAACAAAATATTCAACTAGCACCAGTCAACCATTTCTCCTTAAAAAACCTAATTTGCTCAAACATCAAAGATGCTATTCCATCAAACAAAAAATCTGGTATATATCAAATTGAATGCAATGACTGTAGTCAAATTTATATTGGAAAAACAAAAAGAAATTTAGAAACAAGAGCAAAGGAACACTTTAGAAACATAAAATATAAACAATTAGAAAAATCAGCAGTTGCCACACATTTTTGGGAAAAAAACCACAACATAAATCCAGAACCAAAACTACTGAAACATACATCAGGAAAACAAGAACTATCCACATGGGAACAAATCTTCATTTCAAAAAATAGGAACAAAGTATTCAATTTCGACATCCCCCAGAAGGATTTGTTCAGCAAGTTCCTTGAGCCGCCACCAGAGGAGACCTGTGACAAGGTATCGTCAGCTACACCAACGAGAATCAGTCGAGAGCCGGCCGATGATAGAGGCAAAGCCTCTGAAACTAGTTCCGGAAAAATTTAAAAGTAAGTGTTGTCTAGTGTCTTTAATCGACTCTCTTTAAAGTTAACTGAAGTAAGAATAATAATTATTTAAGTACATCCTTGGGACATAATTAAACACCAAAGTTCTGGATATGGAAGTCAGCATCCAACCAGCTGTACCTCTAAAGCATAAACAAATATATTTAAACTACCTTCTGTTGTATTTCACTAGTCAATTGGTTTTTCTCTATTTAAAACCTGTCAATTTCTCCCTGATAGCTTGTGCATCCTTTGTTCTTCTTTTTCAGACTCTTCATGTAATACATCCAGAAAAGATTGTAGCTATGCCTTGCTTTATGAACATCCACTTTATTAGATTGCAAACATCCCTTTGCTCTATATCATTGACCCTGTTTCAAAATGCTAAGGTCCATGCCTCTGGTGTGCTCCATAAATTTAATTCCCAGTCTCCGAGAAATGAGTAAGGTTCAGGGACAATTGTCAAAGTTGTACTATTTTTAATAAAAGTAAATGGCCAACTTCAGTGATACCTACCTGAAGGATCACCTAATTCTCAAGCATTCTTAGATAGATAGTATAAGAATAACATTTGTCATATGCTTCGTTTGCTGTGCAGAGGACATAGCAGCCATCAGCTCACCTCACAGTTTTGAGAAACAATGTATCAGTAATCATTGTATACTAATAGGAAAATGTTGCAAATTCAACTGCAGTACACATGTAGAAAATGTTATTGTATTTCAATTAAGTATTAAACCAGAAGTAAAAGCAACTCTAGTCTTGGGTACCTTGCTTGCAAATGTAAACTTAATCAACAACAGCCTGTTTCTGTGCTCATAATAGCTGAATTCAGTAAAGCATGTTTCTGCTGATCAACAGTGTTGGCAAAACTTGGATCAATTTCCATGTAACACATGGTTTTCTCTTTTTCTTCCTTTGAGCATCATTATTTATATAACCTGTGATAAATATAGAATTACCAGATTAATGGAATTGCTTTCTGGTAGAGCTCTTCTTTTAGAGCAGCACTTTAAATGGCTATTTTTATTTTGCATAGCCCTGTAATTTTTCCTTCCATCTTACAAAGGCCACAGCATACTTTAAAAAATATTAATTGCATCTCTTTCAAATACAAGGAGCATTCAAAATGTAACTTACACATGATTCTGGCAGACCAAGTAACTTTTAGTGAGTGACTCACTCTAATGCAAAGTGACACAGTCACATCTCACTATTTTTCAACATAGTGAGGTTTCTGTAAACAATTTTAAAGTTCTACTAATCATTCAATTCCTTGACGATAGAAATCTGCTCCTTGCTTATTGGAGAACTGCTGTTTGGACTGGTTCATCATTGGCAAAACTGTTTTCTCCCAGATAATTTACCTTGCCAAACAGATGGAGATTGCATGGTGCTAGATCCAGACTGTGATCTGGATACTTCGTACCTCCTAACAAAAACATTGATGCAAAGCATGCTGTATGAGGTGTTGCATTGTCATGAATGCGAACAATGCCTCTGCTTAACTTTCCACGTATCTTGTTCTTTACAGCATTGTGCAACAACGTCAATGTTTAACGGTAAGAATCAACATTAATTGTCCTGCCCTTCTGCATAAACCCTGTGTAAACAACTCCTTCACAATCAAAGAAAACAGTAGCCATGGTCTTCTCTGCTGATAGCACAACTGAATTTTTTCCTCACAGGTGAGGATGTGTCTCTCCATTCCATAGATCCCCCTCTTGGTTTCAGGAATGAAATGTTGCACTTATGCCTCATCACCTATATAAGGCATTGCTTAGGAAATCATTGCCTTCAACAGAGTAATGCTGAAGTCCAAAAAGCTATAAAATGCTTCTTTGTGTGCAGTTGTCACTGACTGGAGAACCCAACATAGGCTCAGTTTCTAATACTGCAAGTACTCCTCCATGATAGAATAAGCACTGCCTATTGAGATGCTGAACTGCTGCGCATTTTCTGGGATACTCACTCTGCATTTGCAGCAAGTCACCTCATCGGCTTTCTGAATATTTCTTCTACGGTCAATCTTGATAGCCTTCCTTCTCAATCAACATCACCTGCATGTGTACCTCCTTGTTCAAATGTTCATTTCACAATTTGTGGATGCAACATTGCATTGGGTTCATACATGATCACAATTTCATGGTGTCTCTGTGCAATTCAGACATTTTCTCCACAAAAATCATACTTTTTTGCACACTTCAAAATTGGAGTAGGACGCCACCTCACTCTCTCACTGTGATGCACTTCTTACCAGTACCATAGCACATTTGTCTCTGCAGGAAATAGAGCATATGAACTCTACTCTGACAATGCATCGATCTTGTTCCATAATGTTATTAGCCCCTGATGACATGTGTAACTTACTTTCCATATGTTCTTCGTATAACAGGAATATGCTTACTGCAACTGTCATTGATTCCTTCCATAATTAATATCATTTTCCTCTAAATACTAATTTACAATTTTCTTTAAATATTGTCACCCAATTATCGGAACGCCAGACGAACGACAGCTGAGAAGGGACCAGAGGCAGCCGAGCCACGCCCTCCCATCAGTCTCTGTCACTAACCGAGAGGATGATTAGGGAATTGTCACTTGTCACTGGCCGCCTCTTTCCCCCCTTCCACTGCCATCTGGAACCTTCGCGTGGATTCACAGAAACTAGAGACTTCGAGAAGACGGCGATATTGCCATAAAAAGGGCTGCAGCGAGTGAAGTCAGTCAGTCAGTGCTTGACGTGCTAGCGAACAGACGAGAAGACTGTGTACGTGCATCGGAACGGTAACGGACGAACTGGTGAATCGTAATTGTGTGCATTACGTAATTCTGTGTAATTGGCCAGTGTTTAACTGTAAGTCGGTGGAAATAAAGAACATTTTTGAGTGGTGCAATTGGACTTTTCACTTCACGAACCCACAAAGTCACACTGATGTCAGGAAGCGGGACGATAACATCACCGAACATTACGGCCATGGAATCGGCATTGGAAATGCTTTTGGCGAAGATGAACGAGTTAACAACAAAAACGGAAGCGGCAAATAACAGCCTGGCCGCGAAGCTGGAGACTACAAATAACAACCTGGCCGCGGAACTGAAGCAAATGAAGACGGCCAACGACAACATCACCGAGAAGATGGAAGAAATGAAGGCCGAAATAACAGCGAAGACGGAAGAAATGAAGACCGAATTAACAGCGAAGACGGAAACGGCAAACAACAACTTGGCCACGACAATGACCGCAAAGATGGCCGAACTGACCGCGGAAATGAAGGTGGCGAACGAAGCTCTCGCCGCCAAATTTGAAGAACAGTTGGCCGGCGTGAGGGATGACGTGACGGAGCTGGGCAAGCGGATGGGCCAAGTGGACGAGCGCGTCGAGGATCTGGCGAACCGCTTCAATGACCTAGAGCAAAAGGCCAACAGTAACGCCAAATCCCTCAACGCCATGGCGGAAGACGTCGAACACCTTGCTAACCGCGTTAACAACCTGGAAGGAAAGGCCGACAGCAGCGTCAAGTCCCTGAGTGCCATGGTGGAGGACATCGTTGGCAGGAGGTTGAAGGATTTGAAGGCCGACGCACCGGTACGCGACACAACATCGGCGCGCGTCAAACCTCCGAAATATGACGGCGCGTCAACATTCGAGGTCTTCCGCCGCCAGTTCGATACAGTGGCCAAGCACAACAGATGGTCACCGGAGGAGGAGGCCACACAGTTAATAGCCAGCCTCCAGGGACGGGCCGCGGAAGTCCTAAACGCGGTGCAGACAACGGCGGCGCCCAAGGACATCTGGGAGGCCCTGGAGAATCGTTTCGGGAACCACCGCTTAGCCGCAGCATACCGCAGCCAGTTACAGACAAGGTCGCAGCAGCCGGGGGAGACGCTGCAGTAGTTCGCCATGGCGATTGAGCAGCTGGCTAGCTAGGCCTTGGTTGACCTGCCACTGGAGTTCGTATCCCGGGAAGCCGCCTACAACTTTGTCGACGGGGTACGGGACACGGAGATTCGTCAGCGCCTAATGCTCGGCGATTATAAAACCATCCACGAGGCGCTGACAGCGGCATTAAGGATGGAGGCGGCCAAGGTAACATCTATCCCGATGTCGAGAGCGAGAAGTATCCGCTACGCCGGAGACAGAAGACCAGCTGAGGAACGCCGGCGAACGCCTAGTGGCCTGTGTTGGGGGTGTGGACAGCCCGGACACCTGCAGAGAGACTGCCCACACCAGGAAGAGCAGCCGGAAAACGAGTAAGGGCCGTCGTGGAGAGGGGCACGTCGGCGCCATCACCACCATCCCCTCGAGTGACACTGCGCGCCGTCAGCCGGCGTATGGATGACAGCCTCATCGCGGACGGTTGGGTAAGAGGAAAGCCGTGCCGCGTGGTGGTGGACACCGGGGCGGCCGTGACCATCATCAGACCTGACGTGACGAAGGGTTTGAGGACAAGGAAGCCGAGCCGACCATACCAGCCTGTCACGGCATCGGGCGACACCTTGCCTGTGGAGAAGGAGGCCCTGCTGGAGCTGACCTTGGGAAGGAGTGCCGTGCGTCTGTGGGTGTTCCTCGCGAAGGTGGCTGAGGAGGTGATTCTGGGACTGGATGCCCTCAGGAGCCATGAGGCGACGGTCGACGTCGGCAAGAAGGTCCTGCGGCTCAACGGAGAAGACGTTATACTCCGTCAACCAAAAGAGCGCCTTGGAATTTGCAGGGTCGTCTTGGACGAAGACGTGGTTGACCCGCGAGGAGCGAGGTGGTGGTGACGGCGCGACTGGAAGGCCAGAGAACCAGGAACATGATGCTGGACCAGAAGACGCCTGTGCACGGACTATGTGTAGCCAGGGCACTGCTGCCGTGCCGAGAGGAGGTGCCAGTGAGACTGCTAAATCCAACAGACACCGATCACGACATCCAGGCCGGGATGGAGTTGCGAACGTGCGAGCCCGTGGTAAGCGTAACAGCAATCGACAAGACGCAGGAGCCGGTGCCGACGCAAAACCTGGGGCCCCGGCTAGAAGGCTTACTGGAGAGCGCGGCCAACCACCTCACCGCAGAGCAACTGGAGAAAGTTCGACTACTGCTAAGACGATATCAGCGCGTCTTCAGCCAAGGTGATAGTGATTACGGCCGCACTGACAAAGTGCTTCACCGCATCGACACCGGGGACGCCCGGCCTATTCGGCAACCACCTAGACGCGTTCCGCTGGCGAAGCAAGGGGCTATACGAGACATGCTGGAGGACATGAGAGGCAGTGGAGTGATTGAAGAGTCTGACAGCCCTTGGTGTTCCCCTGTAGTTTTGGTGATGAAGAATGGCGAGCTGCGCTTCTGCGTAGACTACAGAAAGTTGAACGCTGTCACCCGGAAGGACTGTTTCCCCTTACCCCGGATTGACGACACCTTGCACTCGCTAGCTGGTGCACAGTGGTTCTCGAACCTGGACCTGAAGTCAGGCTACTGGCAGGTAGCTCTAGACCCAAGAGACAAGGAGAAGACCGCATTCTCGTCAGGCCAAGGGCTCTGGCAGTTCACGGTTATGCCCTTTGGCCTCTGTAACGCACCAGCTACCTTCCAACGCCTCATGGAGTCAGTGATGAGAGGGCTGACTTACGATGCCTGCCTGCTATACCTGGACGACATCATCATCGTCGGGAAGACTTTTGAAGATCACCTCGAGAATCTGAGTAAGGTGCTACAGAGACTGCAGGTGACCAACTTGAAGCTGGACGCGAAGAAGTGCCAGCTCTTCCGCAAGGAAGTGAACTACTTAGGCCACATAGTCTCAGCAACCGGAGTGGCCACAGACCCGGAGAACACACAGGCTGTGAGAGATTGGCCTCGCCCAAAGGATAAGAAAGAGTTGCGCAGTTTCCTGGGGCTGTGCAGTTATTACCGCCGCTTCATAACGGGGTTCTCCAACATCGCAAAACCCCTCACCCGTCTGACAGAGGAACACCGGCCTTATGTGTGGACAGAGGACGCCGAAAACGCTTTCCAGCACCTAAAGGAGACCCTGTGCATTGCTCCAATTTTGGGTTTCCCACAACCGGGTGGCGCCTTCATTGTGGACACGACGCTAGCGACCATTGCATTGGAGGTGTCCTATCGCAGATCCAGGACGGCCATGAGCGGGTGATAGCCTACTACAGCAAAACGCTATCCAAGGCAGAGAAGAACTACTGCGTCACCCGACGAGAGCTACTGGCGGTGGTAAAGACCTTGGAGCACTACCACTAGTACCTGTACGGTCAGCCATTTCACCTGAGGACTGACCATTCCGCCCTAACCTGGCTATTGACCTTTAAGAACCTGGAAGGCCAGACAGCACGTTGGGTCCAGAGGCTGCAGGAGTACGACTTCACCTCGGAACATCGTAGAGGGAAGAGCCACGGTAATGCGGACGCTATGTCCCGAAGACCCTGTCCAGAAGAGTGCGGCCAGTGCACAAGAGTGGAAGAGAAGGAGCGTGCCGCAGCAGTCCGAGTAGTTGTGGCAGTGTCTGCGGACGGCTGGGATAGCGCAGGCCTGAGGAGGGAGCAGCTGGCGGACGCAGACTTGGAGCCACTCTTGAGGGAAGTGGGGGCAGGGACGAGACCAACCTGGGAGGACATCGCACCGAGGAGCGCACCTACAAGTCATACTGGGCCCAATGGGACTCGTTGAAGACCAGAGATGGCGTGCTGTTCCGGGTATGGGAGTCACCCGATGGGAAGGCACAGAGAGAACAGTTGGTACTTCCCCGGATTAAGGTCCCGGAAGTCTTGGAGGAAGTGCACGCCGGTACTTCGGGAGGACACCTGGGACCGAACCGAACAATTGACAAACTACGGCAGCGCTACTACTGGCTGAGACTCCGAGCAGATGCTGAGAGATGGTGCCGTCAGTGTCACGTGTGCGCGGCGTGTCGTGGCCCCCAGACTAGGAGCCGGGGTCGTATGCAGCAGTACAACGTCGGAGCGCCATTTGAACGGATCGCCGTTGACATTGCTGGATCGTTCCCAGTTTCCGAGCAAGGCAACAATTACCTAATGGTGTACGTGGACTACTTCACCAAGTGGCCGGAGGTGTATGCCATCCCAAACCAAGAGGCAAAGACCATCACAGACTGCCTCGTGGAGCAAGTGTTCTGTCGATTTGGGGTGCCGTTAGTGCTACACAGTGACCAGGGTACCAACTTTGAGTCCAACCTAATGAAGGAGGCACTACAAAGTCTTGGGGTGAACAAGACCCGCACGACGCCTCTACATCCCCAGTCGGATGGCATGGTCGAAAGATAGATCAAGACCTTAGAGGAACACCTGAGGAAGGTCGTGGCCAGCCATCATAGAGACTGGGACGTCAAGGTGCCACTGTTCTTGCTGCCTACTGCTCGTCTACACACGACACAACTTGGATGACGCCAGCCAGCTTAATGTTCGGCCGAGAGTTATGCCTCCCTTGTCACCTGGCTTTTGGAAGCCCTCCGGAAGCGAGACAGCCAGCGACCGAGTATATGGAGAACTTGGTGGACCATCTCCACGACATGCACGGGTGGCTCGCCAGAACATCCAGAAGGCGAGCGACCACATGAAGACCAGGTGTGACAGGCAAGCCAACAGCCAAGGGTTCCATCAAGGTGACCTGGTCTGGTTATACCGTCCTACCCGGACCAAGGGACACTGCCCGAAGCTCCAGCAGCCATGGAAAGGTTCGTACCGGGTGGTGAAGAGGATTAACGACGTGGTCTACCGCATCCAGAAGGTTCCCCGAGGGAAGAAGTTGGTGGTACACCTGGATCGTCTAGCCCGCTACAATGGTGCTGTTCGGGACGACCGGCTTTGTGGAGGGAGCAGTGTCACCCAATTATCGGAACGCCAGACGAACGACAGCTGAGAAGGGACCAGAGGCAGCCGAGCCACGCCCTCCCATCAGTCTCTGTCACTAACTGAGGGGATGATTAGGGAAATGTCACTTGTCGCTGGCCGCCTCTTTCCCCCCTTCCACTGCCATCTGGAACCTTCGCGTGGATTCACGGAAACTAGAGACTTCGAGAAGACGGCGATATTGCTATAAAAAGGGCTGCAGCGACTGAAGTCAGTCAGTCAGTGCTTGACGTGCTAGCGAACGGACGAGAAGACTGTGTACGTGCATCAGAACGGTAACAGATGAACTGGTGAATCGTAATTGTGTGCATTACGTAATTCTGTGTAATTGGCAAGTGTTTAACTGTAAGTCGGTTGAAATAAAGAACATTTTTGAGTGGTGCAATTGAACTTTTCATTTCACGAACCCACAAAGTCACAATATTAAAGGCTATCACCGTGTTAAAGGATCTACTTCGGTCATTCATCCTTAATGTTTACTTTAGCTTAGAGTGAATATAAAAGAGCATTACATCCTCAGTTTTTAAGGTCTCAACAAGCAAGGAAATTAAAATATTTTTGGCATAAGGAAAGGAACTAATTATTTTAGAAATTTTGAATCAATTCAGCATGAATATATTCCCAGCAAAAAAATTTTGGATTAATGCCAGTGCTCATAAAATGATGGTGGCCATCTTCTGGGACAGCAGTGGTGTAATCTTTATTCATTGCGCTCCAAAGGGCACTATGGTGAATGTTGCATGCTACCAAAATGTTTTGAAGAATATATTCCTCCCAGCATTGCATGAAAAATGGGCAGAAACGGTTGGATGTGTGCTCTTTCATCAATACAACCCACCAGTGCATCGGGCAAATGTGACACAGGAGTTTCTTCGTGACAACAACTTTAAAGTGATTGCTCATGCTCCCTACTTACCTGAAGTGGCTTCTAGCGACTTTTGGCTGTTTCCCACGATAAGACACCCTCTTTGGTCGTAGACTCACTAGTCGTGCCGCTATTGCCTCAGCGATTTTCCAGTGGTCAAAACACACTCCTAAAGAAGCGTTCACAGTGGCCATGGAATCATGGCATAGACGCATTGAAAAATGTGTATGGCTAGAGGGAGATTACGTTGAGAAGTGACACTAGTTTCACATTTTTCTTGTGATTACTTTGTGAGAAAAAAGATAAGCGATATTATAACTTGAACACACTAGTATGTTGCCTTCAATTTCTCTGTTTTCTTGTACTGTACTGATGTTGTTTATAACTGCTGAGGAACAGTTTATTTTTTCACTACTTTTAAGACAAAACTTGACCACGTGAATGAGTGGCTACACTACCACCACCTTGACATTTTTAGGGCAAATGTTTCATTTAAACAAAGATCAGGAATAGAAAAATTTAAGATAAATAACCCATGAAATAAGATAATAAGGGAAAATCCAAAGACATTTCTGCATTCATCATTGCTCTTTACTTGGAAGATATAAAGCAACAAAAATTGATGATATACCAAGGGAATTTTGGAAATATGGGTGGAGAATAAAGGAAGGAATGAGATGCTGGCTAAACTAATAAATATTATATTTGAGGGAGGGAAGGTGCTGCAAAACTGGAAGAATGGTATAATAGTACCTATTTATAAGGGGAAGGGAAATGTCGAGGATCCAGTTAATCATAGGGGTATTAGTTTATTGTCAATTTTAGGAAAGATTTATACTGGGATTTTAGCAAGAAGATTATCTCACTGGACAGAGAAGAAAAATAAATTATCAGTATTCCAGGCGGGATTCAGAAAAGGAAGGAGAACAATCAATAATATTTTTCTTATAAAGTCAGTCATAGATAAACACTTAAGTATGAAAAGAGGTAGAGTTTATATGGCATTTATTGATCTAGAGAAAGCATTTGATACTATAGATAGAGAAGCATTATGGATCAAACTGAATATGAAGGGATTAAGTTCAAAATACGTCAGAGCAATTCAAAATATTTACACGGATAATAAGTTTTGTATTAGGTTGAATGGTGATGATACAATGGGAAGGGTTGCAAGCAATTTGGGACTAAGGCAGAGGCAGAGTTTTAAGCTCAGTCCAATATTATTTAATCTTTTCATTGATGTTATACTGGAAGAACTGGATAAGGATAACTTATATCTACCTGTAATACACAACTAACTCCAAGATTACTTTTTGCAGATGACTTAATGGTAGGTTCAATTTCAATTGGAAGTTTGACAAGAGTTCTTCAGATTGTCCATGCATTTTGCAAGAAGTGGGGCCTGAGAATTAATTTTGAGAAGTCAAAGATAATGGTATTTAAAAGGGGGCATAAAATGGAGGAAATGTGGTATGTGGAAGGGAAAAGAGCTGCAAATTGTAAGGACATTTGATTATTTAGGAGTGAGACTAAGTAGTAATGGGAGATGGAATGACCATAACATTAGTGTCTTAGCTAAGGGAAAAGTAGCAATGAATGTCATAAGGTCGTGCCTCCACAAAATAACAGAAATGCAAATTGGTTGGCTGTAAAAGTGTATAAAAAGTTGTTGAAACAAAAATGGTCTATGGATCAGAGATATGGGGAGGTGACGAAGGATGGATCACTGCTGACAAAATACATAGATCATTTTGTAAACAGATGTTGGCTTTACCTAGCTCATTACCCAACGTGGATGCAATGCCGGAGATGGAAAGAGTGGGTAGTGAGGGGATGATAGTGGTAAGGTTGATGAAATATTGGTATAGAATAAAATAACTAGATGAGTATAATATTTTGAAAAAATGTTTAGTGATGCAGGAGAAATCTTTTGCTGGGACGAACTGGGTTCAGGGTATAAGAATAATAATACAGGAAATTGGTTTGGGTAACATATGGGAAGAGAGAGAGGAGTTAGTCAGAGCTTTCTGGGTTGAAGTAAGGAATAGAGTGGAAGATGTAGAGAAACAAGAATTATTTCATAGTCTTAGTGGCAAGAAAAGTTTAGTATTTTAGTCATCTAAAGATTAATTGGAGGAGAGAGAAATACGTGGATATATGCAATAGGTTAGGAAGGGAAGGTTTGTCTTGGACTAGATTAAGTGTATTTAGTTTAAGAGGAGATGTGATGGGAGTGAACTTGGATAAATATCTTTTATGTGGAGGAGCAGACAGGGATTTACATTATATAGTAGAATGTGATGAAACAAAGCTGTGGAGAAAACAGTTCTTACCAAAACAATGGGAGAATATCAATATAGAAGCTCTAAAAGGATAATGAAGCTACAAAAGGAAGAGGATTTAAAAATTCTAGGGGTATTTATGAGAAGGGCAAGGGAGAAAAATGGTATAGAAAAATAAAGAAAAGTAATATGAATTAAGTTAAAGTCCACCATGCATAAATAACCATGGTGGACTAAGGGATAAAATAGGAACTCATATAATGTGTAAGTAAACAAATTTGTAAAAACTTTCTGTACAAACAGTTTGTAAATAAATATTATTCATATTCATTTAGTTCATCCTTGAGATCATGTTTACATGATATGGAATTGTCAACATGGTACAATAGAAATACAATTCAATTTACATTAAAACAATACAATTAAGAATAATTCTCACTCACACACAGTCTTAATTAGCTAGTTTATACAGAACTATCCATTTACATATTACATAATTGAATAACATGAATTTTCTACTAAATATGCTTTGAGCTTTTTCTTAAATATATTCACATTTTCTATGTTTTTTATATTAGGAGGTAGTCTGTTGAACAATTTAATCCCATTGTGATAAGCACTGGATTTAGCTAGGTTTGTTCTGCAATATTGTACATGTAAATTTTCTTTCTGCCTTGTACTATGAAAATGAATCTCTTTGTTTGGTAGCTGATACCTTATTTCTCTGATATGGTTGATAACTATGTACATACTTGCTGTAGTCATGACCCTTAATTTTTTTAATAATTCCCTGCATGATGCTCTGCTTGATTCACCAGCCATTATTCTCAAAGCCTGCTTTTTCAACCGAAGTACTTTTTCTGATTCCGTTGAAGCCCCCCAGAACCTTACTCCATACATTTTGTGACTATGGATGTATGCAAAGTATGCATTTCTAACCACTTTCATACTAGTCACCCTTTTCAGTGTATTCAATATGTAGCATTCCACGCTTATTTTTCTGCATAGCATATTTATATGTGCCCCCATTTTAGATCTTCTGTTATAAGTATCCCCAAGAATTTTGTTTGATCTTGGTACTTTACTATCTCACTATCAAACTTTATTTGTGGCTTTACCATATTTCTATGACGACTTAAATGAAAGTTCACAGCAACAGTTTTATCTGTATTTAATAGCATTCTATTTGCCTCAAACCAGGATGCCAAGAAGTATATTATCATCTTTTTTTCCTTGCAGATCTGTTTCCTTGCTTGCCTTTATTAGCAGATTCATATCATCTGCAAACAACACCGCTTCAGACTCCTGGACACATATCGAGAGATCATTTGTACAGCAAGAAAAGAAGTGGCCACAATATAGATCCCTGCGGTACCCCCTGACATAACTTCTTCTTCATGGATTGACATCTTTCTATACTGAGATGTTCTTTATTGAAGTTACTAATTTCTACTATTTGTGATCGTTGTGACAGATATGATTTAAACCAAGTATTGGCTATTCCTCTTATACCATATGCCTCTACTTTCTCAGTAGTATATTATGATCGATCACATCATATGCCTTGGTTAGATCAAGGAACAAACCTACTGATATTTCTTTTTGTTCAGTAGCAGTGATAATTTTTTCAACCAAGGAGTAAACTGCAGATTCAGTAGACTTCCTCTTCCTAAAACTGTGCTGTACATCTGTCAGCATTTTATTTTTTTCTAAAAATGTATGAATTCTATTGAACATTAGTCTTTCCAAAATCTTTGAGAATACTGATGGTATCAATACTGGCCTAAAATTTTGCAACTCATCCTAAGGTCCCTTTTTATGAAGGGGTCTAACTTTAGCCGTTTTTAATTTATTTGGGAAAACCCCTGTCTGAAAGGAAGTGTTGTAAATATTCACTAATGGTTTTGCTATTTCCTCTACACTATGCTTGACAACTAGATCAGGAATCCCATCTAGCCCAGCTGATAGCTTGCTTTTTAGCTTTTCCGTTGTACTTATTAGTTCCTGTTCATTTATAGGTTTAATGAATATTGAATTTATAAATTTCTTAACCTTGCTATTTTCCAATATTTTATTCACTCCTGTGTCATATTTATCTCCTAGTAATTTATTGGGACCCTCAACAAAATATTGTGACTTTGCAGGTTCATGAAATAAAAAGTCCAGTTGCACAAAGTCAAAATGTTCTTTATTTCCACCGAATTACAGTTGGAACACTTGCCGATTACACAGAATTACGTAATGCACACGATTACAATTCGTCGGTTTGTCTGTCACAAGCCCACTGCACGCTCACAACAATGTACAACTCCTCTGATACACGTACACCATCTTCCAGTCCGTTTGCTCACTCGGCGCTCCTCACAGCTGCTCGCCAAGAACTGAACTGACTCGCCAACTGCAGCCCCTTTTTATAGGAATATTGCTGTTTCTGGAAGTCTCGCATTTCAGTGAATCACCACGAAGGTTCCAGACGGAAGGGGGAGGGGAAAGAGACAGCCAGTGATGTTTTTCCAACCATCCCTTCGTTAGTGCTATAAGACAAATGGGTAGGCATGGCCAAATGCCTCCTGGCCCTCACCCAGCCGGCAGTTGGTCGCGCCTTTTGATAATTGGGTGACAATATGTATTATATAATTCAGCTATTTTAAATGGTTCTTTGATTTTTTTGCTTTCATGCATCAATTAAAATTGGTTTATGCTTGAATTACTTTTCCCAGTTTTCTTATTTATTACTTCCCACATTGCCTTACTTTGGTTTGTTGTCCTTTAAATATATTTATCATTTACTAGTTTTTTTGGATCCCTGATAACCCTTTTGTACACTTTTTTATATCTCCCCATATAGCTTAATGTTTCCCTTGACAAATTTCCCCTTTTTTTCAACATGAACAAGAACTTTAATCTCTCTGAGGACACTTGTACCCCTTTATTCACTCAACCTTTATGATATTTGTTCTTTAAACTAACTTGTTTCAGTGGAAATGCTATATCAAAATTGAGATGGACTGTTCCTATTAGCTTATCAAATTTTGAATTTACATCCTTTTCTTCATAAACATCATGACAACTCTCGTTGCTTAATAGGTATTTAAATTCCTTCTGATTTTCCTCACTAAAGTACCTTTTACACATTTTATTCTATCTTTACTGAGTGCTGACTTACTACTTTTGGAATTTGCACATTATGATCTGAGGTACCTGTTTTTATCACATGCGCAGGCTGTTCATAGCGCATATTAATAGCTACACATCAATAAGCGTCTCAGAATGTTTTGATATTCTAGTGGGAACCTGCACAGTATTGTTCATATTAAATACCCTGAATAAGTTTTCTATTTCCAGGCTTTTATGGCTCTGCTGCATTTAATTTACATTCCAGTCCCCACATACCACAACATTTTTATATTTTTTTGTTAATTTCTGTAGTAGCTCATCTAAGTTTTTTTATGAATATATTGAAGTCATTGTTAGGTGCCCTATATATGCATGCTATTACTGTTTGAGTGATGGTTAGTTCAGTTACAGAAAGTTCAAAAAGGTTTTCTTCACTTAAATACTGTAATTCTTTTACCTCTTTCGCTTCAAGAACTAACAAATACTAACTCTTTTAATACTTGGAACATTTGTGCATGATAATACTCCTTAGATTACTAAAAATCCTCCTCTGATGGAGTAATCTGTATGCTATTAGCAACAGCAACATAGATAATTAGATTTACAGTAAATAAAGGATTGTGTTCTTGCCAAATAATGCTTTCTAAGAAATAGGGTCCAATTCCCCTTGGTGAGAATGTCTAATGAATAAAATAATATACTGAATATTGGTTGTACTGCAGGTACTCTTTACCGCCTCTAATAATAGGTCATTGTTTACTATTGAATTTAATATTTATTATTTTCCTTTTTACATAATATACATCCTAAATAAATAATATGCATTTAAGGGCCTAATACATAAATCCTTGGTTATAATGTATGATGTAGACTCTCTACAACCAATTATCATCATCTTTATGGCTGCTTTCTTTCTGTTTCTACTTTGAGCTTCTTTCCATATATTCCTTACTCTTTCTAAGAATTTCACCATTGTGCTAATTTCTTCTCTATTACCCACTAGTATTTTAATTGCTGCCCAATTTAAAGGATAAAGTATCAAGCTGCTATTCTGTCAGAAAGAGAAAGAGGGAGGTGGAGAGATGGAGAATCAAATTTCATATTACAATCAGATACTTGCTAAGGGTGCAAGGCAAGGGATTTCAGGAAATTCTTGCACTCCAAAGTGTATTTTTATGGAAAGTTACATTATTTTCTCAAAAATTCCTCTAATGCTTTTCAGTAAAATATATACATGAGTAATTGGAAATTTGAACAAAGTGTCTGTATGGAATTTTCTGTAAAGTCTGTTATGTCCTATTGTATAATAGCCATGTAAGTAAATAATAGCAGATGTATACAAGACATCAGATGTTTTTCCTTCTTACAGGCTGCTGTATGTGTCAATTGATTCACATGATGAAAACGAGGGACCCATCCATAACTTCCGCCCAATTGTGGCTGCTTATTATATAGTTTATATCATCATCATTGCTTTCTTCATGGTTAACATTTTTGTTGGTTTTGTGATCGTCACTTTCCAAAATGAGGGTGAACAAGAATATAAAAATTGTGAACTAGATAAAAACCAGGTAATTATGTATTCTCTATCATATATATAATCAGTGGAAGATAATTCATTCACTTAAAAAGAGTAACAGAACGTATATTACAAATAGGAAAAGTTGATTTTAAAATAGTTGTTGAATAAAGTGTTATCATTGTGAATATGGTGTTGTAAAAGAAAAACAGTAATTTAATGGAAATTATAACCAATAAGATATGGTATAATTTGTATCAAACCGTTAAATTATTTGGAATTTGTCTGCGGTGCTGTAAAAGAAAAATAGTAATTTAATGAAATTATAACCGATAAGATATGGTAAAATTTGTATCAAATCATTCAATTATACTCTATTACACAAACCTTTTGGAATTTGTCTACCTTAATAACAAGCTTTAAACTTCATTAAAATAATAAGCCACTAACACAAGTGCATTGTATTATCTTCCAATACTGGAAGATAATTACTGTTGTTGAAACCATTCAAGAATTAAAACTGAGTTAATTAATAACACAAGAAAACACCTAGTTTTTAAATATCCCAGAACATGATTTGGAGACTTTTCATACATTGGATGAAAAAGGATGAATAGGATATTGGATATATCAGCTTTACCACCTGAGTTCAGTTGATGTCCAATTGACAATGGAGGAAGGTTCCTCAGAACATTTTCTGGGAAATTTAAAAGGTTAATGTTTTGTTTTCCTAATCAACTCGGTCTTAAACCTTAAATTCATTGTATTAGTTACCACAGACTTTATGTGCTCTTTAGATCAGAGTGAAGTGTCCGGTTAGTACATTTCCCTTGGTCTGATTATAATGTTGATCAAAGGACGTAATCTATTAAGTAACTGGAAGTTCAAAAGATACATATGGATAAAAAGGATTTTATTCCATTGCTCTAAATACATTGACTTCTATCTCCCTTCAAGTATATAATTTAGTACTTATATCAAGCACAAAATTTGTGTAAATATGCCTGCTCTGTATGCAGCCATTTGGAAATGGTATATAGCTAAAAACTGAGATTACAACACAGAGCAGCTTTGTATTCCCTTAACACTCTTTTTCTACAGTCTGATGCTCATTCATTACTTTCACTAGTAAAAGTTGATATTTAGGCATGTTTTCAGATGAAGTAACCAACTTTCTTTCAATCAAATTTTCATTTTTTGTTAATATTTTATGAATACTTTAAATTATTGCTACCTCTGCTCATTAGCCACCTACATTTTATTCTTAATATCTAACAAAATATAATGTTAATATTTATGAATCCCCTAGAAATTGAGGAAAAGCTTGTGTCAAAGTGATTCTTATATAAAAATAAAATAATGATCAATGGATTGGATAGCATTTGTTCAGGTGCAAGTGTTTTTTATTTCTAGTGATTAAACAAGAATGCATTTCTTGAAAACAAACACTACAAAACCATATGTTAGCACATTATAAGAGTAAAATTGATACAACAGACTTATTGGTTTAGTGCTTTATGACATAATTTATATTGCTTATTAACACTCATATCCAATCAAGGTTTAAGATCAAAGTAAACTGAAAGCTACTCTTGCATTTTCAGATGGTTCTGTTTTGTTGCTTAGATAAAGTAGTTTACTGTTAGCAATTCTCTTTTATCCTTCATTTATTCAATTGACTTCAATCCTTCTATTGCCCACCTTAATATGTAAAAATTTGTTAATATTTATATAACAACTAAAATAAGTGAAAACTAATAAATATGAGTATATTACATTACCGATTATTTTATGGCAGAGAAACCCTAAAATAAAAATTTCTTTCTTTCAGCGTAACTGTATAGAATTTGCTCTAAAAGCAAAACCAGTTCGCCGTTACATTCCAAAACATCGTATCCAGTACAAAGTATGGTGGTTTGTTACATCTCAACCTTTTGAGTATACAATTTTTATTCTCATCATGCTAAATACAATAACACTTGCTATGAAGTTTCATAATCAACCAAAATATTATGAAAATTTCCTAGATGTCTTGAATATAATCTTCACAGCTGTATTTGCAATGGAATTTGTCTTCAAATTAGCTGCTTTTAGGTTTAAGGTAAAGTTCTATACATATATATGTGTGTCTTTTTATTTATTTGTGTTTAACAATCAATTTAACCTATCAATATGATTTTGAGTCATACTAATACTCCATGCTCCATATATTGCTAGTGCTTACCTGGAATGCATTTCATTAGGACCTCTTGTTTACCATTCTAGGTAAACACTCGCATTATATGAAGCATGGAGTACTAGTTTATATTAAAATTATATTAATTTTTTGCTGCACTGTATCATAGTCCATACTCAATAAGAAAATTAACCTATCAAGTTTATTCACAAGCTTAATTTATATTTTTTATTTAATATTAGTTTTTAAATATAACATGAGTATTTCTTCCTACATATTTTTAATGAAAAATACTAATAAACTTTTAGAATTTGCTACTAGCTAGATAGTCAACCTGAAAAATTCAATGCCATGGCTGGGATTTGAACCATGGATCTCCTGGTTTCCGTCCAGTCACTCTTACAGTGTATCTCGAATGCGAGAGCTCCTAGTGGTTTACTGGTAAAATATGAGTCAATTGGAGAATTTAATGTCAGGACAGCATGTTGGTCATGGTAGCTCAATGGGTAAGACCGATTGGACAGAAACCAGGAGATCCATGGTTCAAATCCCAGCCATGGCATTGAATTCTTCAGGTTGACTATCTATCTAAAACCTTAGCCTATATACGGCTAGTGAGAAGAAATGATTAATTTCCATCAATTAACTTAAATTGCTACTAGCTCTTTTCCACTACAGTTCTGAAAGCCTCAGACAATAACTTACTTAAGCTAACATAACAAATTTAGTTGAGTAATTTAAGAACTATATTATTAAAGTGTAGTTTAAGGTTTTGAATAGAATAAAATTAATTGATTTGATTTAAAACCTTTTGGGAGTTATGATGCCTAGTGCTTAATTTAGGATAAATGTGGTTATATCAAATAATTACTGACATTCAATAAATTATTCTACATAATCTTTAAAAAAAAAAAAAAAAAAAACCTTTCGCCATTTCTGTGTTTGTATGTTTCTTCACACATTTCAGTTTTATTTTTCTACTTGCAATTTACGAGGTTATTATAAACAAAGTCACATATGGAAATATGGAATAGGAAATGATCATAAAATATTTAAAGTCAGTATATCATCCTACGTCAAGACAAAGGATAACAATTGCTGTAGAAAAGTAAATCATTATGGAGAAATACATATTTTTTATCTAATTATATTAACCATATGTATTAACTATTTCATTGTGTTAATATAAAGTATAAAATAATATTCTTTTCAGAATTATTTTGGGGATGCGTGGAATGTATTCGACTTCATCATTGTTCTTGGCAGCTTTATTGACATCATTTATTCTGAGGTGAACGTGAGTAACAAATATTGAGAATGCTGAGTTTTGCAGTGTCTCTTTTTTTACTTATTAACTAAAACTTGAAAGTTTATAATATTTATCCCTCATAAAAGAAATTGCTGGACCAAGCAGGTAAAAGCAATTAGAATTGTTAATACAAGATAGGCACATATGTTCCATATTTAATAAAATGAATCATTCTATGACATTAAATTAATAAACAGAGTTATCGTGTGTAAATCAATCTCCCTGGTGATCTGTATCTTCTTAGGTGAATACATTCATTTCTTTTAAGAAGATATATTTTCTTCTGAAACTATATGTAATTCAACACATTTATTCATCAGCACCAAAGATTACTTGTTGCACAATTGTAAGAACTCTGCAGAAACTTACATCTTGTTATGTATATGAAACTTTAATGATGCAGTAACATTTCATAACAGACAATATAAGTAATACTTCCCTCACATACATATTATATAAAATTATATCATATATTAACAATGCTGTACAGCAGTCATGATATGACCTTCAGATCAAAGCAACTTTTTTCATGGTTTCCTATGTTTTCATGGACAAGCAATAGAAAAATGATGATATCCATTCAAATTTAAACTTGTTGTATTATCTATTCTAGATCTTTTAGAAATTATTCTGTACCCTATTAACCTGTGTAAACTAAAGATGGAGAGTTGAATTAAATTTGAAAATTTTGATGCAATCAGTGGCTTTGAATTTTAATCAACAGGCCTTCAAACATTTAGAAATAAAATATTCAGATTAATTATACATCAGCTACATCAGCTTAAGATAGAAAGCTGAATCAAACTTTAAAGCTGGCTCCACTAACAGACCTTGCATCTTTGAGTTTCATTACCAATGTGCAACTTTGGCATCAAGATTCTTAGCTCATTTATCTTTCCATCTGTAGTCTTCACATTACTAATTCAATTGCTAAAAAGTTTGCATATAAATTGTCCCTGGCACCTGGCTGTGAGTCCAGTAAAAAAGTTCCTACTAGAAACAGTGAGTTGCCATTGATGTTATAACTCTCATGGAATTAGTCATCTTTTAATCTTACAAGTAACTGTGTATGTGTCAGACAATGGGGTTCAATGCACATTTAATGGTAAGAACAATAGACCTGGCTAATTAGAAAAGTATCAGCACAAAAATCAGAGGTTGAAGTCCCAGCACAGCTTTTCATGTCTCATTTAAACTTTTATTTCTAGTTTATTTAATTTTAATCTTTGTCATGTGAACTGAAGAATTAAGGAGAGCACTTTTACTAAATAAAATACTTGTTAGAAAGTTCAATAAAATATCCCAAGAATTATGATGGATAAAAGAAAGAAATATTAATACAAATTTCTTGAATATCCATAGTACAAAACAATTTTCTTTAATATGATTTTGGTTCAGCAATGTTTGCTGAAAGCCATTTTATTATTTTCCAGTGCATCAAAATGATTACGGAAAATCTTTCTTTCTTTTTTTTTTTTGTTTTGTTTTGTTTTGTTTTGTCTTCAAGTAGCTACAAGAAATAATCTTATATATGACATACAGGCTGATCCACTCAGCATTTTTTGACTTGCCCTGTTTTTCGAAGGAAAACTAAAAACAAGGGAATAAACTTGTCAATTTTATATTTATTGGCAACAATTAGTAGAATTCTATATGGGCATTTTTGGTAGCACAAACAATATCCAAATACTCGGTTTCTCTGCTGGTTTGTTCCAGTATAGCTTGAGTGATGGTTGCTACAGTTTTTATGATGTTTACATGCAAGATATGAATGTCAGGCATCTTAATATCCTTTACATAGACAATTAAAACAGATAGTTAAAACAGTGGAACAATAAACACGGTAAGACTCGAATAATGGTTTTGGTCAATACATTTCAGAATGTCACCTGTAAATTTGTGCCATTTGGGGTTTTATGTTGGGTGAATGTCATAAACAAATTGCACCTTATAAACATATAATCACACATGTTTGTGTGAAACCATTATAGTGATAGTGTATCTGTGCCATATTTGAAGTACACTCATTGTGTTTGTGCAGAGTACAAACAAAGTATTTCTAACCTCTTACACTCATGTTTCAGATATACACCAAGGTTCAACATTTGCATTAACATAAGATATTTATTCATCCTTTTTTTATCACATACATGACATAGGACACATCAATTTACATATTCCACACACTCTCCCTCCCTCCCTTCCTCCCTCCCCCTTTCTCATGCTTTCTGTCTCTGTCTCTCTTTCTTTCTCTCTCTCTCTCTCTCTCTCTCTCTCTCTCTCTCTCTCTCTCTCTCTCTCTCTCTCTCTCTCTCTCTCTCTCTCGCACACGCACACGCACACGCACACGCACACGCACACGCACACGCACACGCACACGCACACACTCACTCACACTCTCACTCACTCACACTGTCACTCACTCACACTCTCACTCACACACTCACTCACACACTCACTCACTCACACACTCACTCACACACTCACTCACACACTCACTCACACACTCACTCACACACTCACTCACACTCACTCACTCACACACTCACTCACACACTCACTCACACACTCATTCACACACTCACTCACACACTCACTCACACACTCACTCACACACACACTCACACACACACTCACTCACACACACTCACTCACACACACACTCACTCACACACTCACACACTCACTCACACACTCACTCACACACTCACTCACACACTCACTCACGCTCACACTCACACACTCACTCACTCACACACACACTCACTCCCTCACACTCACTCCCTCACACATTCACTCACTCACTCTCACACACACTCACTCACTCTCACACACACTCACTCACTCTCACACACACTCACTCACTTTCACACACTCACTCACTCACTCTCACACACTCACTCACTCTCACACACACTCACTCACTCTCACACACACTCACTCACTCACTCTCACACACACTCACTCACTCTCACACACACTCACTCACTCTCACACTCACTCACTCTCACACTCACTCACTCACTCACTCTCACACTCACTCACTCTCACACTCACTCACTCACTCACACTCACTCACTCACACTCACTCACACTCACTCACACTCACTCACACTCACTCACACTCACTCACTCACACATTCTAATATTCTTTTAAGATCTTGGAAACAATTTCTCATTAATAATACTTGCACTTCATATTTATATTTATCAATGGATGCAATTTTCTTGATGTCAGGTGGTAATTTATTGTATAATTTAATACCATTACACATGGCACTTTTCTGTATGACGTTGTATGATGACAAGACACTTAGATATCTTTATTTCTTATGCTGTAACTGTGTTTATTTTGTTTGTCCTCAAACTCCTATAGCTGGATATTGTTGTACAACATTTTCTGATATGCTTTGGAACAGCTATGAGAGGGAAAACTTAATTGTCTTTGAACAGCGATTACTCAGTTTCTCTAAACTGTAAAATGCCTGGGCTTTCTCTTGCATTAATGTCATGATGTAAATTAACTATGCTAGCACTGCATAGTGTTGATAATCAGAATTCAAAGAATTATTAGCAAAACTGGACCATTTCCTCTATCATGTACTTCCTAATTTAATGAAATATCTGCAACATAAATATTTTAAAAGTGAGTTAAAATCATGGAAGAATGAAAATTCTTTATTCAGAATTACCATATCTTAGTCTCAAAGGGATAGAGAAGCAAAATAGAGATAAGCCTGTGAAATAATCCAAATTGTGCACCTACTGAATAATGGTAAACAAAGATTTACCAGTTGCATAGAATCTTTGACGTTAAAGCTGGTGCATTTTAACTAGAACCCAGTTATATACCAGTCAAACCTGTGATACCACTTTCTTTGTGTCTTTGAACACCTCTTACTACAAATAATGGGACCACAGCTAATGGCACTGGTGGTGTATAAAATAAAATTATTACTAAGAAAAGACATTTGGAACTGAAATGTTCCAGACCTAAGTTTAGGGTATCCACCCAACATATCCCAGAATGACATTGGAACTTGTATGCTATAGACTTTTACCTTGAGTGTTATTTCTGTTGAATATTATGTTTACAATCAGATGGCACAAGTTATATATTTTATTTTCCGAAGTTTATATTTTTGCCATTTTTAGGACAGAATTCAAGTAGTGGTTTATGTTAACATCTTTTGTTTGACTGCTGTTTAGCATTCATGTTACTGCAGATTTAAGAGAGCTGTTTGTGAAAAATGGAGTCAGAAGTAAACTGCCAGTTTTCAGGCTGAAAAATTAAGATATAAAAACTGGTGTGCCCATACACTTATTGCTTGATGTTTTTTTTTTTTTTTTTTTTTTTTTTTTTTTTTTTTTTTTTTTTTTGAAGCGCAGAATGGAATTTATATTTTTTATATCAATAGGTAGTTTGTTGTAAACTTTAATGCCTCTATAGTATAAACTATTTTCAAACAATTTTTTGTTATGTGGGGCTACATGTAATGGTTATATAAAGTGATTATGTGTATAAATCAACATTGACGTAAAATGTATCTTCTATATGCAGTATTGATAATTCCATCTACTTTTTATAACAAATTTCAACTGGTTTAACCTTAAAAGATGATGATGATGATGATGATAATCAATAATAATAATAATAATAATGATGATGATGATTATTATTATTATTATTATTATTATTATTATTATTATTATTATTATTATTATTATTATTATTATTATTATTATTATTATTATTATTATTATTATTATTATTATTATTATTATTATTATTATTATTATTATTATTATTATTATTATTATTATTATTATTATTATTAGTATTATTAGTATTATTATTAGTATTATTATTAGTATTATTATTAGTATTATTATTAGTATTATTATTAGTATTATTATTATTATTATTATTATTATTATTATTATTATTATTATTATTATTATTATTATTATTATTATTATTATTATTATTATTATTATTATTATTATTATTATTATTATTATTATTATTATTATTATTATTATTATTATTATTATTATTATTATTATTATTATTATTATTATTATTATTATTATTATTATTATTATTATTATTATTATTATTATTATTATTATTATTATTATTATTATTATTATTATTATTATTATTATTATTATTATTATTATTATTATTATTATTATTATTATTATTATTATTATTATTATTATTATTATTATTATTATTATTATTATTATTATTATTATTATTATTATTGATTATTGATTATTATTGTTATTATCATCATCATCAATAATAATAATAATCAGTAATTATACACTTAAATGGAACAGACTTAAAAGGCTGGCTAACTAATAAATCATTGCATAACATACAAAATGGAGAATATAATCAATTTAAGGGCTAAAGGTGAACTAAATTTTGTAAGCGTAATAGAAGTCCCTCCATAATCTATGCAAAAAAATACTGGCTCTAGTTTACTTCCTCATTCATTCATTCACTCACTCACTCACCCACCTCCATTTTCTATCTCTTTATGTTCTTACATTACCTTTTTGTATTTATTGTTATTTACATTTTAATCATTTGAAAATATATTGTTAGATGTATAGATGTATTATAAAATACAAAAATGAATTTGTAATCATTTTACAAAACATATATATAAATGTTTAATGTTAACTAATGAACCTTATAAAACAACATAAGGTATTCTTTATTTGAAAGCACTAGACACTCTTCTCACAAGTAAAGGTATGTCTGTATAACTTTGTTACAAAATTAAAATATACAAATGTTATGCTTTCCACTGTGACTTTTCGACAATCTATGTAAATTTTTCAAAGTCTAGGAACGCACAAATGAATTTTAAGTTATATTTGAGTTTCCTCAACTCTCAAACCATCACGTGTTTCAAATATAAATCTAGTTCACCTTTTTCTAGTATCCTTCCATCATTTTGTATATGCATATTAAAATAGTAATATCCTTTTTGCAAGATGTTTTTTCATATTTACAGCCAAATTATCAAATAGATAAACATTATAAAATTGGTGGGTTAGAATTAATTTAACCTAAGTTATTTTTAAATTATGGTATTACAAAGGGTAAATCACTCGGCTTAAATGACCAAATATTATGAATTGTGTTGCCACTTTTGCCCCAAAGATTTCCTGTTTCATATAAATGGAATACATTTTTAAATACTTGAACATCATCAGCACAACTGTATGTTATTTAATGTTTAATTAACTCTTTTATCGTTAGCCATTTATATTCATGTGCGGGAGTAGCATATCAGGCAACATAGGACTAGAAAATATTCAGTTGAAGCAGAATAATTTTTGCTCCACAATGTTGGAGTTATCTGCTCCTGTTTGTCTAGCTAAGATTATGAGCGATGAGATTCTTTTCCAGAGTTATGTGTGCGCTCTTACTTTAAATAAGGAGCTATGGACATTTTTTATAAAATATGTTGTGAGCACTTCAAACACTTATTATTGAGTTGTCAAATCTATTACTTTTAATATTATTGTAATTGCCAAAGATTATAGCCAAATGTAATACCTGGTGATATTATCAATTACTAGTGTTGGTTTCCTACAAGTATTAAGCTCTTATTCTGTTTCTGATATAGAATTGATGCAACTTTGATGCTAGCTACACACATCAACATGGATTAATCGCTGCTGATGAACTTTTGTGCTCTCCAGTCACTGTGAGAGACATTTCTACATTGTGCTGTGCTCTGTCACTAAAACCAAAAGTTATTTACTTAATCTCCTTAATATTTGTTTTATTTACGTGGACCAGTGGACTACATGTCTATCTGCATATACATATATACTGCCAGTGAAAGCCCTTTGCCAGAATTTCAGTTCCTTTCAATGTCTCTCTATACACTTAACCAGTCATTAGCATGCATTATGAACCAAGCAGTTTCCCAATAATTTTATGGATGAATTCAGGATTTTAATTATATACCTAAATAAGAAATAGCATTTCAGTATGCTGCTCTTCTTTCAACTGGAGAGGAATTCATTGTTCATTCTGGGTTTTAAATAATCATGCCTTTATAATCTGTAGCTGCAATTATGGTATAGAATTATTGGTGGCTGTAATATTTGCATTTAACTCATTTAGAAGAAAAGTAAGTAAATCAATATAAAAATATCAAATAGATGCACAAAAGTTTTATGCGTAAATAAACAGCAAAGTTATGTCATGTATTAGGCCTACAAGGAGTATAACTCAATGGTCAACACATTGTATCTTGTATTACATGTATATTAACTATACATACTTTTATATTGCTTATATAGAGCAAAATTGAAATCAGCTTTCATAACCTCCAACTATGTGTGGAACTTGGCAAAACCATTCTATATATAATTTGCAGAAGGCTGTACAAACTTTCAAAATGGTAGTTTCCATAGTGGTTAAGAAATTAATGTGCTTAGACTTGAAAACACTAGCATATATTGGAAAGAAAGCAAGACAGTTTCAGCATCTCTTTGCCTAAGGTAGTTGAGAACATTATCTTAGTGTGGAAAATATATCTTCCAATTATTGCATTTATATCGAGAATCAACCAACAGTATTTCTCATATTAGCAAAGACCATAAACCGTGAATCCCTTGAACTCCTTAATATGTGTACAGTAATTCACTCGCCAAGCCTATGTTGGCTAATGCTAGAGAGATACCAATGAAGTTCATTGATTCCCAGATAGATAATAACCAAAGCTTAGCTCTTTTTCTGGAATCAAAACTGAATATTACTTTTTTTTCTAAACTCACTAAAAATGCTGATTTATTTTAACATAAAAGTGAAAAAGGATGCATCTCAAATCTTAGCTAGATATCAAATATTACTTCCTGCTCCATCTCCAAGATTTTCTGATATACAATTCTCCAGCACACCCAAAAGTAGCACTACTACACACTTTATAAAACTTGTTTAATCTCATTGATAAGATTTAGAAATTACAGGTAATAGAGGTGATTTAGTTGAGAAATGAACATGTTTTCTGCCATTTTGGTAAGCTAAAATGCTTAAATTTCTTTACCTATGTTTTTATTTTTTAAGGTCCAGCTAAAACTGTGCACTTAATATCAGTCATGTTTTCAGTGTGCAAAGAAAATGTTCTAAAGATGGTATCAATTCTCAGTGAGGGCAAGATTTGTGTATGTAGCTGATCACCTAATTTTATTTTCCTTTTTCACCTCTTTTTTCAAGTTTGGATTTATTACCCTAATGATTTTATCATAACAGCATGTTGGAGTGATTTCCATTACTAAAGCATGAAATATACAGAAGCTCTGTTAAGTGCAAAGTAGAAAACACATTTACAGATAGCTTAGAAAGCAGAACATTGTGGTTAAAAGAAACATCATACAATTGTAACTAGCATTATAAAAAACTACTGTAAAATATTACATACATTCAAATGGACCATATGTAAATAACATATTTTTTATTGTTTTACATAATCTCCTATCGTGTATGAAGTAAGTACTATGTGTTTTGAGAACACTTGTTGCACCATAGTTAAATGTAATTATCATGTGAGTGATCTTACATTCCTTAATTCAACATATGCAGGGTGTAATAAGTATGTATGTCATAACTTCAGGGACATGGTTTCTGTCATGTAGGAAGGAATGTCACTCTGCAAGCAAAACTTAAATGTTATATGGAAGACAAATCTGATTCATGACTTAAAATGTATTAATATTCAAGGTTTGCAGATACAATGAATGAAATGCATGGAATGATGCTCAAAAGAATCTATGATCCATTTTGCTGAGTGTTACCCAATATCTTGTCTTGTGAAAGGAAAATCCTAGAATGTTATTCAAGCAATTCAGTCCAATAAGTTTCTGAACTCAGGTCCTCTAGTTTCAATGTAGACAAGTTACTCCCACACCACAAACCAAACATGGGCAATTCCATTTTGTAAGTGTTAGTGGGTTGCTTTAACAACCCTCATACTAAGTTTATACAAGGGCCATTTGATAAGTCTGGTAAGAAACCAAGAATGAATATATGACTATTGTTGCGAACCCAATCGCGATAGCATGGCTTGCGCACACAAAGGAACTGATAGGCAGACAGTATGCAGATGAAGAGCTTGCATAAGCAGATAAACATAGTGCCAGAGATAAGACTTGCCGACACATTCTAGAACATTGATGTTTTATCTGGTGGCATGTTAGAGAAAAGTCTATAAAAGTCTGGAATTCATGAATGGGTGTATAAAAAGAAGCCATGCTAGTGATCGAGCAGTCGTGAACAGATGTTGTAACAAGAGCTGATGTTGTAAACAGGTGTAATCAGAATGTTGTTCTGGTCATCGACCTTGGTAGATCGTGATTGTGTATGTGATGTAATACTGCTACGGTGAGTGTATTTCTATGCAAATAAAGAACCATTTGAATTTCTGCAAATTGGACTTTTAATTCTACGAAACCACAAAGTTACAATATATACACTAGGTCCAGTGATGTTCCAGCTTTTTCATCCCACCGGAAAGAATAGGTTCCATCAAAGTCTTACCACCAGGCTAAATTTTCGAACTTGGGAATAGGAAGAAGTCACTTGGGACTAAGTCTGGTGAATAAGGTGGATGAGTAACCAATTCTAAGCCCAACTCATACACTTTCACCATTGTGATCGCTTATGTGTACAATAGTGTATTATCCTGGTGAAAGAGCACATTTTTGCATTTCAATCTCAGTCTCTTTTCAATCAGCTCATGTTGCAAACGATCCAACAATGAAGCATAATGGGCTCCAGTTATGGTTCTGCCTTTTTCCAAGTAGTCTGAGGATTATTCCTTGAGAATCCCAGAAAATAACAGTGGCCATCACCTTACTAGCTCTCAAAATTGTACTTGCCTTCTTTGGTGCACTTTCACCAGCCTTTGTCCATTGTTTTGACTGCTGTTTCGACTCTGGTATGTAATGATGTATCCAGTTTCATCCATGGTCACGAATCGCCAGAAAAAGTCTTGCGGATTGCATTAAAGATTGCCAGACACTTAGTGTAATTGTTCTTCCAGATGTGCTTTTGGTCCATTGTAAGCAATTGCAGCACCCATCTTGCACAAAGCTTTTCCATTGCCAATTTTTCATGTAGGATATTCTGCACTCGCTTAGTTGAGATGCCTGTAGCCTCAACAATCTCAAAAATTTTGATTCAGTAGTCTTGCATAACCAGATAGTACATCTTTTCAATGGTGTCCCATGTGGTGACCTCAGTTTGGTGAACAGAGCATGATTATTCATCTTTGGTGTTTCTACGACAATATTTAAATTCATTGATCCAAGAGTAATTGGTCTTCAATGTTCGTTCAGAGTCCGCGTGAACTTCATGCACTTGTGGCAGTCCAGCCCTTCAAATAAAAATGTTTAATAACAGCATGAAACTGGTTTTTTTTTTTTTCCATTTTAAATTGCAGCTATCACACTGACCAGTTCAGATCGCTGTCAACAATGAAATGTATACTGTAGCACATTCAAATTTTCTGTACAATCTTTTGAATAAACAAGCTTACCACCCACAAAGTTGCAACAAAAAAATTACATCCCTTCATGGAAATTTCCCAGACTTATCAAATGACCCTCATAATATGAAATAATTTTTAAAAGTTTCTTACTATGTTAAAAGATCTTTTAGTACTTATAAAACATGGTCTTAAAACTTGTAGAGTTTTAGGTACAGAGTACTTAAGTAGTTCAGTACAGAGTGGTTCTTCAGCTGAAGACCTCAAGCATAGTTGAAGGCAATAGTCTGGTCTCCAGTAAATTTTTCTGTAGAATACTGTAGAGTAGTTTTTCGGAAGGTTAATGACTTTTTCACATTTCCAAATCATCATCATCATCATCGTCATCGTCATCATTATATTAAGTATTTTGAAGCAGCTATTATATTTCATAGTAGTTATTATTTCTGATCAAAATAATTCAATGAGTTATATTAACCACAATTCTTCTAAGTAGGTTCTGCTTTCTAATATTTTCTGCTATCTACAAAATGCATTTTAAAGCAAAGTGGATGCTTAATTCATTGTATGCTAAAGAAAATGCATAAGCACTTGGTAATGATATTGGTTTCGGCAAGCAAGTTATACATATCTAAATCACCATGGAAAACTGAATTGGTGATATGCTAAGTCAAATGGCTGAAAGCTAAAGTACACTACTCAAGCTAAATTTGATCATTGTTATTAATTACTATGATATGCATGTGTATTTCTTCTTATTTCAGCATACAAATGACTTTTTCAAGCTATTAATGTAGCTTTCGCCCTTAAAATAATTCTTTTAGCTCTTCCAGAATTCCTAGTGTTTATGTAAGCAGACATAGCCACCACATATTAGTTTAATTTGTATTTATTTGTTCATACTTAAATAATTTTCATAGCTTAATTTGTCTTTTATTTCCACTAATTAAAAAGATCTCCCTCTATAAGATAGTAGTCAGTAATATTACACGCTTAATCTGTCTTATATATAAATGCTAAAATTAACTTCAGTTAATAGAATTTCAAATATTTTAGTAAGCTTCACACGCGTAACTATAAAATCCATCAGCTTTTTTCCTCCAGAATGTGTTAAATCTGTAATATATACTCTTCTCAGTATTTTTATCTAAGCTGTGATGAAAATAACTACTGTCTTGCTACTAATCACTGCATTATTTTGATGAAATATACATAATATTGTCATAAACCTATTTTGAATTATCATTAGTTTTTAGTCACAGAAAATACTCGTGTGGTTCAATTTAATTTCTGAATTAAGAAAATATGTACAGCTACAATACATATACTATTCAGAAAATATTTTTCTAAAACACAAAATTTTAAATTTAATCTCATCAGATGCAGGAGACCTTAGACAACGCCATACATATGCAGTTTAATCTAGAGAAAAACAAAATAAACAATATGATGGAAAATGTATACAAAATAAGTTCCAGAACCTGAAAGTCTTGCTAAGGGCTTAATCGGAGGTACCAGGAGAGCCAATGAACTAGTAGCTGGCTTCACTGTGACTTTTGTGTTTTCATTATCAGCACTCTTTGCCATCTGTCACTATCATAAAATGGTGCAGGTGCAACCATACAAAATTTATAAAACTACTTTTAAAGGCTTTATTTGCCAGCTTTGTCAAAGGAAATACTGAAACTGGCCACCATCATTTTCTACACATTTTAACAGCTCTTTAGGAAAACAATCCATCACTGGCTATACTTCATATTGAGAAATGCTAACAATTTTCTGGTGGAATTTTTTTTTTTAATTCTTCAGTGGGTATGGGTTTGTCTTGTACACTTTATTTTAATATACCTCAGAGACAGTTTGCAGGGCATTAGGTTGGGGGACCATGAGTCCACAAGTCTCTACTAATAATTCTGTCCTCAAACATACTTTCTATTGTTCTCTTCAAAATATTGACTGCATAATCTGTGGCAAAGTCTTATTGAAAAAAAGCAAAATCTTCACCCTGTCTGTAAATTCTCTTAAAACAAAAAAAAGCTCTTTTACCAAAAAAAAATCTGGTCGTATGTTCTCCACTCAAGATGTGCAATACACCAACTTGCTTCATAAACAGTACTAAGTTTGTCACAGCTCCAGTAATGATTTTGTGTGCACCCATATCCATGAAGGAGGAATCAAGAAAAATTTTAAATGCAAGCCTGTTTTGCTATTGTGTACACATTTTAAGATTGGCTGACAAAATGTGCACCTAATTACACGATCTCCTGGTTGAAGAACATGTGTCTGAGTAATTTTATATGCTTTTAACTTCAGCTCCTCAGTAGCTCTTCATACAGAGCCATAAAATGTGTCTGCCTGTGGCGAAAGACACCTAAGCAATGACTAATACTTTCTAACAGTTTTTCAATAGGAACTCATTATGTCTTAGCTTTCACAGGCTGAACACTTTCAGTGACCTGAAGTTTTACAAATTGTATAAATCAATTGTGCATCCTGGAACTTTAAATCTGGAAATCCTTCTGCAAGTCAGATTTTCACTTGATGACCTGAGTTAACACATGCTAAGTCATAACATACTTTGTGACTAAAAAAGGAAAAAATAATAAGTCATAATAACTGAAGTACACCTTTATGGAAGTTAATTGTTCTTCCACACTAACCGTGTGTAGGTGAAGATGTGGATAGATAGACTGAAAAATTCAATGCCAAAGCCAGGATTTGAAACCAGGAGATCCATGGTTCAAATTCCGGCTATGTCATTAAATTTCTCAGTATGACTACCTGTCCAAATCTTTGCCTGCACACTGCTAGATGGAAGAATTATTATCCTGGGACTTAAGTGCTTTCAGCATAGTAAGTCGCACATACAGTGTATATCTCACTATATATGATAACTGCCAGTGGTTTACCAGGAAAAATTGAGTCAGTTGGAGAATTTTTCATGCTGGCATGATGGCCATGGTAGTCCAATGGTTAAAGGCAACCAGACGGAGATCAGGAGATCCATGTTTCAAACCTGGCTATGGCATGGATTTTTTTTAGTCTGACTACATATCCGGAACTACACCTTTATCACTGTCAACTCAGCACTGCAAAGCCAGAGCAGAACAAAGCCTTTCAGTAGTTTGACCTGATTACAAGAGCCCTAGCATGAAACAGTAATCCGTATCCACATTAACCTTTGAAAAATCACTGTGCTGCCTGATCTTAGTTCATTGGCTCTCTTTGTATACCTTATGATGAGAGTTTTAAGCCAACAGTTCATACTTAAAAATGTGCTACTTTCTAAGATAACAAAAGACAAAATTGGAGTTACACATTTTAACCATTACTCTACACTTTTTTCTCCAACAGATAAAACTGAAAAATTGATTAGATTAGAACCTGCTGCAAGTATTAATTTTTCTACCTTCCTGCCTCTATCATTAAATGGCAACATGCATTAAAAGCAATTCAGCAAAGTTAAGGAGGTGAAATAAAATAAGCCAAAGGTTGCAGAATTGTTTTCAATATTGCACTTGTTTTCATTTTTTCAAATCTGTAGGTTAACAAAGTTAGTATTATTATTTTAGCCAGGAAATACTTATTTTGCAATTTCATTTTTAATATCTTTTCAGAGATAATTTATAAAGCTTTTTTGAGACAGTTTGTACTTTTAACTTACGCAAATTTTGGAAGAATTATATATAGATTTCCTTTTGATTACAGTAATAATATAGTAAAAAGTTTAGGTGCTTAACAGTTTTATTTTATTGCGGATATATAGTTACAATGGGTATTATAATGAAACAGAATTTATAATGTTATTTAGGTATCAAAAAGAAAAGTTTCCTTCAAAACCAGGATTAACATATAATCATGGGGAAATGGGAATATTTATGTACAAGCAAGTAGTAACAGTATTAAGACTAAAAATAATAGTAAAAACATGACATTTCCCTTTTTTTTCAATGTAAAATAAGGTAATGTTTGATTTTTTAGAGTAATGAGTCGGTAATTCAAACAAAAAGATCACTTAATTTATCCTTACTTGGACATGTTTCGGAGAACGGTTTGTCCCCATCGTCAGCAGTTATCCGACTGATAACTGCTGATGATGGGGACAAACCATTCTCCAAAAATGTCCAAGTAAGGATAATTTAAGTGATGTTTGTGTTTGAAGTACCAACTCATTACTTTCAAATGTTAAATACATCACTGTTTCTAACCTTTTGCTTCAAATAATAGTAATGTTTGATGTTAAGTAAGATAAACCTTCTGAAAAGAAGTATGTAAGTCAAAGTTCCATATTTTCTGTTTGTTTTAGAGAAACAACATTACTGTGTTCAGACTCAAAATTTCAGGCTTTTGTTCATCCAGAATCATATAGTGCAAACTCGGTGGCAGATAACATTTCACACTGTGGCTCACTGGAGTCATAAATTGATATAGGGTCTATTTTGAAGCCTCAGAGCATACTAATTTTTCCTCTTTGCCCTTTGATTGCACAGGGCTTACAGGTGTGTCAGGTATATTTTAATTTTAAATACTACAGCATGGCGTTACTGAAGGAATTAGATTTAGTTAGAATTTCACTGGATTTGAATAGTAAAGCAAATCCTTTCTCTCCATTAAATTAAAGGATCATTTACCACATAAATAGAAACCAGCACACCCCAAATCTGTACAGTAATTTAGCACACTCTCTGGATTTTATTTATCACAGTTTTATTTTAAAATGCTCCAGAAACAAACAGTGAAGTATCAAGGATGTGTAAGATATTTTGAATAAAGTTCTATATTATTAAAATTAAGCTTTTAACAAGTGATTCTTTTTTTCCTTATTATTTACTTTGAACCTTTATTATTAAAGATAAACAAATTTATTATTGAAATAAAGATTTATACTGTACATATTTGTACCATTAATTGCTTTTTTGAGCTACAGAAAAAACAAATGCTCAGCAACCTTTTACAAAATTTTGTTATTTTATTTATCTTCCAAAAAAGTATTGTTTGAAATATTATGGATCTCATAAAGAAAAGATGAATACTAATATTCTCATATAAATTTTCATATAAATTTTGTTTCTTGCATGTCTTTTCATTTGTTTTTATACCTGGTTTACTGTTCATATTGCTATGAATAACAATGAATGAAATAAAATTGTTTCTAGAATGATAATAAATTTTTAAGTATCCTTTAGATTTTTTTTAATTATAGTGTTTTGTTTAAAGCAAGCCAATTTGAACTGAATTGCAGAATATATAGAAATTATAAATTCAAATCATATTTGACTGTAAAAGAAGTTTTATAGGTCAAACAAAATGAAACACAGACTTAAAAAACATTTTAGGAACATTAGGTCTATGGAAGAGAAAGAATCAGCAGTTGTAACACATTTCTGGACATAAGAACATGTAATTGTTAATTTAGTGACACAAATCAAGCATACACAAAATTCTACTGAATTGAATATTTGGTAAAACCTATTCTTGATGAAAATATCAACCAAAATCAGTTAACTTCAATATCTCAGTGGATCAAAGTCTCATCACAAAATGCATAGAACTGCAGCAGAAGGTTTGGTAATAAGCCAACTACTAGGAGCAAGCCATCTAGTAGCAGGCAGCTAAAGAAATTATTCAAAACTAGTTCTAAGGTAAATAAGTACTTAATTTACTGGCCACATCTAAAACTTTTATTGTATTATGTATTTCTTTAATTTTATACACTTAGGGTGTGTGCTATTGCATGATTCACTATTTTTTAGGTTTAAAGTATCACAATTTTGTTATTTTTAGCCAAGGATTATGTAAACAGTATAACTTTTTCAATAAGTTGTATGGTATATGTTCCAACATTTTTATAGAAAGAGAGAAACTGGCATATACCTGCTACTCCAGCTTTTTCATCACTTTCAGAGAGGGATCCATATATACAAGATGAGCAGGAACTGTACGGACAAACTTTAGGTGATGATTCCTGACAGAAAATTGAGCCAAAAAAAAAAAGTTCATATCTACAGATGTCTGAAAATGGGTAGGAAATCTGTAATAAAGCAATTAATACCAGCACACATTACATTTCACCAACTTTGTCCATGTTAGAAATGATGTACAAAGTGCCTCCA
>CM060948.1:77640430-77787930 GCA_030765055.1 Mantis religiosa
TCTTAAACTCCAGTCATTAATTAAAATGCAGGATTTTAAGTACATTCATGATGGCTTTATTTCATAAGGGTGATATTAATGCTTCACCAAAATGCCCAGATGTGTTATAAAGTTCTTCATTGATTAATGGAACTGCCCCAGCTGGTGCATGGTATCCTTTCTGTTCAAATATTATTTTTGCCTTTTCATAAACAAATTTTATGTGGTTTACTGGGTGAAGTTAAAACTTCAAGGAATTTCTCTTAGTCATTATTTTCCAGTTTGTTTTCCTGTTGGTGCAGGTTAATTTCAATTGACTTTTTTTTCTCTAGAGTAAACATTTGGTGTCTTTTTACCTAATTAAACCATTTAAGCACTTTTTTTTGTTGTAATTTATGTCCTTCAACGTTGTCATATCGGATGATGAATGGAATGGGTGAAATGTTGCTCAAATGAGCCCGGAGTCCATGGAGCTTAGTTACCCGACATTCGTCTTTCAGGATAAGGGAAACCCAGGAAAAAACCTTATCCAGGTAACCCACCCTGAACGAGATTCGAGCTCGGGACCTCTTGAACATGAGGCAGAAATGCTACCACCACGCTACCGAGGCGGGCTTTTAAGCACCTTGAATACCACTTACTGTCTCTAGTAAAAACTGTGGAATATTTCTAATTGTGTTTTTTTCTTAAAGTATAGTAATACACATAACCAAATGTATAAGAAGACAGTTTTATGCCACTTTATATACTTGGCATGGAAGTAAAATTGTTCAAATTTCAGTAGTGTGTTCTTCAGATTAAGTGAAATAAAAAGTAACACTCCAGTGCTGTTTCATATATGTTTCATTAAACATATTTTATTCCTCAAACTTGCCTGTTAATTAACTCAGTAAGCAGTGTGTATGAGCTTGATTTTCAGATACATCATTAAAGTGATTAATAAGGCAGCAGTTTATTCCTTTAAAGTCCTTTGAAGGCCAGTTTCATATGAACTATCCAAAACTATTCCAACATGGCTATTTAATTTCAGCAGTATTGCAATGTCGCTTCTACCATGATTTACCTAGGCAAATAGTATAAGGACCAACCTGAAAGGCATGCATAAGACTACACCATTCATTAAACAACATGCAAAAATGCAGAATATTTATGCATGCTATTAATTAATGGTAGTGTGAAGACCAACAACTATAGAAGATTGAGTTACCGAGTAGGAAAAACACATTACAGTGTGTCACTGAATTCATAATACAAGAAGTGTTACCAAATGCTGTAACCATGATCAAAATTGTGAAGGGGGACATATTACATGTAATTAAACGACCACAAGTATCAATCAGTTGTAACTGTTCTATTAATGTAAGCATCACTTTGGAGTACTTAGGGAACTATCACTATGCCCTTACCCCCTACAATGAGTATATTTGTCCCTCAGTGATGATTATCTAACACATTTGAACTTCTAAAAGTAGCTAAGAACTCAGAATCCAGCTTTTCTATAAAATAGTAGAACCTTGTTTCACTGAAACAGTATTACAAAATTGAACATGTACGTACAGGAGTTAGAAAATTCATACTGAATAATGCAGAAAGTTTTGAACACAAGTTACGCATTAATGTGTGGGGTGGCATAATTGGAGACTATCTCTTTTAGTATTTAATGTTTTAAAAATCTATGATGGGCTTGAAAGACTGATTTTCTCAGACTTTTGGAGGATACACTCTTGGAGATTATAAATGTTACGGTTGCTTCATTATAATAAATCAGTTCCATAGTATTACAGTACATTATAATTTAACTGAAACTTACCCGGTAAATGAGTTTGTTAATTTGAATTTTTATCATGGTCTGCTAGAGTTTCAGATATAAATTATCCAGATATTACTTTTGAAATGACAGAAAGTACAGTTCTCGGAAATGAAATAGAAATTTTGGAGGAGCTTCACCAATATATCCATGCAGCTGAAGATATCAAAAGGAATATAGACAACATTTGCAAAATAAGCAAAAAATTTATCAGATGAGCTGTGAGCATGCATGCAATCTGATAAGTCTATTTTGAACATCACCTTTGATGTCACAAGATGGAAGCCAGCTTAAAGTATGGCAGCTTTTAAAAATTTGCTTTCATATTTTGGTATTTGGATAAAATATGATTATACAGTCTGGAAAATACTATTTATTTGTTTTATTTCACAGACACTGTAATCTGTGTATAGTGTTTGCTTTCACAGTCTATCCTGAGAGAGAAAGGGTAAGATAAAATGCAGCACAGTTTTTCATTTAGTTTATCATGGATTTGACATATTATGCCCATGGTACTTAAGGACATTAACCACCATTGTTTATTTTTATGGCTGTAGCCACTAGTACTAATTTTTTATGATAATTATAAAATATGTAGATGAGAAAGCAAAAGGGTATTGCAAGCTTTGATGTGTTAAGTCAAGTGCTTGTTAAAAACTTCAAGTTTCTGCAGCAATGCCACTACTTACTAAACGTAAATCTTAATTTCTTACTAAGCACATGTCTGTCTTACCATATATTGAGCTCTTCTAAAAAGGTTCACTATTCCATAATAAATGAAGTATAAACAATTTGTGAGACTTTCTCAATGTGCTTCAGCTGGTTTAATTAATTAAAAATGTAACTTGCATTAACATTAATTCTGACTGACTCTCTCTCTTGTGAGATTGTGATTTAATCAGAAAAGGCTTCAGCTCTGTTCATAGTTACAGCTTCATTTGTTATAAACAGAAACAAGCTTCTTCACTAATCATGATATACTGATGATGATCATGAAATATCATATGAAATTAAGTTAAAAATGGATGTTTAATGATCATTGGAACAATTACTCAGTTTTCTTTAATAGCACTATATTGTATGCTATTGTGAATGCTGGCAGTGTGGTTTTTTATGTTGGAATGATCTGAAAGATATGTTATGGTACTTCAAATAAACTTAAAGGAAACACAGGAGAAGCATTTTACTCTATTGTTCGTAACAAATCATTATTTGTCATCCTATGTACTTTATTTACTGTACTGCTTTATTGTTTATTTTAATTGAAACTGGCAGTACTGCTGTGCTTGTGTATGTCAACTGTAATGACATGAAAATCAAAGCTCATTGAGTAAGCAGCTTAAAGATTTTCCAAGCTTCAACAACCTAATTTTTATTAAAGCATGAACTTGTAATAAAGCTATTCATTTTTATGTATTTAATCTTACTATTTTTTTTTTAACTAGGAAACAAATTTTTCAACTGATAAGCTACCAGAGCTTCATTTTAAGATTTATTTTACATATTCAAATTTGGAATGCAGTAGTTGGGAAATATTCTCCCCAAATTCTCTTCTCTCTCTCTCTCTCTCTCTCTCTCTCTCTCTCTCTCTCTCTCTCTCTCTCTCTCTCTCTCTCTCTCTCTCTCTCTCTCGATTCCTCCCTTTCTTTATCTCACTCTTATTCTCTCGTTTACCATATTGCATTTATATCTTAATGTACCAGTGCAAAAATATGTAACAGAAATATTTTCAATAGTCTTTAATTGCAAAATGTTTGGAATTCACTGCTTGTTTTTGTAATGCAAATGTGATTAATTTTTAACACAATTTTCTCAACATTTTATCTTAGATGGCAATCTAGCTCAACCTACACAAGAAGGTATAAATAAAAGCACATGCATTTAGATCACTTAACTCTTAACAACATGTGAAGGATGTCTTAAATAGAAGCAAATATAGCATGTGAATAATACAATTGCACTACTCATTTAAGCTAAGAAATGGTTTTTTCAATTGATACATGAGTATGGCACATGGAATGTCTCAGCTTGCACCCAACTTAGGTTTGCATTGCAGGCAGGAAGACAATCTTGTATAGACAAATTAACCTAATAATCCCTTCATAAACTTATTTTTCTTATGTATGTAGATAGTAGTTTCTGTATTAATAGTGAAGTACTGGAAGTGTAAGTTATGTTATTTGCTTCATGTTATATATGTAGTGGTAGCCCTGAATGATAAATGAGAAGCTACATGCATGCAGTTTTTTAATGTTTTTATAGTTGTTCCCTCTTTGCTTATCTGGTCTTAGGAATGGAAATATGATTTGACAGGTGCGCACAAATTCTTCTGCCCCCATTGGTTATCATATCTTCATAGTGTAAATATAGGAATATTTTAAGTATGCCTTAAAGTTTACTTATTTACACTAAAATATTTTTCCTGAGAATCAGTATCATCATGATTATCCAGAGAAGTAGATACCATAATTGTGGCTTAAATTCTAGGAATTGGTTCCAGTATTGTATTTGCAAATGTGAAGAATTAAAATTTCACATAAAGGAGCTTGTCTTCTCTCCTTTCATCTTCACCACAGTGCTGCACATTCCTTCTTCTCCTTTGCAAATACAAAGACATGCACAAAGTTCAATCAACATCAAAATAAAACATAAAGTATATTCACCTAAAACAGTGACTTCACTAACAGAGTTATTTCCTTCCATGTCTCTTCAATCCAGACCCCTACAAGGTTTAAGGTTTGTGGTTAACTAGTCATGTCAGTATTTTATGTGGACCTCAGCTGGAATCTAGCTCAAAGTAACACCATTATTATATGATTTTCTTATTGATGAAGGGTGTTGTAGTTAATTGTGGTAATTCTGAAAACAATGAATTCAAAGAAATACATACCATTCCCAAAGTTCTTCATTTTAATATTTCACCAGGAGTTCACAGTTAGATTCCAGTTTCAGAATGTTTTGATAAGTGTTATAACGTAATGGTTTAGCATGTATGTTTAATGAATTAGTCATAGAAATATGGGATATCAGAAACACGCATAGCATGAGTTATCTAGGCTCCTTCATTTGAAATGCAGTAGATTATTAAGCGTCTACTTTCTCTGTTTGGTTTGATAATACTCAAGTTTCACTGATGCACGCTTGAAGATATTAGATATGCATAGACACATATCTAGTAACATTTTAAATAGATCATTTTACTTCATTATACTATTTGCAAAATGTTCAGGCTTTGTACAAATATAAAATATTCTAAGATTGTTCACAATAAATTAATCATAGATTTAAAATTTTGGTTTAAAACACCCGAAATTTGTCACAACTCACTAGTCTAATTAAGGCTCAAAAATAAATGATGACAATAAGATGACAGTTTATGTAGAAAACCAAAAGCTATAACATATCGCAAACTATTTTCCTTCTTAGGACATCTTTAGAAAAAGTTTCTTTATCCTGAACTACAGTTCAGGACTAAGCACAAACACAGAGGAATATAAGGGGTTCTTGTGCAGAACCCCTTGTGCATTGTTGAATCATATCTTATGTTTTATCTATTAAAATGTTGGTATATAAGGATACAATATCAAATTAAATCATAACTTCTTTGGGTTTTAACATTGTCTCTTTGATTCTGTTAAACTCCAGGAAATTGTTTATGCTTACTTTCTAAACTTGCCAAATTATTCAATTACTCATTTTGATAACTTATAGGTTGTGCATCTATATTATTAACAGCTCATCTTGTGCTTTTGTGGAATTTTGGTAAGCAAGAAAGTTTAGGAAACATAGGTTTCTGTCAACTTGCTTTCAACATTATATAGAATTATGGTGATCCTTTCATAGATTTCTTTGAGCTATTTCTGTGCAACATTTTGATGACATTATTTTAGTAATCTATATTCTTGTTTTAAGAACAGTTTCTCTACTCTGTGGCTGTAATCATTGAATCCACAATTGCTATTTTATTTCCTTTGATTAAACCAGAAAGAGAGATGGCATCAAATGTCAAGTAGGTGCATGAGACTACCAGTCAACTGCACAGTGATATTGGGGAAGATGTTCTTGGAAGCTAGTCTTGCATAAATAGGAAACAATGGAGGAAAAAAGCATTTAAACAAGTTTTCAGCTCATTTCAACATATATTATAATGTCTAAATACTTAAAGTTAAGTAATAAAAGTTTCTTTCATTTATTAAGGCAAAAACAAGGGCATGCAATTATGCCATGTCAAAATAAATAACTGAACAAAGATTAAAGCACTTGTGGGACAATAATAAAATGTGATAATATAACTGCAAATACAAATGTACTGAAGATTTGAACCATCCAAATTGCTGCCACTTAGCACATCTAGATTAAACCATACCTGGAAAAAGAAAATTATTAATTTCTTGCATTTCAAACAAGAATAAAAATTTAATTAGTTACGATAAAAGCATTGTTAAAAGTGAAGCATATTAAAAGGCTTATTGAGTCATACTTTATTAAAACTTAAAATTTCACTCACATTACTATTAATACAAAAAGTCTCTGGTTTTAAATAGTGATTTTTAAAGTATGACTCAATAAGAATAAAAGTGTTAAGGAACTCAAGCCATAAATTCTGAATATAAGAGCTTTCAGAATTGCAAAATTACGGAACAATAATCTAAATTAAGATCAGTATTACAAATTTAAGGGGCTAAAGATGAAGCCATATCCGAGATGTTTCTCTAAAAATTAGCTTTCGTGCTCTATTGTTCAATTGTCTAATTGTTCCTTTAAAGCACCTTTACATCTGAAGTATGTAGTTCACTGGCACCATTTTGAATTATTAAATCAATTGCCACATATGTTCTACAAATCTTCAGTGCTGGGAGTTGCTTTTCATACACTTAGGAGGTTCACTTGTGCAAACTAGTTTCAAAACGGAATGGAAACAAGGTCTGCTAACTAGTGAGGAGAAAATAAGCCTTAATAGAACAAAAGGATGCTAAGCTGGTTTATTACACATTACTGTGATTATGTGCCACCTTTCTGCTTCTTTTTTTTTTTTTAATTCGTTCTCCCCTTCAATACAAGAGAATGCTTCTTTGTTACGGTCATCATTCTAACCCTTCAAAATGACAAATTAATTAAGAAACTTTACTTGTATTGGCCCAAAACTCTACATGGATAATGTAAATTCATCAGTAAAACTTGAGTAAATGCAGTCTACCGTATATTTGGTACTGCTAGTTTTATTTTAGATTTTATATATAGACTTTATGAATCCTATAGAAACTGCACAACATTATCAATGCATTCTGTTTGCTGCTAGCATCTATTGTAAAGACATACTATAGAATTACTTAGAGGTTTAAGTTAAAATGGTTACTGTGGTTGTTTACTTTTCCTTTCTATGCATCTAGGTGCATACTGAATTTTACTGTACTTACTACTTATTTACTTTTTTCAATAAATTTTGTTTAATTCTGTTGCATCTGCTGAAAAACAAGTCATTAGCTTAAATAGTAAGCATAAATTACACTCGTATTCTCTTTAGAAGGTTTTAAATCAAGATGGATAATTTCCAAAAAGTAATTATAATTAACTAGGTTTCCTTTTAGTCTAAAAATATTGACAGACATTTAATACTATAATGAAATGGGTGCATTTTGTATAGGGTTATGTAATTTTATAAATGTGTAACGTTTGTTACAAAACCCTACAGATTTTTATTTCTGTTGTACAGATTTTATTTTCAATTTCTTCTTTCCAGTGTAAAACTAAATAGTTGCATGGTCTGGACCCAATTAAGAAAATATTCATTATTTATAAGAGAAGAAAATAACAAGAAGTCAAAGCTGCCTTTATATATATTTTACTGATAACATGTATTCCTAGGTATGCATGTCTTCATACAGGTACCCAAAGAGAGTAGTATCAAGAAAACAGTCAACAGAGCTTAGAGTAATACTTCTTATAACTGTTTTTGTTGTGGTGTTTCTTATGCATTTGATTGTTAATAATGTTGAAGCAATTTTCAAATGCATGTTTGCTTGTGATGAAAAGCAAGTAGTCATTTTATTTTAGTTGTAGTCTAGAAGTTTTGATCTGTATAATAGCATGTGAATAGTAATGTGAATCTTTTAAATTATTATTTATTTATTTTTGATATAGGTGAAAAATCTTATATGTTCTCAACATTCAGTATCTGTACAAAGAGAATAAAACCATATTCTTGCAGTAATCATTTACTTCCTCTAACAAACTTGTTTATTTTTACATATTAATTTATTTTCATTTTCAAGAATTAGGTGCTTCCTTCGTTTCATGTTTTCCCTAATGTATGTGCATGCATTGAATATGCGCATTCCAGTTGTGTCAACATACATTTATATTGACTTCTACTTAAGCAGCAACATTGATGGTAATGAGAAAATGTAAGGTACTCTTTCCTCCACATATCAAAGGGTGAGGAACAGGTACTAAGCACTTTACTCTTTGGTAAGGAAGGAGACACTGTGCCAAGCACTATGCACTAAACACCTTTATCTAAAGAAAGTTTGTATGGAAATAAATTGCCACAGATACTTATTTAGAAAGAATGTTGATTATCTCTGGCAGTAAATAAATATGTTATATAATGTTTAGTAGTAACATTTGTATTTACTCTTTTTAATTACAGTTGAAAGACACCCATCTAATGTATATAGACTTAAGGGTATTTCTTTACGTTTACCAACAGATAAAATCAGTTAATGTATTGTGTAATATATTACAAAAATGATGAAGTAGAAGTGCAAAGGTAAACATTAACTAGAAAATGTGTATGAGAAAATTACAATATTCATTAACAGCAAAAGAACTTAAGTGATTATTTGCAATGTCATATTTTTAAGAAGAGAAGCTGATATAATTTGAGTGTTTTGTTGAAAGTGAGTCTTGCTTCATGTTGAGATGCAAATAAGATTATTCACCTAGTGGTACTTATGGATGTTAAGATTTCTACACATTATATTTTCAGACATATGGCAAATAAAGCATAAAATTTAAATTTTTGAATTAAATATATAATTGCCTAATTAGTAAAATTTTATTTTGAATATCAAAAAATCAAGATCAATTCTCTGCAGCAATGCTAACTTTATAGGTTGGTGTAAACATATGCTAAATAATTCATAGTTATTTTCCATTATTTCATATCTTGTCTGACATAACTTTTTCTTTATTTTTCCAGCCAGGTTCTGGCATGATCTCTATAAATTTCTTCCGTCTGTTCCGAGTGATGAGATTAGTGAAACTTCTAAGCAGAGGTGAAGGTATTCGCACATTGCTCTGGACATTTATCAAATCTTTCCAGGCACTGCCTTACGTAGCTCTTCTTATAGTCATGCTGTTTTTCATCTATGCTGTTATTGGAATGCAGGTAAAAGCTTTATTATACCATTTTGTTTGTTTTATTGAAATAGTAAAATGATGCATAATCTGAAAAACTAAGCCTTACAAAAGTTTATTAAATGTACCTATGACTTTGTAGTTTTTGTAATGTTGAGTCCAACCCTGAAAAATATATCAGGTAGAGAAAGAATGTGACCATAATATGTTAAAAATTTTAGCAAAGTAAAGGCAGTATTTATTAATTAAAGATGGAAAAGTGAATAAATAAGACATTCACTAGAACAGCTGACAGTATCTGGAGCAATACCCTACATTTTTCTCTTTCTTACTCATATGAGTGAAATTTCAAGAGAAAAATCAAATGTATATGACCTTGCTTTATAATACAAATACAAAAATAAAAATATTTGTTAGTAAATGATCTTAACCATTGATGGGACAATACCACTATTTATCAATATTGATACTGATTTTCAAGTATCAATACTAAACATTCAAATTATAAAAAGCTGTGAAGGCGATAACTAGATCACTGAATTATGTTCCTATTAGCAGTATGTGTATAAATGAATGTAACCAATTTTGTTTTTCCTTACACTTCAGTATAAGTATTAGAAACAGTGATGTATTAATTTATTAAGTTGAGTTGGATTGAAAACATTAAACATCACTAACTTAATAATTAAGTTAATAGCTTAATAACTAAGTTAATGGTTAGTATTTCCAAACTAACTCATCTTTATAAATTATAAGTTCTGTTTTTGCTCATATTTTTCAGATGTCATGGCATCCATGTTCTGACAGTAACACGAAACTCGTACATTTCTTTTTCAATAGAATTTTTTGCAAACTTTACTCGGTGTATGAAAGTATCATCTTCTAAAATTAGTTGTATTGTGTGATTTACCACTGTGCAAAAATGTCATTCTATATTCTATATGGACGAAGCTAGAAAGAATGATGTGTTAAGATGTATTTACTTAAGATGAGCCAGTACTAGTAACAATAACATAACTTTTCTTAATATCTGTTAACATACTTCGGGAACATGTGTTCACATCTTCAGAATGTGTCTGAGTGACCCATGTTGTTTTTGTTTTGGTGGTTGTCCATAATGACCATTATGTGATGGTCAAAAGTACTTCCAGAGGGTACTTGGTGGTGATAAATCTAAATTCATTAACTGTCACTTGTGTTTAAAAATTAAGAATATTTTCCATGTGTCCAATTCTGCTGCATGACTGGTTAGTTTGATTAATATAATGTTCGGTTTGATGTTATGATTGGTCGTCCAGAAATGGTCTGAAACTGTTGATTTATCCATTTGTTTGTATTTTAAGCACCTCATATGTTCCTTTAGTCTGTTTCTAGATTTCTTTGTTTTTCCTATATATATATATATATAGTGACTTTGTGAGTTTGTAGACAGAAATTCAAACTGTTCTTTATTTCCCTAGAAATACACTGTTCAATCCTTTAGTAGCAGCATTACGTCACATACACAGTCACAATCTACCAAGGTCGTTGACCACACAAACAGTGTTCTGATTACATTACTTCACAACTGTTTAGTCCTTTACAAATCTCTGTTTACTCCTTAACAAATCTCTGTTTACGGCTGAAACTTGGCCAGTCATCGCTTCCTTAAATACCTCATAGATAAATCAAGACTGTTCCGTAGCAATCACTAGATATTTCTAGAATAAACAAGACATCGAATGTTCTGTCACTAGATGAAACCCAAACCTTCCAGAAGCGTAACTTAATTTGTGCCCGCAGGTCCTTTATCTCTGCTCTCTTTATTTGCCGGCTCTTTGTGTACACAAGGCATGCTATCGTAGATAATGGGTTAGCAACACTGCTCCCTCCTCAAGGCTGGTCATCCCAAACAGCACCATTGTAGCGGGACAGACGATCCAGGTGTACCACCAACATCCTCCCTCGGGGCACCTTCTGGATGCGGTAGACCACGTCATTAATCCTCTTCACCGGTCCTTGCCACGATTGTTGAAGTTTCCGTCATCGTCCCTTGGTCCGGGTAGGCGGTACAACCAGGTCACCTTGCTGGAAGCCTCAGCTTGGCTTGCCTGTCGTATCGGGTCTTAATGGGGTCGCACGCCTTCTGGATGTTGTGACAGCCATCTCATGCATGTCGTGGAGATGATCCATCAGGTTCTCCACATACATGGTTACTGGCTGTTTTGCATCTGGGGGGCTTCCAAAAGCCATATCACAGGGGAGGCGTAACTCTTGGCCTAACATTAAGCTGGCTGGCGTCATCCCAGTGGTGTCGTGTGTTGTCGAACGGTAGGCCAGCAGAAACAGTGGCACCTTGTAGTCCCAGTCTCGCTGATGGCTGGCCACGATCTTCCTCCTTGGGTGTTCTTCTAAGGTCTTGACGTACCTTTCGACCATGCCATCCGATTGGGGATATAGAGGTGTTTTGCGGGTCTTGTTCACCCCAAGTCTTTCCAGTGCCTCCTTCATTAGGTTGGACTTAAAATTGGTAGCCTAGTAGCTGTGGAGCTCTAACGGCACCCGAAATCGGCAGAACACTTGCTCCAAAAGGCAGTCTGTGATTGTCTTTGCCTCCTGGTTCGGGATGGCATACACATCCGGCCACTTGAGGTAGTCCACGACCACCATCAGGTACTTGTTGCCTCGGTCGGACACTGGGAATGGTCCAGCAATGTCGACGGCGATCCTTTCGAATGGCGCTCCGACGTTGTACTGCTGCATGCAACCCCGGCTCCTAGTCTGGGGGCCGCGGCTCGCCGCACACACGTGACATTGACGGCACCATCTCTCGGCGTCTGCTCTGAGCCTCAGCCAGTAGTAGCGCTGTCTGAGTTTTTCGATTGTTCGGTTCGTTCCCAGGTGTCCTCCTGAAGTACCGGGGTGCACTTCCTCCAAGACTTCCGGGACCTTACTCCGGGGAAGTACCAACTGTTCTCTCTGTGTCTTCCCATCGGGTGATTCCCATACCCGGAACAGCACACCCTCTCTGGTCTTCAGTGAGTCCCACTGGGCCCAGTAGGACTTGTCTGTGGCGCTCCTTCTTGCAATGTCCTCCCAGGTTGTTCTTGTCCCTGCCTCCACTTCTCTCAAGAGTGGCCCCAAGTTTGCGTCCACCAGCTGCTCCCTCCTCAGGCCTGTGCTATCCCAGCCATCCGCAGGCCCTGCCGTGACCACTCGGACAACTGCGGCACGCTCCTTCTGCTCCACTCTTGTGCACTGGCCGCACTCCTCTGGGCAGGGTCTTCGGGACATGGCGTCTGCGTTACCGTGGCTCTTCCCCCTACGATGTTTAGAGATGAAGTCATATTCCTGCAGCCTCTGGACCCAAAGTGCTCTCTGGCCTTCCAGGTTCCTAAAGCTCAATAACCAGGTGAGGGCGGAGTGGTCGGTCCTCAGGTGGAATGGCTGACCGTACAGATACCTGTGGAAGTGCTCCAAGGTCTTTACCACCGCCAGTAACTCTCGCCAGGTGACGCAGTAGTTCTTCTCTGCCTTGGATAGCATCTTGCTGTCTTGAATTTGGGATAGGACGCCTCCAATGCAATGGTCGCTGGTGTCGGTGTCCAGAATGAAGGTGCCACCTGGTTGTGGAAATCCCAAAATAGGAGCACTGCACAGTGTCTTCTTCAGGTGCTGGAAAGCGCCTTCAGCATCATCCGTCCACACATAAGGTCGGTGTTCTCTGTCAGGTGGGTGAGGGGCTTGGCGATGTTGGAGAACTCCTTTATGAAGCGGCGGTAATAACTGCACAGCCCCCAGAAACTGCGTAATTCTCTTACCTTTCTCACGGCCTGTGTCTTTTCTGGGTCTGTGGCCACTCCGGTTGGTGAAACTATGTGGCACAAGTAGTTGACTTCCTTGCGGAAGAGCTGGCACTTCTTCGCGTTCAGCTTCAGATTGGTTGCCTGCAGTCTCTGTAAAACCTTGCTCAGGTTTTCCAGATGGTCTTCGAAGGTCTTACAGACGATGATGTACAGGTATAGCAGGCAGGCGTCATAAGTCAACCTTCTCATTACCGATTCCATGAGGGCATTGGAATGTAGCTGACACTTTGTAGAGGCCAAAGGGCATAACTGTGAACTGCCAAAGCCCCTGACCTGTCGAGAATGCAGTCTTTTCCTTGTTTCTTGGATCTAGAACCACCTGCCAGTAACCCGACTTCAGGTCCAGGGTCGAGAACCACTGTGCACCAGCCTGTGTGTCCAGGGTGTCGTCAATCCGGGGTAAGGGGAAGCAGTCCTTCCGGGTAACAGCGTTCAGCTTCCTGTAGTCCACGCAGAAGCGTAGCGCGCCGTTCTTCTTTGTCACCAAGACTACAGGGGAACACCAAGGGCTGTCAGACTCTTCAATCACTCCCCTGGATCTCATTTCCTCAAGTATGTCTCGTACCACCGCGTGTTTTGCATGCGGAACGCATCTAGGTGATTGTCGAATAGGCCGGGCGCCTCCAGTATCGATGCGGTGAAGCACTCAGTCCGTGCGGCCGTAGTCGTTGTCGCCTTTGCTGAAGACGCGCTGGTATCGTCTCAGCAGTTGTCGAACTTTCTCCAGCTGTTCTGCGGTCAGATGGTCGGCCGCCCTCTCCAGTAAGCCTTCCAGCTGGGGTCCCAGGTGTTGCGTCAGCACCGGCTCCTGTGTCTTGTCGATTGCTGCCACGCCGTCTGTCATGATCGGTATCTGCCAGGTTGAGCAGCCTCACTGGCACCTCCTCTCAACACGGCAACAATTTCCTGGCTACACATAGCCCATGCACAGGCGTCTTCTGGTACAGCATTATGTTCTTCGTCCGCTGGCCTTCCAGTCGCGCCATCACCACCACCTTGCTTCTCGCGAGGACCACCACGTCTTCCTTCAAGATGACCCTGCAGATTCCAAGGCGCCCTTCGGGTTGCCGGAGTATCACCTCTTCTCCATTGAGCCACAGGACCTTCCTGCCGACGTCGTTCGTCACCTCGTAGCTCCTGAGGGAATCCAATCCCAGTAACACCACCTCAGCCACCTTCGCGACGAACACCTACAGATGTACGGCACTCCTTCCCAAGGTCATCTTCAGCAGAGCCTCTTTCTACACAGGCAGGGTGTCGCCTGGTGCCGTCATAAGCTGGTAGGGTAGGCTCGGCTTCCTCGTCGGCAAACCCCTGGCTATGTCAGGTTCGATGCCGGTCACGGCTGCCCCGGTGTCTACGAGCACGCGACACGCCTTCCCTCTCACCCAACCGTCCGCAATAAGGCTGTCATCCATCCATCGGCTGATGGCGCGCAGTGTCACTCGAGGGAATGGTGATTTTGCTGTCGACGTGCCCCTCACCACACCAGGCCTTACTTGTTCTTTGCTCTTCCTGGTTTCGGCTGTCTCTTTCCAGGTGTCCCGGCTGTCCACACCTGCAGCACACGCCCTTAGGTCTTCACCGGCGTCCCTCGGCTGGCCTTCGGTCTTCAGTGTAGCGGACACTCCTGGTTCGCGACGTCGGGGTAGCCGTCACCTTGGCCGCCTCCATCCTCAATGCTGCCGTTAGCGCCTCGTGGATATTTTTATAATCGCCGGGTATTAGACGCTGACGTACCTTGGTGTCTCGTACCCCGTCAACGAATGTGTAGGCAGCCCCTCCGGATACGAACTCGGGTGGGAGGTCAACTAAGGCTTTACTGGCCAGTTGCTCGATTGCCAGAGCGAACTCCTGCAGCGTCTCCCCTGGCTGCTGCGACCTTGACTTCAGCTGTCTGTGGTACGCTGCGGCTAAGCTGTGGTTTCTAAAGCTGTTCTCCAGGGCCTCCCAGATGTCCTTGACTGCACATTGTTTACATACCAAAGGTGGTTGGTTGGTATCAATGTTCAGCAGTTGGCAATGAACCCGTTTGCTCTCTTTGCACTTCAGTATTTTGATGTTGACTAAAGGTTGGGCAGCCGATTAGGTGGTTTCCATCCATATCTTCTTTAAGTGTACAGAAAGGACACAGAGCTGATCTCGCTATACCAGTCCTGAATAAATGTTTGAGACAGTCATGTCTTGTTAAAGAGTCTAAAAGTTGCTACAGAGGATTTTCTTGGTAGTGTATTGATTCTAGTTGTGCTCTTACATAAATTTTCCCAAGTTTTCCTTTTGTTTAGAATACATTATCTTTAATTTGTTCATTATATGTTGATATAAATATTCTTTTAATAGTGATAACTTACTTGCTTAAATGAATTTGCCCTAGTTTACTGCCTTTTATGGCTAGATAGTCAGCTGTTTCATTAACATGTGTTAGTATTAATCTTTCATTTAAATTAATTAAACATTGTGATTTTACCGCATTCTGCAATAGTTAGGTTTTTAGGTGTTATATCAGATGTTGTGGATATTATAGCTGCTTTAGAGTCAACTTTTTTAAATGTATTTATATTATATAGAAGATTTTGTAAACTCTGAAGGATTGCCGAAATTTCTCTATCAAAAGAACTTAATCTTTTATAGAAAGAGAAAAGTGGACATATTGAACCAGCACCAGTACCACCATTATTTGGTAAGCTGGAACCGTTAGTGTAAACATGTAGCCATTCATTGGCAGGATATCTTAAATTTATTATTTCTAGTGTCATTTGCTTTAGGAAACATGAAGAGGTTGCAAATTTTGTAACTTCTAAGCTAAATGTAGATAGTGTTCAATATCAAACAATTCTAAAGGATTGATAGTTGTGTTCAAGTTTTCTTTTAAGTAAGGAAGTTTTAATTTTTGTTTGATTCCTTGAAATATACCAAAGGTTATATTTTCTGTTCTGTGATTATTTTAAATCTAAGGAGGGTAATGTGCCTTCTTCCACTTCTGTTTTTTTTTTAATTGAGAAAAAACTGAACAGCACGCCCCATTGCAATGTAATACTACATGCTTTATCTTCTGAGACATCAGTTCAGAATGACTTGTGGTGCATTAGCCAGAGTACATTGTTCTATTGTTAAGCCTGCAACTTCAAAATATTCCATACTGCACTCATGTTTTATTCAACTCACTGATGTTCGTTGATAGAAACAAGCATTAATGGAAATTGATATACCTCTTAGGTATGATCGTGACTTGAGCTTGATTTATAGAACATAAAATAATAGATGAAATGAAAGAAAAAATATTTCATTGCACTATATGATCTCGCATATTAAGCTCTGATTTTATTTTGCCTGATTCTCAGATTTTAGTCACCCAAGTAGGTAAATGTAATGACTGAGGTGAGTCACCAAGATAGGCCAATGCAGAAACATAATTTACTGCATCAAATAAATCAGCTTCATTCACCACTCAGTTAATGCTGTATGTTACATGAGTATCTCTACCACTTCACCCATTTTTGAGTGTATGGAATAATGTATTCATTTACTTATAGGAAATGCATTCAAGGTCTGTCAAAAACTCTAATCTAACAACCCTTTGGGGACATATGTAAGGCAACAACATAGTCACAACTCCTTAAATTCCTTGTCTAGCATTAAAAGTTAAATGCAACAGCTTTCAATAATGAAAAATTTAAACAAGTTGAAAGGTTATTAAATTTTAGATGAGTCGCATTTTTTACACATCTGTTTCACTTTCGTACCTATTTTGAGGACATGTTTCGCAAATCTTCGTTTGCATCTACGGCTCTTGTGCGACTTGAGTCGCACAAGAGCCGTAGATGCAAACGAAGATTTGCGAAACATGTCCTCAAAATAGGTACGAAAGTGAAGCAGATGTGTAAAAAATGCGACTCATCTAAAATTTAATAATTTTTCGCTTCACTGTGGTGTTCCAATACAGTTGAATCTCGATAAGTTGAAAGGTATCGAAAAAGTACATGATATGAATATGATATGATTTATTCAGTACTAAAACAAATGCATCTTGGGTTACCCCTGAGGTGGGTCCTGGCCCTTTTGCTAATAGGGCAGCCCTTCAATACAGTTATATACTTGACACGTATTTGTCTCTTTTAATAGTCATTGCTTTGCATTTAATTTGCTGTGTCGTGCTAGATTTTTCATATTTTCCAAATTTTGTCTATTTCTGTAAATTTTACACTCATTTCTGCTTCATATTATTGTTTCACTATCTGTATTCACTTAACCTCAATTTTCAATGCTTCTCATTTACACATCACCCCATTTGCATCCCCTTTCCCTCCTACTAATTATTTAACTTCACTAGCAGCTTTCCTCAATTTGTACAGCCATATCACATTTGTTCATATCTGTTCCTATACCTCTCATGGTCCTGTTCTGTTTCTTCCTTTCTACAATTTATCCATAAAAGCCATATTTATGTCTTGTTGATATGTTCCTACATCTCGATAGCCCCTAACCCCCGACCTAAATTTCACTGCTTTTCTAACCCCTTGAACCCCCACACTAGTTTCACACAATTTTTTTCCTGATCCCTTGTATCCCCACACTTTTTCACTCATTTTGTCAATCACCTCAATTCCCATACTTGTTTCACTCAGTACTCGACGTAATGTGATTACATGTTTTATTCTCTTCTTCACTTCACCGACTGATTTCTGAGATTTCCCCCTCTTCTCCAGTTACATTGTTCATCCCTTCCCCTCCATCAATGCACACGGCATTTACTCCACGAGTTTTCTGGACATTCACACCACATATTGAAGTCAGCTTGTTTAAGTATGCGCAACAACAACATTCGTATGCTCTGCATGTTGGATGCTCCTTATGCTGCTTCTCTGCTCAGCCACTTGTCCATCAATCCACAGTGTACTGTTTCATATAAACGCATTGAAACCCTGATTTCTTGACATCCTCCTTTCTTCAGTCAGCTTCCTCCTTTGTTCTCTTTGTTCATAAGAAAGATCCTTATTAATATAGATAGATGTTTCCTTTAGCTTTCTGTTTGTTGTAATACTTCCGTTAAAAATTCAATATTGCTGAATTTCACCAGTATATTTCTTTTGTCTTTCTGTTTCCCAATTCTAAATGCAGCCCACAGTTCTCATTTTCATCCTAGCCTTCATTAACAATTCTCATATCTCTTGAAATGCTATAATTCCTTTTCGTTCTTCTACCCCAGAAATTCTTAACTTGTATCTTCTCATGAAATCTTCCATATCTTCCATACCTTCCATTCTTCAATCCATTTTTTTCCATCTTAGCTTTTATCTTTTCCAACTCTTTAGTTTTAATCTCCAACTCTATATTATCCCACTACCTCCATTCTTGCTAAAATCTCATTGCCAAACCATTATTTCTTATAACTTCTTCCAGGGACGTATTTAAGGGGGGGATCCAGGGGTTCCGAACCCCCTCCCCCCAAATGAACTGTCATTTCAAACTTTTAATAAATACATAGATAGTTGAAATAAAACTTAGTTTAAGATAAATCAAAAAGTTTAGCTTCTCATCTTAACTTCTCTATTCATTGTCAAACAGACATGAAGTTACAAAGGATGTGTGCAGAATAGAACTGTAAATGTGAAAGCTTCCGCCTCTAATTGAGAACCACTTCTTTTCAACTTTCTGGCATTTGCTATAACCAAGGTAAAGTAAAACCTGTATTCAAAAAGGATAATCCCAAACAAATTATAATTACTGGCCAATTACAATTATATCAGCAGTATCCTAAGTTTCTGAAAAAGTATTTTTAAATAGATTATTAAGTTTCATTAAGAAACATAAAATATTGTATCATAGGCAATATGGCTTTCAAAAATATATGTCCACAGGAGATTCAATATCCAAAACAATTAATTTCATCATAAATAAACTGAATAATAAGGAGAAAGTCACAGGACTTCTACCGCTTGGCTCTCACCAAGGCAACCCGGGTTTGATCCCAGACGACCGCAAAGTGAGATTTGTGGTGGACAACACGGCGCTGGGGCGGGTTTTCTCCGGGATCTCCGGTTTCCCCCGCCATCTCATTCCACCGGTGCTCCATCTTAATCTCATGTATCGTCAGTTTCATCACTTGCGGTGCCATATGTAGTAAAAGCAGGCATTAAACTTTACACATTTCATTTCACAGGACTTTTTCTTGATCTTTAAAAAGTTTTTGACTGCATGGATCATCAGTTATTAATAAAGAAACTTGAAGCATACGGTATTAGAGGAATAGCAGGTAACTGGGTAATATCTTATTTGTTAGACAGGAAACAAAGTACCGAAATTAGGTCAACTGATAGTAAAGGTTACATAAAACAACATTTATCATTGTTACAAACTAATGAATATGGAGTCCCTCAAGGTTCAATTCTAGGTCCCATACTGTTCTTGTTATACATAAATGACTTCCCTGAACGCGTAGCAACTAAAGGCATTGATATCACATTATATGCACACGACACCACTTTACTTGTTTCAGCAGTAAATGAAGAGCAGTTAAATAGCAAATGTACAGAGGTGTTACTAAGTCTGGAAAAATACTTTTATACTCACAATCTTACCCAAAATATTAATAAAACAAATTACTTACTATTTTCATTGGGCAGGAGCTATATCTATAATGGACTGAATTTGACATACAAAGAGGAAAATATATCTAGATTGCAAAACACAAAATTCTTAGGCTTTACCACTGATGAAAATCTCTCCTGGCAAAATCACATTTTGACTGTTTACTCTAAACATAACAAGACTGTTTTTTTGTTACGTTAACTAGTTAACATTTTACCTCCTCAAGCAGTTCATAATGTATATTTTTCTTTATTTCATTCACATCTGGAATATGGAGCTATGTTATGGGGTTCTGCTGGTAAGACTCTTTATGCACACCTATTTTCAGTCCAGAAGAGGGCTATTAGAATTTTAGCTAAGTTGCCACAGTCTGAGTCATGTAGCCCATACCCCTCTTTTGTACATATGAAAATTATTTTGTATGTAAAAAAACACTCAACAGCATCCCCTTGCCTAAATAAGGATATACCTACACAAACACCACACTCGCAGACAAAATGACTTTTCTCTTTAATCATATAGGGGCCATTTTGGAAATAAAAATATTACTTATGCTGTATCAAAATACTTCAGCATATTACCAAAAAGACTGAACTCATTGATAGACAGAAATACTTTTAAAAAAGAGCTCAAAATGCATTTGTTAACCCATTGTTTTTATAATGAAGATGAGTTTCTTATCCATAGTGGGAATAATCACATTTTAAGCATAGTTGAGTTTTTGACAGTATGCACAGATTTACATTATCAATGTTTAGGTGATGATGAATATAAGGGCGCGCAACTGCAAAGGTTATCAGCACAATATCTAGGTCAATTTTATAAAGATGTCTTATGAACAATTGTCTATATGTGCATAGTGTTATTTTATATTGTAATTATTTTTTTTTATAAACTGTTGTGGTCTATGTAACACTGATTTTATGTATACCACAGGACTGAAAAATGACGACGACCATCATAAAGTCGTCATAATAAAAGTTAAGCCCATGTTGTTAATGTATGAGCTGCAGAAACCAATGCCAGTACAGTAATGCAATCAATTATGGACTTCTGCCAAAATCTCTGGTATTGAGTTTGCAAAACTTCTTCTTGTGGTTATGGACCAGGCTCCATACATGGTTTCAGCTGTTAACAAACTGAAGCTTTTATTTCCTAAGATGAAACATTTGACATGCTTGGTTCATGCCCTTCACAGGGTTTGTGAATCCATAAGGAACGAATATGACATCTCAAATAAGTTCATCTCTGCCCTGAAGAACATCCTGCTGAAATAAATATTAAAAGCAGAAGCATTATTAACAGTGAAGTATTCTTCATATTTGAGTGTAAACATAGTGACTCATAAATCAAACTCAAATCCTGCTGAAAGCTCTGAATCATGTGGTCTACAATGAAACCACTGGCCTGCCCCTCCAGATTTCCCAGTCATTATTCTCTTGGGATCGTGGATTGAGTGAGCTGCTTTGTGTGAGAATTTTGACAACATTAAAGAGTTTGTGTTTCTTTGGATCCAGCCAAAGCAGGTGCAATTTCCAAGGCACAGCAACTTCTGTTACTGGAGAAAATACATAATTTGCAGACAGAACTATATTATGTTCATCGTTACAAGTATCTGACTGCAGCTATTGAACTATTAGAAGAACAAGGTTTAGAAAAGGAGAAAGAATTTGCCCCACTGGTTACTGTGAATGTTGAAAGAAGCTTTAGCATTTACATAGACATTCTATCTATGTAGAGATGCTTAATGTCTTGATGTGTAACAGCTTCATGTGTTTTTCTTCTTCTGATGAGTGAGAATTTGATGTACTTTTTTTGCCTTATTTGAGCACCTTTTTCCTTCCTTTTTTCATCTGAAATTTGCACCTAAAAGTCCTAACCCTGGTTATGACTTATTTATGATGTAACTATGTTGTTCTTATCCTACTTGGCAATGCTTGAAACCTGTTGTACAGTGTCTATGGATAAAATAAGTAAATTTAGAGGTAATAAAAACTAAAAGCTAATCTTGTAACAACTCCAGAATTTTTCTGAAAGTTTCAATTTAAGTAGTCAAGATATGTAACATGCGAGATTGTAAATCATGTAAAATACTGATACTAAAAGTGTTTAAATAAGTTAAATGTGCATTGTGGTACTAAAAGTAGTAATATTAAACATTACCAAAATGAATGAACTGAGCACAATGAAGGTTAGGATAATAGTGATAGTAATCTTTATTTCCGTTCATTTACAAATTATTATACATTTACATACTTAGTACTACTTTGAGTTGCTGCTTAACCTAGGACTTAACCTCAAACTCTGAGGTTGTCCAGCTAATGGGTCCCTATTTGCATCTAATCTAAACTAACTTCATCTTCATTTTCTTTGTATTTACTTATCTCTCTCAACCATTTGGCTCTTACCTTGCCCAAAATGTTCCCAATTTAAATTAAATTTTTTCCTAGTTTTTATACTCATTAACTTCATTGCTTGAACTTCTTTTGGTAACCTTGCCCATTCTTTTTTACCTATCTTCTCCTTAAGCAACCTAGTTTCTTTGCATTCTAAAAGTAAATGCCATTCATTATCTCTTTGATGACACAATGGGCATTTCTCCAGGTCCCTCCCGCTTCCCAAACCCATCAATTTCACCACCTCTGTTCTAACCCATGCAAAGCTTTCTCTTGCTGCTTTATCACAAATATCAATTTATTTTTCCCTTTTCCAGATCACTTTCATCTCTCTATAAACTTCCAATGAGCTTTCCAAATTGAAACTTCCTATCATTCTTACCTTTCAATATCTACCATTCTTAACCTAAGTTCTTTCCAAAATTCATCTAAATTCCTGCACCTCGCCCAATATTTTAACACCCTTTCCACCATTATCTATGTCCTGATCTTCCCAATTCTGCTTTTGCCACTCCATTAGGGCAATAAGTACATATTATGTTAAGTTTTTACAAATTAATTTCGAACTTTTCATGATATTTACTGGAATATTAGCTTAGAAAGAAACTTTCTCTTATATTTTAGTTAACTGATGGAAATTAATCATTTGTTTACACTAGCCATATATAGGCTAAGGTAGTTCAATGAGTTAGTGACTGGACAGAAACCAGGAGATCCGTGGTTCAAATCCCAGCCATGGCATTGAATTTTTCATGTTGACACTATTTCCCTTTTATCTTTACACAGGATTGGAACTAGGAGCTCTGCTATTCATTTTTACTGGCTGTTTAATAATTGATTTGCAGATAGTTTCTCTCAGTGCTTTACATGCAGAAATGTTCAGTATCTCACTACTTGTGGTTCAGTTTCCTGTACATGGAATATGTATTGACTGTTAAACACAGTGCTAGAAGCGAGATGAAGTCTGAAAATGAACTGATCTGCGGCACAGTATCAATACCTATTAAGAAAGTCATTAGCGAACCATTGCGCATCTCAATGTGTTATGATATTTATGACTTTCCTGGAAAAAGGGTCAAGGGAACAAAATGACCATTGTGGAACATGTTACCTGAAGGCTATACAGTGACCTTGCTAAACTAATGAGGCTAATATTATACTAGCTTGGGGCTACAAGAACATCATGTTTTGTTTGTTTACATGTAACCAATATACGAACCTGGAATGCAAAAACTCCGAAATGTAATTTTATAAAAAGCTATAAAGATCAAATTCTATTAATGCTCAAAATATATAATGTATCTGATATTAGGTATTTTATTTTCATCCTTTAGAAATACTGTATATTGCTTTTGGACATGCAAGCATATGAAATCTTACATCTTTATTTCAGGGGAAGTGGAAAATATGGATTATTCAAAATGTTATTTGTATGTAAATACTGTTTCTTCAGGAGCAGCTTTCTTAAATTATTTTTAAAGGATTTGGCAATTAAAATTGTTTATTTCTTTATTTAGTTTGTTGTACTTTAATACTGCTCAGTAGGCTCTTGATAAGCCTATGACCATCCAAATGTTAGTTATTGAGGTTCTTGGTATTGTCACATATCTGCCATTGCCATCTACTGTGGGAGAGTCAGTGGTGGACAGTTCAGTCACTCCAGCTCTGTTGTCTATTGGCTGAGAAGTATGGCCCTCTTGACTACCACTTGCTGACATCACAAAGATGTCATGTGGCTGAAACAGAATTGTCTTGTTACTACATAAAATTGTTCAAGCCTATAATCTGAGAGATTTCCATTGACAGAAGTTTCTTGCCAACCGGCAGGATATATAGGAGTGATACAAGGCCTGGCAGTGCAGTAATATTTGGTTTGATAGTTCATATGTGTTTCGGGCTTCAAGTTTAGTCGATAAATGGAACGCTGAGGTGAGGATGAGAGATTTCCATTGACAGAAGTTTCTTGCCAACCGGCAGGATATATAGGAGTGATACAAGGCCTGGCAGTGCAGTAATGTTTGGTTTGATAGTTCATGTGTGTTTCGGATTTCAAGTTTAGTCGATAAATGGAACGCTGAGGTGAGGAATTGACACTGTGAAGCACTTCACGAATCAGTTGGTCATTTGAGTTACGCAAAAATGTGTGGTATGTTCAAGCTCTCTGGTGAGGAATCGGTGGACAGTGGAACAAGCAGTGAAGTAGTTCATGAGTGACTAAGTTATGTTCAGAATCAGCATGCAGCTCAGTGCAAAAGGTGAAGCTGTGTAATGTCAGAGAGATTACTAGAAGAAACATAAAGAGATGTCGAAGTTGTGCATTTGTGTAAAAGAGAGGGTGATGTACTTCAGCAATGGGCTAACGATTTTTTTAGTGACAAATGGAGTTTGGGGCAAACTTTTTGTTTTTTGTCATTTTTGTCACAGTATTGTGGCCATAATAATCTGAATTCTTATGGCAGTAAATTTTTTTGTATGAAATTTAAGATTTAAAGGATATATGCACAATGGGTAGGCACAATTTTAAGTTCCTTGAATACATATTTACTTGCTGTTGTTTTGGGTACCCTCAAAATTACTTTTGATATTCTTTTTTGAATCTTGAGAATTTGTATTGCTTTGGAGAGGATCCCCTAAAAAAGATGCAATATCTTATTAAGGACTCTACACAGCTAAAATACACTACTGTTAACACTTGAACTAAGCACACGTTAGCCAGTCTACAAATGGCATAGCATGGTTGGTTTAGTTTAATGCCCAGTTGTGATGTAGGGGTTTCCCATGAGAGACTGTGATCAATCCAGATTCCCAAGAATTTTGTTACACCATTTTTACTAAGGGGGTTTGATTTATGTGGAGTTCCAGATTAATGTTTAGTAACTGAGCATGAAAACGCAAGTGTATTGTTTTTTCCCTTGTGCAATAAAAGCTTGTTCTCTATTTGCCAACATAGGAAACTACTGATTTATCTACTTTTCCTTGCAAGAACATAGGATTATCATGGCTGAAAACAATGTTTGTGTCATCAAACATAAAAATAAAGCATAATGATAAAGTAATTGAAAGTCCAAAAGAGATTTGTAATATATTTAATAACCACTATTTAAACATAGTTTAAAAAGTCAAAACCATAAATACTTCTTCACAGGACAAAAACTTAATCACACAGAAAACACAGCTAAAGTCAATGGCAATTTTTGAGATGACTAAAGGTGAAGTAATAAAAGAAATAGATAAGTTAAAATTTAAAAAATATAGCAGTTTGGATGAAATCTCAAACGAAATTGTCAAAGCTATAAAGCTGGAAACGGCAGAGGTATTGAGCCATATTATAAATGCCTCTCTGACACAGGGAATTTTTCCAGATACACTAAAAAAAGTTATTGTAAGACCAATATACAAACAGAAAGGTGGAAAGTTAGAAAAGGAAAATTATAGACCGATTACACTATGTGGTAGTTACTCGAAGATCATAGAAGGGGTATTTTTAGAACAATTAGTCTTACATTAAAAAACTGAACATTATAGCGGAGGAACAATATGGATTTCAAAAACACAAATCCACAATACAAGCGATAGATAAAGTGAATAGCACAATAATAAATGCCTTAAATAAAAGAGAAATAGTTATTGCAGTGTTCATAGATCTAAGTAAAGCTTTAGATTGCGTTAACTTAGAACTACTAATAGAGAAACTAAACAGATATGGGGTATGAGGACTTGCACAAGATTGGGTTGAATCTTATCTAAAAAAGTGAATGCAATGGGTGGAAGTAAATTTTAAGAACACAAAGGGAGAAATTGAAAATATTAAGTCAGACTGGGGATATGTAACATCAGGTATACCTCAAGGTTCAAAATTGGGACCATTTTTATTTTTACTTTATATAAATGACCTTTTTGAGTTGATAAGGAAGCATGGTGGTACTGTAATAGGCTATGCAGATGATATAACCATAATAATAATAAATTAATCTACAGAAAGAGAAGTGGAAGATAAAGCAAAGGAAATCCAAAAAATAGTAAAACAGTATTTCTTAAACTTAGATCTAATGATAAATTTAAATAAGACATGCTGGATAAAGTTTGATCTCAAGAAGTGTTCAACAAATATAAAAATTACTGTTGATGGTGAAAGTATTCCAGAAACATGCCAAACAGAATTTTTGGGGGTAGTAATTGATAAACACCTAGGGTGGAAGCAACACATAGAACATATAATAAAAAAACTAAATAAAGGTATATACGTAATGAAACAAGTTAGACGAACTATGGATAATAAAACCTTAAAACAAGTGTATTATGCATTTATCTATTCACATATAAAATGTGGGATATCTTTATGGGGTAATATAAATGCAAAAGAGGTGTTAAAAATGTTCAGATTACAAAAGAAAGTTATCTGAATAATTGAAAATGTTGAGAGAAGATCTAGCTGTAGGCAGATATTTAAGAAGCATAATATTTTAACTGTTCCATGCATATACATATATGAAAGCATTAAATATGTAATAGAAAGGGTAATAGAAAGGAATACATGTAAAAAGAACTGTAATGTATACTCCTATAATGTAAGGAATAAAGCTGACTATTTTAGGACCACACTAAGGGGAACACTAAACAGATCATTAGAAAGTATCGGAAAAGACATGCATAATAGATTTCCAGGTAAAATAAAGAATACTAAACTATGTAATATTAAGAATATAAAAAGGTATTTGTCAGAACAAGCTTTTTATAGTCTGGAAGAGTACAAAGCAAAAAATGGAAAATAAACAATGTACATTTTAGTTTCTAAGCAGTGCATATAGTAGACTTTTGGGTGTATTTTTAAGTTTTTCTTATAATGTAAAATGACGTATCCTCTGTATGAAATATAGGGGATGAATAAATTGAAATTGAAATCAGCAAACATAACTGTATGTGCATTTGGGATGTTCATTGGGAAAATGTTAATGAAAATATTGACCCTTGAGACACCCTGTGATTGACTTTTTGTATTTCTGATAGCTGATTCTAATTCTACAATCTGTTTCCTGCTCATTAGGTAGGATTCAAACCAATCATTTGTCATTCCTCTGATTCCCAAGTAGTCTAGCTTCCATAATAAAATATCGTGGTTTACTAAATCAAAAGCTTTACTTAGATCTACAAATATTTCAAGAGAGTGCTATCTTTGATCTTTAGCATTAAACACATTATTAATTAAGCCAAATATAGCTTCATTAATGGATTTGTATTTCCTAGAACCAAACTACAGGGAAGGAAAATTGCTATTAATTTCTAAGTAGTAGACACATTAACTTTTCCTAAAATTTTTAAAGTTCTAGCAAGAGTGAGGTGGGTTTATAGTTGTCAATATTGTTTTGATCAACCTTTCTAAAGATTGGCATCACCCTTACCAGTTTAATTTATCTCTAAAGGTGTCTGAGGATATGGAGAGGTTGCAGATATCTACAAGAGGAGTAATTACACAATTTGTGCAATTCTTAATAACAGAGCTGGGAATTCCATCAATGCCAAAGGAAGATTTATTTTAAAAGACTTATTGGGCCATACTTTATTAAAATTTAGAACTTCACTCGCATCACTATGTCTAAAAACAGGAATAGGAAGACCTATTTGTTACACTTAACATAAAATAACTGCAAAGTGATAGAATTCAGCTCAAGGAATATACTGAGATGGTGCATATTTAAGGTTGTTCAACTACTAGATTACCAGTGCACTAGGAACATCCTGGGATGGCTAATCATTCCTATATAAACAATAAAAATTAAACTTTTTTGTCTGTTCATAACTGTAATGACAATAAAGCATTAAATATATATTTTGTGGTCCATTACATTAGTTCAATCTGTACCAAAATTGTTGAGCATGATGCATTAAACATACTTCACTCAGCTTTTTTAATAAACTAACAATGAGGTTTTTAGGTGTGTTTGGAGGAATTTAGTAGCAGTGACGTCAAAATTAATTGTAAAAACTATTTGTAGTCGGTTTATTGACACTCTTCACTCATAAATGTACAGCACATGAACAATTTTAATATATATATGTGTGCGTGTGCGTGTGTGTGCGCGTGTGTGTGCGCGTGCGTGTGTGTGTGTGTGTGACTTCATTCACCATAAGAAACTTTTTACCAATTCGTGGCTTCGTCAATTTTTAAACAAGGAATACATATATTGAATACTGATTTAAACAGTAACATGAATACAAATAATATGTATCCAGAGGCAACATTACAATAATAAGAATGTAAGTCAAATATACAAAGGTTACAGATTAACATATAGATTCACAATTCCACCAGGTTTTAGAGACTAATTCAGATATGTAGAAAGTTACAGATAGATAAAAATTATTCAGAGAATGTATATACAATAATTTATGTTAATGATATGTACTGTCTTAAATTAGTTTCTAAAGTAATCAAAAAGCTCCTGCACACTGTAAAAGATTGGCTCAATTTAACAGTTTTCAACTTCTTTCCTAAACTTAGTTTGACTGCTATTGTGGATTCTATTTGTGATTTCATTATACATGTGTATGCCCTTATGCAATATGAAATTTACCTTTTTTGTTGTTCTGGCAGTCTGTATGTGTATTTTATTACTATTTCTAGTGCTATGTGTATGAACAGTGTTGTTTATGCTAAATAAGCATATATTGTCCCTTATAAAAAACACAGTTTCTAAAATATACAAACTTGGTAGTGTCAGAATATGATTTTGCCTAAAGTATGGCTTACATGATGTTGTCCTATGCAAATTTAGTATTAGCCTAAGTATTTTCTTTTGCATTATGAATAACACTTATTTCAGTACTGGATCCCTATATAAAGATACCATAAGCAAGCACGGATTGCACATAAAAGAAGTAAATCAAGTTTTGTGTTCGGAGGTTACTGATGCTCTTTAAGACATATATATAACATAATGTGCTCTATTTATCCTTGCTGTAACATTTTTAATACAAATTTTCCAATCTAAGTATTCAACGATTACAATTCCTAAAAATTTTGTTTCAGAGACATATCCTATAGTTTCTTTGTTATATACAATTTTTGGTCCTACTGATTTATTACTTCTATTAGAGTGAGTAATGCACATGCAGTGAGACTTTTTCCCATTTAACACTAGTTTATTTGCTGTTAACCATTTCTCCATATTTATCATTGTATTGTCAGCTTGAATTTGTAGATCAGTGGAATTACTGCCTTTGAGAATAAAATTTGTATCATCTGCATATAATATAGTCTCAGAATGTGTTATATTAACCAGTAGATCATTAGTGTATAGTAAAACAAAGTAAGGGGCCTAGATTCGAATCTTGAGGCATCTTACTATCTTCGTTTCAGATTTTACAGAACTGGCTGGAAACAAAAATATTGCACCTATTAATTTATGGTTTAGGAGACTATTCAGCCAATTTAAGTATTGATTTCTTCATTTATTTTCCCTTGACCATCACATGCATATGAAGCTCATTTAATATTAGGATAATATGTTTTTAATCTCTTTTTCAGATGTTTGGAAAAATTGCACTTGATTCAGATACAGCGATCCATCGAAATAATAACTTTCAGACTTTTCCTCAGGCAGTATTAGTGCTATTCCGTTCGGCTACTGGTAAGTTCTTACTGTAAGATTGATAATCATAACAAAAATGTCTCTTTACAGTGTATGATGATCTTAAAGAGATTCGAAATTTTAAGATAGATTAAATGAACTAAATAACAGAATAATATGTATTGAATAATTAATCATTTTGTTAAATTTATATAAGAGGTTCCGTTTTATTATTAGGCTTTGCTCCTTTTGGTGTAAACATTTAGCTTTCAGCCTTTTAAATAGTTACATTCATGTATTTATTCACTTATAGGCATCATACAATGTTTTAAGTTTCGCCAAGTCCTATACAATTTAAATACAGTTCAGTTTCAGAAAAAACAAATTCTGGAACACAGAAATAAAATTAGTGTCAGCATGATATTCCAGCCTAATTTTAATACCTTATATTGTTTTATTAATACATATATAGCATTGATGATTTGTAGTTAAGTGTTTCGCAGATAAAATTGTGACTTCAGTTGAAAGTAATTGTCTCCTGGGGATGAACATGTTATGTATGCATAAAAACATAAGGAAGTATGTTTCGAAATGACACCAAATGAATATATAGAAGTAGTTGCTCAGCTTCTATGTGACATATAGATAGTTTTTACCGCCAATAGAGCCACATAAAAAGACCGCTCCAGAATGGGTGTGGATTAGGCAGTTACAGGAACAACGCCACGTGCCTCATGCTATCGATGTTCGCAGGTAGGTGACACAGCATGGCGCCTACTGTAGCTGTTAGTAAACATACCGACATTCCACGGTAGCTTGCTACTACTAAGAATTTCTTTTGCTTATGAAACTGCAATAAAGAAGCTATTCTTGAGTTAATTGTTTATGGGTGTTTAAAGTATTCCAACATTCCATTATAACAGTCGATGACTGCAAATAACCTGGTGGACATGTGAAAGTTAAACCTTTTAGAGGGAAGTTAATGCTAATGAGATTGAGGATGGAAGCATTAAATGATAAAAAGAACACATAACAGTATCAAAGAATTGTACAGTTAACCAAAACTAAATGCCTTATGCAATGAGACAAGCATTTTACTTCATTATGTTTAATAACACTGAATAAAGCATCTATAACTTAAAAAGAAGCTGTTGATTTTACAGTAACTGGTTGGAAGCACTGTACAATTAAGATCATAGCAAAATGAGTAACATTGGAACTGTCCGAGTCATTATCGACTATTTTCACAAGTAACTGCCCTTTGCCCTATTACCTGAAGGGGAGGATAGGGTCACTGATAAAGAGCAAGGAGCAATGTTTTTGTTTACATGGCCAATGCATTCCAATAAAAACATTTGAGGTTCGCATGCCAGTGTTTCCTGCATTGTCTAATCACTAAATAATGTAATATTTAATGCTGCATAAAATTATGAATAAGAGAATTTCGATGCTGCGACACTGAAATTCAGACTAGTTAAGTTATAAACTACAAAACGGCTATATTCATTTGGTGTCATTTCGAAATAACCTGTATATGTATACCTATAATTTATTTTAACAATTTTGGCTTTGGAGGATATGGAGGTTGAATTGATATTTTAATATTATTATGGTATCCAGAAAGAAAAATAATACTAGTGGCGGTGGCGGTGGCGTTGGTGGTGGCGGTGGTGGTGGTGGTGGCGGTGGCGGGGACAGGGATGGTGGTGGTGGTGGTGGTGGTGTTTATTCATGCTTTTGATCATAGTACATGATATAGGGCACATCAAGTACTTATAACTAAAAATTATACAATAAACATATACACAACACAAGTTTTGAAATGAAAATTCAGAAACTGTATGTACAATATAATACTATTATTAATTTTTAGATGAGTCGTATTTATTACACATCTGCTTCACTTTCGTACCTATTTTGAGGACATGTTTCGCAAATCATCATTTGCATCTTCGGCTCTTATTTGACTAAAGCTTGATCCAGTGGTGTGGGTAATTCTGGAGTTGCTGCTGCCATCTGTTGGTTTAGTGATGAACTTAAATGTGGGATTCTCTTCTGGCGGGATTTCAAAGTTCATTAGTTGGTTATGTTTTTCTATGTATATTCTCTCCCATATGACGAGTTCACTATGTTTTTGTACATATTTTAGTAATTCGGTGCTATCTTCAATTTCGTGATTTTCGGACCAGAAATGAGCTGCTATTGCGGACTTATCAATATTTTTGTATCTTAAGTGCCTGAAGTGTTCTTTCTTTCTAGTGCCTATGTTTCTTTTTGTCCTCCCTATGTAAATTTTTTCACAGTCTTTACACTTAATCTTGTAAATGCCTGACTTTTCCTCTGGTTTTATCTTGTCAGTATTATTACTGTGAAGAAGGTTTTTAATGTTGTAATTGTTTTTTGGTGCCAATGCTATATTGTATTTCTTGAATATTTTTTGGAACTTTTTTGTGGCCCAGGGGTGGTAAGTAAATTTAGCAAATCTAATTTCTTGTTTTATTGGTGTGAGAGCTGTGATCTGTTTTAATCTCTCTTGAAGTTTGAATGATTTTAGTTTTTTATCTACAAGGTTTTTTCCATATCCATTTTTTAATTGCAGTTTTTAAGATTTGATATTCTTGCTGGCTGAGGGGTAGATTTACTAATCTGTGTGTGAGACTGTTGATGGTGGCATGTTGGTGTGGAATTGGGTTGAAACTATTTGCTTTGATGTAATTATCTGTGTGTGTTGCTCTTCTATGGATACCAAATTCTAGTTTTTCATTGCTTTTTGTGATTTTAAGGTCCAAAAAAAGGTAGAGTACCGTCCTCTTCAGTTTCCACTGTGAATTGTATGCTGGGTTCTTGCAGGTTGAGTAGTTTCAAAGCATCATCTATTTGTTTGTAGGGCACTATTGCAAAGATGTCGTCTACGTATCTGTACCATGTTTTAAAAATATGAGGGAAGGCTTTAGTTGTATGTGTTTCGAAAAAGCTCATGTATAGATTGGCCAAAAATGGTGATAGTGGGCTTCCCATAGCTAGTCTTCAAATTTGTTTATAATATTTTCCATCGAAGACAAAATAATTTTGATGTATACATATTTCAGTCATTGCCAAATATTCTTCTATTGCATTGGCATCTAGGTTTATAGAATTTAGCCATTTTCTCAGTTGAATCAAAAGTTTGTCTAATGGAATGCTAGGGAAGAGGGAGCGGACATCAAAGGATACTTAAGTGTCATGAGGTTTTAGTTTAAGATTTTGAATTTTTTCTACCAGGTCTAAAGTGTTTTTTATGCTCAGAGTATGGAATTGTGGAAAGGACTGAAATTTTTTGGACAGCCATTTTGACAGAAGGTAAGTAGGAGTGTTTATATTATTTACAATGGGTCTCATGGGCATGTTGGGTTTGTGTATTTTAGGCAAACCATATAGTCTTGCAAGGGTAGGGTTGTCCGGTTTGATAGTTTTTTGTTCTGCAGTTGTTAAAATTTTACTATTAATGATGGTTTTTTGTACATCTTTTATGCATCTGTTGAGTGGATTAGAATCTATTTCTTGGAATTCTTTTTGTTGTAGTAGCTCTAACATTTTTTCCTTGTATGTAGCTGTGTCTAAAATTACTATTTTGTTCCCTTTATCAGCCCTTGAGAAGATTACATCCTTTTTCATTAAAGATTTAATTATCTTAATTTGTTTCAAATGTTTTCCTGGTTTTCCTGGTTTTCTATTTATTAAGTTTTCCAATATAGGAGATGATTTTTTCCTAATTATATTTTCGTCCATGGTTTCCAAGCCTTCTACTGCTAATTCTATATCTGCAATGAATTCATCCGGGTTGCTGGAGTATGTTATACATGTTTTTAGTCCTTGGTTAAGCACATCTATTTCTTCAGTGTTAAAATTTTGCTTTGAGAGATTAATTACATTGTCTAGGGATGTGTTCTTTGCTGAAATTTTGTTATGTTTTGGTTGCCACTGATTATGATTATGCTTTAGCTTCTTCTTTTGACAGTAAACTTTCTCTTTGACTTTATAATTGATATGTTCAAATGATTTGGTTTCTAAATGGTCCCATGCTGTGTTTCCTAGTAATTTTACCAGTTTCAAATGTAGGTTGTACAATGAATGGTCTATATTACTTAGTTTTCTGTAGTGATTGGCTTTTTCGGATTTTAACACAGCTTTTTCAGCAGCTAATCATTCTCTACTGTTGTGGTTAAATTTTACTACTTTTCTTACAAATTTCGGAGAAATGTTATGTTTTAGGCAATTGTTGATAAATTTTATGTCCGCTGATATTAACCTTCTTTTTGTCTTTAGTTTCAAATATTGTTTTATTTCTTTCTTGTTGCCGAAATGTTCGTTGAAATTTTCAAATGAGAAGATGAAAGAAATGAAGGCCCAGTTAACCTCAGAAATGAGAGCAGCGAACGGCAGTCTGGCCACGGAAATGAAGGCGGCGACACATCGGTGCGCGTCAAACCTCCGAAATATGACGGCGCGTCAACGTTGGAAGTCTTCCGCCGCCAGTTCGACACAGTGGCCAAGCACAACAAATGGTCACCAGAAGAGGAGGCCACACAGTTAATAGCCAGCCTCCAGGGACGGGCCGCGAAAGTCCTGAACGCGGTACAGACAACGGCGGCACCCAGGGACATCTGGGAGGCCCTGGAGAATCGTTTTGGAAACCACCGCTTAGCCGCAGCGTACCGCAGCCAAAGGCAAGGTCACAGCAGCCAGGAGAGACGCTGCAGGAGATCGCCCTAACAGTTGAACAACTGGCTAGCAAGGCCCTAGTCGACCTCCACCAGAGTTCGTATCCCGGGAAGCTGCCTACACATTCGTTGACGGGGTACGAGACACGGAGATTCATCAGCGCCTAATGCTTGGCGATTATAAACCACCCGCGAGGCGCTAACGGCAGCATTAACGATGGAGGCGGCCAAGGTAACAGCTATCCCGACGTCAAGAACGAGGAGTGTCCGCTACACCGGAGACAGAAGACCAGCCGAGCGACGCCGGCGAACACCTAGTGGCCTGTGTTGGGGGTGTGGACAGCCCGGACACCTGGAGAGACACTGCCCACACCAGGAAGAGCAGCTGGAAAACGAGTAAGGTCCGTCGTGGAGAGGGGCACGTCGGCGCCATCACCACCATCCCCTCGAGTGACACTGCGCGCCGTCAGCCGGCGTATGGATGACAGCCTCATCGTGGACGGTTGGGTGAGAGGGAAACCGTGCCGCGTGCTGTTGGACACCGGGGCAGCCGTGACCATCATCAGACCTGACGTGGCGAAGGGTTTGCCGACAAGGAAGCCGAGCCGATAATACCAGCTTGTCACGGCATCGGGCGACATCTTGCCTGTGGAGAAGGAGGCCCTCCTGGAGCTGACCTTGGGACGGAGTGCCGTACGTCTGTGGGTGTTCGTCGCGAAGGTGGCTGAGAAGGTGATTCTGGGACTGGATGTCCTCAGGAGCCACGAGGCGACGGTCGACGTCGGCAGCAAGGTCCTGCGGCCTAACGGAGAAGAGGTTATACTCCGTCAACCAGAAGAGTGCCTTGGAATCTGCAGGGTCATCTTGAACGAAGACGTGGTTGTCCCCGCGAGAAGCGAGGTGGTGGAGACCGCGCGACTGGAAGGCCAGAGAACCAGGAACATGATGCTGGACCAGAAGACACCTGTACATGGACTGTGTGTAGCCAGGGCATTGCTGCCGTGCCGAGAGGAGGTGCCAGTGAGACTGCTAAATCCAACGGACACCGACCACGACGTCCAGGCCGGGACGAAGTTGGGAACGTGCGAGCCCGTGGTGAGCGTAACAGCAATCGACAAGACACAGGAGCCGGTGCCGACGCAACACCTGGGGCCCCGGCTAGAGGGCGGCCGACCACCTGACCACAGAGCAGCTGGAGAAAGTTCGACAACTGCTAAGACGATACCAGCGCATCTTCAGCCAAGGTGATAGTGACTAAGGCCGCACGGACAGTGCTTCACCGCATCTGGACATTCTGGAAGACATGAGATCCAGGGGATTGATTAAACAGTCTGACAGCCCTTGGTGTTTTCCTGTTGTCTTGGTGACGAAGAAGAACGGCGAGCTGCGCTTCTGCGTGAACTACAGAAATTTGAACGCTGTCACCCGGAAGGACTGTTTCCCCTTACCCCGGATTGACGACACCCTGGACACTTTAGCTGGTGCACAGTGGTTCTCGACCCTGGACCTGAAGTCGGGCTACTGGCAGGTGGCTCTAGATCCGAGAGACAAGGAGAAGACCGCATTCTCGACAGGTCAAGGTCTCTGGCAGTTCACAGTTATGCCCTTTGGCCTCTGAAACGCACCAGCTACCTAGCAACGCCTCATGGAGTCAGTGATGAGAAGACTGACTTACGATGCCTGCCTGCTATACCTGGACGACATCAACATCGTCGGTAAAACTTTTGAAGACCATCTAAAGAATCTGAGTAAAGTGCTACAGAGACTGCAGGCGACCAACTTGAAGCTGAACGCGAAGAAGTGCCAGCTCTTCCGCAAGGAAGTGAACTACTTGGGCCACATAGTCTCAGCAACCGGAGTGACCACAGACCCGGAGAAGACACAGGTTGTGAGAGATTGGCCTCGCCCAAAGGATAAGAAAGAGTTGCGCAGTTTCCTGGGGCTGTGCAGTTATTAACGCCGCTTCATAAAGGAGTTCTCTGACATCGCCAAACCCCTCACCCACCTTACAGAGGAACACCGGTTTTATGTGTGGACGGAGGACGTCGAAGACGCTTTCCAGCACCTGAAGAAGACCCTATACAGTGCTCCAATTTTGGGATTTCCACAACCGGGTGGCGCCTTCATTGTGGACACCGACGCCAGCGACCATTGCATTGGAGGTGTCCTATCACAGATCCAGGACGGGCATGAGCTGGTGATAGCCTACTACAGCAAGACGCTATCCAAGGCAGAGAAGAACTACTGCGTTACACGACGAAAGTTACTATCGGTAGTAAAGACCTTGGAGCACTTCCACAAGTACCTGTACGGTCAGCCATTTCACCAGAGGACTGACCATTCCGCCCTAACCTGGCTATTGAGCTTTAAGAACCTGGAAGGCCAGACAGCACGTTGGGTCCAGAGGATGCAGGAGTACGACTTCACCTCGGAACACCGTAGAGGGAAGAGCCACGGTAACGCTGACGCCATATCCCGAAGACCCTGTCCAGAAGAGTGCGGCCAGTGCACAAGAGTGGAAGAGAAAGAGCGTGCCGCAGCAGTCCGAGTAGTCACGGCAGTGCCTGCGGACGGCTGGGATAGCGCAGGACTTAGGAGTGAGCAGCTGGCAGACGCAGACTTGGGGCCACTCTTGAGGGAAGTGGAGGCAGGGACGAGACCAACCTGGGAGGACATCGCATCGAGGAGCGCCACCTACAAGTCTTACTGGGCCCAATGGGATTCGTTGAAGACCAGAGAGGGCGTGCTGTTCCGGGTATGGGAATCACCCGATGGGAAGACGCAGAGAGAACAGTTGGTACTTCCCCGGAGTAAGGTCCAGGAAGTCTTGGATGAGGTGCACGCCGGTACTTCAGGAGGACACTTGGGAGCGAACCGAACGATTGACAAACTACGGCAGCGCTACTACTGGCTGAGGCTCCGAGCAGACGCTGAGAGATGGTGCCGTCAGTGTCACGTGTGCACGGCAAGTCGCGGCCTCCAGACTAGGAGCCGGGGTCGCATGCAGCAGTATAACGTCGGAGCGCCATTCGAACAGATCGCCGTTGACATTGCTGGACCGTTCCCAGTTTCCGACCAAAGCAACAAGTACCTAATGGTGGTCGTGGACTACTTCACCAAGTGGCCGGATGTGTATGCCATCCCGAACCAACAGGCAAAGACAATCACAGACTGCCTCGTGGAGCAAGTGTTCTGTCAATTTGGGGTGCCGTTAGAGCTACACAGTGACCAGGGTACCAACTTTGAGTCCAATCTAATGAAGGAGGCACGACAAAGGCTTGGGGTGAACAAGACCCGCACGACGCCTCCACATCCCCAGTCGGATGGCATGGTCGAAAGATACATCAATACCTTAGAGGAACACCTGAGGAAGGTCGTGGCCAGCCATCAGCGAGACTGGGACGTCAAGGTGCCACTGTTTTTGCTGGCCTACCGCTCGTCTACACACGACACAACTGAGATGACACCAGCCAGCTTAATGTTCGGCCGAGAGTTACGCCTCCCTTGTGACCTGGCTTTTGTAGGCCCTCCGGAGGCGAAGCAGCCAGTGACCGAGTATGTGGAGAACCTGGTGGACCACCTCCACGACATGCACGAGATGGCTCGCCAGAACATCCCGAAGGCGAGCGACCGCATGAAGACCCGATATGACAGGCAAGCCAACAGCCAAGGGTTCCAGCAAGGTGACCTGGTCTGGTTGTACCGTCCTACGCAGACCAAGGGACACTGCCCGAAGCTTCAGCAGCCATTGCAAGGGCCGTACCGGGTGGTGAAGTGGATTAACGACATGGTCTACCGCATCCAGAAGGTGCCTCGAGGAAAGATGTTGGTATTTTTCTATGTATATTCTCTCCCATATGACGAGTTCACTATGTTTTTGTACTTCAAAAGAGATTAAAACAGATCGTAGCTCTCACACCAATAAAACAAGAAATTAGATTTGCTAAATTTACTTACCACCCCTGGGCCACAAAAAAGTTCCAAAAAATATTCAAGAAATACAATATAACATTGGCACCAAAAAACAATTACAACATTAAAAACCTACTTCACAGTAATAATACTGATACGATAAAATCAGAGGAAAATTCAGGCATTTACAAGATTAAGTGTAAAACTGTGAAAAAATTTACATAGGGAGGACAAAAAGAACACTTCAGGCACTTAAGATACAAAAATATTGATAAGTCCGCAATAGCAGTTCATTTCTGGTCTGAAAATCATGAAATTGAAGATAGCACAGAATTACTAAAATACGTACAAAAACATAGTGAACTCGTCATATGGGAGAGAATATACATAGAAAAGCATAAAAACCAACTAATGAACTTTGAAATCCCGCCAGAAGAAAATCCCACATTTAAGTTCATCACTAAATCAACAGATGGCAGCAGCAACTCCAAAATTACTCACACCCACCACACCACTGGATCAAGCTTTAGTCGCATAAGAGCAGAAGATGCAAACGATGATTTGCGAAACATGTCCTCAAAATAGGTACGAAAGTGAAGCAGATGTGTAATAAATATGACTCATCTAAAAATTAATAATTAATTCGCTTCACTGTGGTGTTCCAATACAGTTAAATCTTGATATACTCTATATTTGTTTCATTTATTAGACTAATTAGTTTTTGTGGGGCAGATATCTGTTGAAATTTATAGCCTGATGTATGTTACCAACCTGTGCATAATGGTCAGAGAACCCTGTTTCAATTATATCTAGGTCGTAGTTCCAAGATTTTTTTGTTGAGAATAATTTGGTCTATTGCTGTCTGGCAAGCTGTTCGTATTCTGGTTGGCTCCTCTACAATTGCTTGCATTCCGTATGAATTTAACATTAACTGACGCTCTGAATTTACATTATTACTTAAAAAATCTATATTTACATCACCTACAATAATTAGATTTTTTTCTTTTATTTAATGCAGTTTGAAACATTTTGTCAAGGTTTTCTGTTAATGTTGAAATATTACTAGTTGGAGTCCTATATATGCAAGATACGTATGTATTTAATTTAGTTAGTTCTATTGTACTAGCCTCAAAGCTTTCTTCAGCATTTAGATTCTCAAAAAATGTGCACAGTTTGGAAGCAATGCCATTTTTAGCATAACTGCATGATCCCCCATGACTTTTAATAGTTCTACAACATTTTGATACAAATGAGTAGTTTGGTAATACATAGTAATCCATTTCATGCTCTTTAAGCCAATGTTCTGTAATGCAAATTACATCTATATTGAGGCTATCAATTAAAATTTCCAAGTTGGTCTTTTTGTTAGTAAGACTTTGCACATTTTGCTGAAATATACTGATTGGCCTACCTGTACCTTTACATGCAGCAAATGTACTGCTGTGTGAACTTCCAGTTTTTGTTTTCCTATCATTTATGTTGACTGAAACCTGAGTCTTTTCCTCTACATTTTCATACACCTTCCCAATTAAGCGTTTTCCATTAGGGCAAAAGAAATCACTTCACACAATAGCTCACCGAACTTAAATGAAACTTTTTGATTTAGGCGGATGCCGTCCCTTGCATAGTCTTTATAATCCAACCAAAAATTTCCATCCACAATTGTGTAGTTCTTCATGTTGCACAACCAGTTCAGTTCACTATTCTCATGAGTTTTCTTTGGCTTACATCACATCTTCTCAGCACACCGCTTATTATAACCTTTGCATTCGGGACTTTCTTCTTGATAGCATTAGCGATGTCCAAAGTGTACTCCATTATATCTTCTGCAAAGACTCCACAATGTATATCATTTGTTCCTGCATGTATCACGACCACTTCTGGATTGGATTCCTTGATTTTCAGTTGATCCATTTTATTTCGTACCTCCCTTACCTTTATCCCAGGAAAATAGTGTACATCATACCCCTTCTTCCTGCAGTGCTCCCCGAAGAATTTAAGTAGCGAGTCACCAATAACCATCACTTTTTGGGTACTTTTTGTGATGCCACATTCTTTGTTTTCTGGGTGAACACTCACGTTTAGGTTTTTGCCATTTCCTAAAACTTCATACCTGTTGGTGGTGCTTACTGATGCAGCGAAACAGCTTTTTTCCTTGGCCACATGCTGCATATTCATTTCCAGGCTCCTTAGTTTGTCTTTATTTTTAACTTTCTTTGTGTAGCTTTCGAATTCTTTATCTTCTGGTAGCTCATTCACTTGTGATTTTAGTTGGCTGTTTTCCTTTTTAGCTTAATTATTTATGACCGAGCACTTTGTAAGTCTTTGTTGAGCATTCCTTTAATGACCTGAAGCAATGCTATCATCTCTGCCTCGTGCATTCTGTTATGTTCGCTCCCGGACAATCTTGTATCTTGATTTTTTAGAATAACTATATTTGCTATCCCGTTACCTTCATTACTATCACTTTCTATGGTGTTGTTGTGTAAGTTCACCACCTTTCTTTTGCAGTTCACAACCCGTTTTACTCCTGTTTTGGCGTAAATACTGAGCCATCCTTCTTGTAGTAACACCACCAGCTGCCATCTTGTTACCATTGCAAAAGAAAAGATTTTGTCATAATTTTGAGATAACTTACATTTTCTTTTATATTAAAACCTTGAATTAAATTTGAAGAAAATTTCGTCCAAGCTTTAGTCGATGGTCAAAAATTAACAATTTCTCCTGACATTTTTGAGTGAAATGTCTGGAGAAATACCTATTTTTGACCACGACCTAAGAAACTTTATTTCAAATGGTTGCTTGTCATGAAAGCCTAAGCACATACTTGTATGTAAAGCATGGGTATGCCTACCTATTAATTTTGGTCTGTAATTTGTGCTAACAAAATATTGTGATAACAGAATTATCAGTGTTGTCAGTCAATATATTATAGTTTGATTTATTTGATTCTGTAGATCATGTATTGTTACCCTTTTCTAGTTTCCTTTACTCTTATATAACAGTCGCAAAGCTGAAGGGCTTCTCAAGGGTCTCAGATTATCCAAACTAAATGCAGATATTATATATATTATTAAATGCAGTTATTATACTATATTTTGGATCTAATGAACAAGAAAATGGTGTCTAAAAGTTCAGAATGAGTGGCATTTATGCACCTGCAGCAACCTACAACAACATAGCTTTAGGAATATGAATAATACCAGACTCACACATTGTTTAAGCAACTCCTTTCCTCCAAGCCTTGTTACTACCTATATAACACTGGTAGGTACTTTTAAAATGCAGAGTCTGGTTTTCAGTACAGTATGGCACTGTGGATTATGAGGTATGTTAGCTTTTCATTTCCTATTGGTGCTGTGATTCAAATGTGCTTGCAATTTTTTTTACACTCTTTGCCTTGCTTTTAGGCTTTGAAATGAGCAAGATTAATGAATGGTTATTCATCTTAATAATACTGCATTATTGTCCCTTTCTTTTAAAGAAAATCTACTCTAAAGGATAAGAGACTGATATCAGATCTGAATATTGTACAGAAGATGGAAGCATATAGGAACTTTCCAGTCACTATTGCACAGGAAATACCTATGGCTCACAGCAAGTATAACTAACTGTAAATTATATTGTTAAGTTTTCAAACTACTTGGAAGAGAAAGTAAATGGTGTAAGAGTGGCAAAAGTTTCATAAAAATATTTATAGAAGAGTGTATAAGCATTGACTTTTGAGAAGACATATCGAACAATGAGCGTTCTCATCTTCTTGGAAAATGTAGAATCAATTATCCATTATCAGAAGTGACATGTCTTTCAGATCTCAAGTATAATGAATCAGCAACTCACAATAGATAAGTTATGAGTTAGTGAAAAATGAATTCAAATGGTGTTACCTTGGGAAGCAAGAACTTCCCTTTTGTTGGCACAAAAAATTTGAGGACTCTGCTATTAAAGGCAATTTTATTGAAATACTTGAGTTTTTTGGGCAAGAAGAGCAGTCCACAAAAGAGTTTAGAATCTACCTCAGTACAAGAAACTTTGAGTGATATACAAAATGAGCTTATCAACTGTGTAACTTGGGTAATAAATGAAGAAATTAGGAAAGAAATCAGCTTGCAAATTTATATCTGTTCAAGTAGATGAAACTTTGGACACATTTTGCCAGTGCCAGATGAAGATTAATTGTCACTATTATGCTGGCAGTACTATTCAGGAGAGATTTGTAGGATTTTGTGATGTTTCAATAGATAAGTGCTCCAGGACTTTTTAGCACCTTTGACTGTTTTGAGAATGAGAAATAGACAAATTAATTTGTCCTACAATGTAGCTTCTGTGATTTTGGGTTCTGCAGGAATATATCATCAAACAGGAGGGCCCACATTCAAGTGCAGAGGATCTACCCCAACGTCCAAAGACCCTAGTCTCCTAGCCGGGAGCGATGGATAACTCCGGTGCTCTTTCCATAGGGCAGTACCTGGTTTCCTAAAAAGCCCCCCATCGACAACAATGTCAAGACGGATGGAAGTGGATACGCCACTTACGCGTCAATCTTGCAGGGAAGGCTACCAAAAACCCTCCATGGGGCCGCCTGGTGATCTAGCACACCTTCTACTAGCTCTACAGGCTAGTACCCGGGACTTATGAGACAACCCTCTACGCCCTCCGGGCGGCCTTAGCCTGGCCAGAGGTACCCGATTTCCCGCGGGTGTCGGGAGCACACTGCCCCCTCGAGTCCAACCCAATCCAAACACAGTGCTTGTACCACAGCAGCTGAAGGAGACGGATCCTCTCCCCTATGGGAAGGAGGGCCCACAGGTAATACAAGGTGCATCCAAAAATTTTGGTGAATGGTGTCAGAAAATAAAGGAAACACACGTTAAAAACAAATCACTTTTCCTGGCCTTCAAAGTAATCGCCATTTACTAGAATACACTTCTGACATAGGTTTTACAGCTGTTCTAAACTGTTACGAAATACTTCTTGTGGAATCGCTCAATGGCCATGCATTATTAGATATCCACAATATCTGTGAAGCATAAGCCTTTCAGGTCTAATTTAAGCCAGGGACATAAAAATAAGTCTGCTGGCACCAAATTCGGAGAATAAAGAGGGTCCTGAAGAGCAGTCACCTTGCAACCGTGAGAAAATTGAGTATGCGGATGAGCACAATGCTGTTGACTATGACTTGTTCTCCCGATCAAATCAATAGCATCAGGTCTCATCTGCTGTAATGATGGTTTACAAAACCTGCGGATTCTGGTCAGTTATGTTGATGAAATTGCCAATATTTGCATCTTAGTTTGCATCTGTTCGTCAGTCAGTATGTGCCATACAAACTGGGGACAAATGTTCCACTTTTTCATATGTTCCTGAACAATAGCACTTATACTGTTCTTGTTTATCTCCAACTCTGTTCATTCTTTAAGGCCGCTGCCTATCATCCACAAGGATCTGCCGTACTCGTTTGATGTTTCTGGGATTGTGCATGTTGATGGTTGGTCCAAATTGGCCCAAATGTGGCTTATCTGAGACACCTTCCTTTCTATCTCTGATGCATTTAAATCACTCAAACACATGCTTCTTACTCACTGTTTCAACATTTTACACTTGCACTAACATTCCATGAGTCTCCAAAGCTGTTTTCCTCAATTTTAAGTAAAACACAAATGTATTGCTTCATTTTGCAATGACACCACGTTCTAGCACTGACTCCATTAGTAGGGTCAAAGCATGTGCCACTGCTTCACTTCATGATTTTCATGATTAGAAGTGCTTGTTGAGATGTCTCTGAATACATATGAATGGGTGTTTCATCCTAACCAGTGCAATTTATAACTACTAGGACCACTGGAAATAAATTGTTCTTGTGTGTAGGACAAAATGTGGAAAGGTAGAGTCAGACTGAAAAATTCAATACCATAGACGGGATTTGAAGCACAGATCTTCCAATCTCCGTTTGGCTGCTCTTAACCATTGAGCTACTATGGCCAACATGCCAGCACGACACTAAATTCTGACACTAGTCAGTTGGAGAATTTAATGTTGTGCTGGCTCGTTGGCCATAGTAGCTCAGTGGTTAAGAGCAGCTGGACAGAGACCGGAATATCTGTGGTTCAAATCCTGGCTATGGCATTGAAATTTTAAGTCTGACTCTCCCTTTCCACTAGGACCATTCATCAAACTTTTCTGAGGCACCTTGTATTTATTCATTGACATGCAAACAAATTAACTTTTATGCTGCTGTATGGATCAAAAACAATGAAAAATGTAGTGATTAAATAGAAAATGAAGCTACCTACAGTGAAGCAATGAATATTACACAAATATAAATATTTGTAACAAAACACTTCACTTATCTTTCAATTCTTCTTTCTAATGTAGATCGATTTCAAAAACAGATTGTTTTCATCATCAGTCCATCAAAAACTTCATAGTCAAGGATTCCGGTTACCATGTTGTTTCTACAGTATTACCAAAATCTGAAAACGAAACAAACATAAAAACAGAATCAACTTTTGGTATTTCAAAATTCATTACGCGACGTTTATTTTTTAAAATAAATCTATCGGACCATTTAATTGCCTTAATAATTTAACTTCACGATTTATTTCATGGTTAAATGACCAAAAATGATCCGCTATGGCCGATTCATCAGTTTGTTTGTACTTAATGTTACGAAAATGTTCTTTCATTCTGGTTTCTAAATTACGTTTCATCTTTCCAATATAAACCTGATCACAATATAAACAATTAAATTGATAAGTACCAGATTTTTTATTATTCGGAATTTTATCCTTTTTAGAAAAATGTAGTAAATTTTTGTGCTATATTTATTTTGAGGAACTGTACCAACTTCTTTAACAAAATTTTAAAAATGTTTATTAACCCAAGGATGGTAAGTAAATTTTTAAAATTATAATCGTCTTCTATTTTTTAAGGGTAGAAATATCATTAACAATTTTTTTATATTTAATTTTTTCAATCTTCTTTTGTATAAAGTCTTTATTAAAACCATTAATTAAAGCAGTATTAATAATAAGTTTATATTCTTTATTAAATTCTTCTTTATTCACGGATATATTTATTAATCTATAAATGAAACATTTAAAACAGCAAATTTATGTGAAAAAGGGTTAAAACTTTTATTTTTTATTTTATGTAATTATCAATATGAGTTAATGGTGAATTTTTTCAACAAACTTCTGGCTTAGCAATGGGTAATCCTCTTTCACCTTTTCTTGCTGATCTTTTTATGAGTTTTTTCGAAATACAAGTCACTAAATCATTTCCTTTGATTTTTAAAACCTGGTATAGATATATTGATGATTTTTGTAATTTTACGTCCTCCAACGTTTAGTCATATCGGACGGTGAATGCGATGGGTGAAATGATGCTCAAATGGGCCCAGGGTTCATAGAGCTTAGAGTTACCCGACATTCGTCTTTTAGGATAAGGGAAAACCCCGGAAAAAACCTTATCCAGGTAACTAACCCTGACCGAGATTCGAACTCGGGACCTCTTGAACGTGAGGCAGACTCGCTACCACCACGCTACCGAGGCGGGCCAGTTGATATTTTTGCTATTGTTCCTGATAAACAAATTAATGACGCTTTAAAATTACTAAATTTACAAGATAAATCTCTAAAATTCACATTAGAAATTGAAATTAATGGATTTCTTACTTTTCTAGATTTTAAGATAATAAGAAATAATAATAAATTAGATTTTGGTATTTACAGGAAGTCTGCGTATATTGATAATTACATAAAAAATAGAATTTTAACCCTTTTTCACATAAATTTGCTGTTTTTAATAATTTGATTTATAGATTAATAAACATACCCCTGAATAAAGAAGAATGTAATAAAGAATATAAATTAATTATTAATACTGCTTTAATTAATGGTTTTAATAAATACTTTATACAAAAGAAGATTGAAAAATTTACATATCAAAAAACTGTTAATGGTATTTCTACCCTTAAAAAATAAGACGATTATAATTTTAAAAAAAATTCTTACCATCCTTGGGTTAATAAAATATTTTCAAAAATTGTTAAAAGAAGTTCCTCAAAATAAATCTAGTATTAAAAATTTACTACATTTTCTAAAAAAAGATAAAATTCCGAATAATAAAAAATATGATATTTATCAATTTAATTGTTTAGAACGTGATCAGGTGTATATTGGAAAGACGAAATGTAATTTGGAAACCAGAATGAAAGAACTTTTTCATAAAATAAGTATAAAATATCTGATAAATCAGCCGTAGCGGATCATTTTTGGTCATTTAACCATGAAATAAATCCTGAAATTAAATTATTAAAACAACTAAATGGTCCGATAGATTTATTTGTTTGGGAAAAGTTATTTATTTTAAAAAATAAACTTCGCATAATGAATTTTGAAATACCAGAAGTTGATTCTGTTTTTACGTTTGTTTCGTTTTCAGATTTTGGTAACACTGAAAAAACATAACATGGTAACTGGAATCTTTGACTATTATATTGTATTGTATTTATTTCATCCTTTGGAACATAATACATATGTTATAGGACACGTCAGTTCAAGATATAAAGATAAATATAAAAAGTTACATAAGACTAACAACTGTAACAGATACAGGATCCAACAAAAGTCTAAAGTAGAAAAAGCAAATAAATATAAACTATATAAAGACCATAGAGAAATGCTATATAAAAGTTATTGTTCACAAACGTGGAGTTTACTCTAATTCATGATTTAATTCAATTTAATTCAATTCAATTTATTTTGTTCTTTTGATTGATATCAGACATGTCATAGTATAAAAATTACGTTAATGGCCACTGTCATTATTTACAATCACTTAAAACTGATTAACATTTAAAAATTCATTTACAGAATAAAATGAATGTTGGAATAAAAAGAGTTTTACTCCATTTTTAAAATGTATAAGGCTCTTCATTTGTTTAATATTTTCTGGTAGCCTGTTGTATAATCTTATACCTATTGATAGCACTAGACCTGAAGATTTCCGTTCTACAACTTTGAATGTGAAAGTCATATTTCTGACGTAATTTTGTATTTGTAGTTTATTTTGTTTTACATGGATCACTAATTCCAAAATATACATACATGCTAGAGGTAATATTTGATGTTTTTTTGAAAAATGGCCTGCAAGATGTTCTGTTATCCACCACACTTAGTATCCTTATCGCTCTTTTTTGAAGTTTAAAGACTGTATCTGCCTTTTCCCCCCAGAACACTATCCCATACTGTAACTGACTGTGAAAGTAACCATACTATATATTTCTCAATGCTGCTAAATTTATTAAGCTTTTCAAATGTTTAAGCAAATAACAAATGGTCTCAGTTTATTTATTAAATGTTGAATGTGTAATCCCAAAAATTTTGTTTCATTATTGTAGCTAATGGCTGTTTTATCAAATACTATTGGAGGTTTGACCACATTTCTATTTTGGCAAGTATGGAATGAAATGGCAATAGTCTTATCCTTATTACTAAAATTAGGCAAGTGAGTCAACCTTGTATATACTTTTCTCCACTTACAAGTTTTTTATGATGACTAGTTTCTGGGGACTTCTCCCCTATCGTCAGTTCTGTGGTTGACTGATGATGCATCCGGTGTCTGCATCTGGCTTGGTGTCGTGCTGCCATCTAATGTTGATGATGTATTTGTTATAGTCCCTAGAAGACTAACCGAGGATGCTATAAAGTTGCTAAACCTACAAGAAAAATCCATAGTTTTCACCATTGAAGTAGAGCAGGATGAATGGCTACCTTTTCTAGATTTGAAAATCATTAGAACACCAACAGGATTACAATTTGGAATATACCGAAAAGCAACACATGTTGACAATTACATTAAATGCAACCCATTCAACCCAGTACAACATCAATATCAGTATTCCATAGTTTAGTTCACAGATTAATCAACATTCCGCTAACAAAAACAGAATATGAACAGGAGTACGCTCACATACACCAGGTTGCCGAACTGAACAACTATAACACAAATTTCATCAAAAAACTGATCTACAGACACAAAAGAAACAAAAACTTAAGGGACATTACTACGTTAAAAAAACTAGAAAACCCAAACACCAGATATGGCAAATTTACATTTCATCCCAAAATACTTCAAAAAATTTGAAAAGATATTTAAAGAGCTTCAACATAAAATTAGCCCCTCAAAACAAACACAACATCCGCAACTTACTAAATCACCCTCTAAAAAATAGCACACTGAAAACTCAATTATCAATTATTTACCAAATGAGTTGCCAGGATTGTGACAAGATATACATTGGTAAGACCAAAAGGAATCTAGGAACAAGAATGAAAGAACACTTCAGAAATATTAAATTCAAACAAATGGACAAGTCGGCCGTAGCACATCACTTTTGGTCTGAGAATCACAACATAAAACAAGAAATAGAACTGATCAAACAGGCAAAGAAACCTCTGGAACTACAGATTTGGGAAAACATATTTATTACGAAAAAACAGGACCTCTTGATGAATTTTGAAATTCCCGCTGTAGATGATGTCATCAAACTTACCAGGACATTAGATGGCAGCACAACACCAAGCCAGATGCAGACACCGGATGCATCATCAGTCAACCACAGAACTGACGATAGGAGAGAAGTCCCCAGAAACTAGTCTTCATAAAAAACTTGTAAGTGGAGAAAAGTATATACAAGGTTGACTCACTTGCCTAATTTTAGTAACAATGGCACTCCACTTTCTGAAATACTTCTTTTTATTCTATATAGTCTTATCCTTATTTATAATTAGTTCATTCGTCTGAAACCATGTGTGCATTTTACATAGAGTATCATTGAGTTTGGTCTGTACGCTTTCTTGATTGTTTCCTTTTATTAGGATGTTAGTGTCATCTGCAAATAAAATAACATATGTGGAATTAATGGCAGTTGGCAAATCATTTATGTACAACGAAAATAACAAGGGGCCCAGGACTGATCCTTGTGGAACTCCTCGCCTAACTTCTCTCCTTTGGACTGAACTGTATTTAATTTTTCTTTATTTTCAAACTGAAGTTCTACAAACTGTTTTCTATCGCTTAAATAGGATTTAACCCAATTATTCATAATACCCCTAAAACGATATTTATTTAATTTCCTGAGTATTATTTCATGATCTAAAACATTGTATGGTTTCGTTAAGTCTAAAAATAAACCCACAACTACCAATTTTTTATCAATAGCTTCTTGAATTTTATTTATTAAACTGTCCATGGCTGTTATGGTAGATCTGTTTTTTCTAAATCTGTTATTGGCCTCGGAAAGAATATTTATTGTATTTTGAGATGAATGATATCATTCTATTATGAACTAGTTTTTCAAATATTTTAGAAAATAATGATACGATTGATATTGGTCTGTAATTTTCTCTTTTATTCTCCCCTTTTTTATAAAATGGCTTAATTTTTGATACTTTTAACTTATCTGGAAATACACCCGATTGCAATGATGCATTATAGAGACCGACTAGTGGCTTAGCTATTTGATGTATAACTTTTTTAATGATAACATCTGATACTTCATCAACTCCAGATGAATATTTGGCCTTCATACCCTGGACTACACCTTCTAATTCCAATTCCATAACAGGCAATATAAAATTTGATTGACTGCATTGCTTTATGTTGTCACCATTCTCCTGAAACCCTATATGGTTAATATTTTGAATATTTTGAGCTACTAAGTTTTCTGCAATGTCTGTGAAATAAGCATTAAAAGACTCTGCAATATCCTCTGGATTTGTGATGATATTATTATTATTATGATGATGATGATTATGATGATGATGATTATGATGATGATGATGATTATGATGATGATTATGATGATGTTTATGATGATGATTATGATGATTATGATGATTATGATGATGATTATTATTATTATTATTATTATTATTATTATTATTATTATTATTATTATTATTATTATTATTATTATTATTATTATTATTATTATTATTATTATTATTATTATTATTATTATTATTATTATTATTATTATTATTATTATTATTATTATTATTATTATTATTATTATTATTATTATTATTATTATTATTATTATTATTATTATTATTATTATTATTATTATTATTATTATTATTATTATTATTATTATTATTATTATTATTATTATTATTATTATTATTATTATTATTATTATTATTATTATTATTATTATTATTATTATTATTATTATTATTATTATTATTATTATTATTATTACGACGACAATTATTTATTATTGACATTTAATTCATTAATATTGATTTATGGGGCAGATTTTACAGTTTCTTGATTAACTAATGTCCAAAGGGCCTTTTTTTTATTGTTAGAGTTTAGTATGAATCTTTCATTTTCCCTTCTTTTGGCTTCAGTTATAATGGTTTTATAGATCTTTCGGTACCTATTGATATACTCTTTGGTCTCATTATTTACTTGTCCATGTTTTTCTAGCCTGGACAAAAGTCGTAGCCTATTGCTGGATGTAATTATTCCCTTTGTTATCCACCCTTTCTTTTTTTGTGATTTAAAGCATTTCTTTTCTAAAGGAAAAGCTATATCAAACCAATATAGAAATGTGTTTAGGAAGTTCTCACATTTTAAGTTAACATCAATTTCATCAAAGACATTATCCCATGTTTCCTTTTCCAATAAAGTATTAAACACTACAATACTATTTTTACTAAAGTTTCTTTTAGAAATAGTAATGGTCTATCCATTCTTTTAGATACTCAAGTTTTAATTTGTAGTATTTGTGCCCAGTGATCAGAAAAACCTAGATCTGTGACAGTAGTTTGCTGTTCAAATTTTGTTTTGTTAATAATTATTACGTCCAGTAATGAGGTTGATCTAGTTGATCTACTGTGTTAGTAAAGTTATAAGACATCATATTTCTCTTTCTGCTCTATATAACAAGATATTTTGCTTCAAAGATCATTTACTTAAGATGTTGCAAAGAAAGAGCACATCTAATGTAAACATAGGCCGCTCCATGGCTCATTGATTAGACTGCTTGGCTCTCACCAAGGCGGCCCAGGTTCAATCCCAGGCAACTGCAAAAGTAAGATTTGTGGTGGACAACACGGCGCTGGGGCGGGTTTCCTCCGGGATCTCCAGTTTCCCCTGCCATCTCATTCCACCGGTGCTCCATCTTCATCTTATGTATCATCAGTGTCATTGCCTGTGGTGCCGCATGTAGTAAAAGCGGGCACTAATCACTACACATTTCATTTTAATGTAAACATATGTGACTATGAGGTAAAATTAACCATTTGCCATCTGAAAGGAACTCCATGAAAAACATAAGACTAAGCAATTTAAGTATACTTGTGAATAGATAAACCTCTACTGAATGAACTTTCCAAAAATCAGAGCTTTAGAAATCATGTCTTTGATGTTTTTGCTGGCAGAAAGGAATGCTGTATGGAGTTAATTTAAAAGAAAATTTAAGTTAAGCCACAGACTTACCAATCAATTATTTGCTTTACCACTGTTATGTAGTACTATATTAGTGGGATTGTTGCCAAATTAAATGGACTGTTTGGCAGGCTCCAATTAAATGGTAACAAATAGTGCATAAACTATAAATTATGGTAAGGAAACCATATAATGTTTAACAGGTGCAAAACATATTGTGTGAAACCAGTAAAACGTGAAGTAGAATAGTTACATAAGTTAGAAGTAAAATGGAAAAATCTCAATGACATACATGAGTTTTATATCGGGAAAACACATTCCAATTCACATGACTAAGTTGAGCCACTGTAATATTTATGATTTCATTTCTAATATTTTGTTTTAGTTCTTCCAGTATATGAGGATTTTTCTGGTAAATTTTGTCTTTCAGGTTACCCCACAAGTGAAAATTGCATACAGATAGATCAGGGAAGCGAGAGGGCCATACACCAGCACTAATCACTCTATCTTAAAACACTCCCCTAATTTTACTCATTGACTCCTCTGCTGTATGGGCAGTAGCAGAATCTCAGAAAAAATGGGGTCAAAATGTCATTTCGGTATTTTTTGCATTTACAGTCTACTCGTAGAATATTGGACCAGTTGTACATCTAGCGCCCCTTCAGGGGCCCATTATGGGTATGGGGAGCGGCGACCCTATGGTACCTGAACCACCCAATGTCTGGGGGTATAGCCGGACCACCCTGTCTCCTGGGGACATAAATTGGGAGACCTGGTCCTCCAGGTTGGGGGTTGAAGCGTGGGGCTGACAACCCCACATTCATAAAAACATAAATTGTTGCGAAATCTGTAGAAGAGTTAGCCAGATGGACACACCTAAGACGACAAGGTAAACGGAAAAAGGACCTTCGTATTGAATCATGGAATGTTTTATCGCTGTATCAGCCTGGTGCGCTGCAAAGACTGGTGGATCAGCTCGATGCATATAGAATGGATATCACAGCTATCCTAAAGGATGACATGAGTTGGGAGCGGAGTAATGGAAAGGAAAGATCATATAATATTATTTAGTTGTAAGAAGAATGAGCACACTTTTGGAACAGGTTTTATAGTACATAAACGAAACAGACCTCTTACAATGGACTTTCAACCTGAATCACACAGACTATGTAGACTGAGACTAAAAGGAAAATTTACAAACTATAGCCTTATATGCGCACATGCCCCAACAGAAGAAAAGGGTGAGGAAGAAAAAGATGCATTCTATGATGAGCTGGATGAAATTTACAGTAAATGCCCAAAACATGACTAAGATAATTTTGGGAGACCTGAATGCCAAGATAGGCAAGGGAAAAAAAAATAATATATACCAGTAATTGGGAAACATAGTTTACATACATAATCAAATGATAATGGGATGCGGTTAATAAACTATGCAACTGGGAGAAATATGGTAATTGGAAGTACAATTTTTCCACATAAAAACATATACAAAATAACATGGAGAGCACCCTTTGGAAATACATTTAATCAAATTGATCACCTGTTAATAGATGTGAGGCACCATTCTAACCTAATGGATGTTAGGAGTTGTAAAGGAGCAAATATAGATTCAGATCATTATATGATAATAGCAAGGATTAGAAGCAGGATTTCTAATATAAGAAAACCAACTGGATTACAGAAGAGGAAATTCAACTGTGGAAAGCTGAAGGATCAAGAAACAGCTACCAGATATATTAATACAATCACTGAGGAACCTGCATGCCTGAATGACAGTGAGAGTGTTGGCGAGGCATGGGAGGATCTTAGTAAAATCATAATAAATACTGCTGAAAAAAATCTGGGAAGAAGGGGATAAATTTAAGGATAAAGATTGGTTTGATGATGAATGTAAACAGGTGACGTAAATGAAGAATATCGCATATCATAGGATGCATCAGAGAAGTTATATGGAAGCATATCGGGAGGCAAGACAATTAGAAAAAAGACTACATAAGAAGAAGAAAAGAGATTTCAGTAGGAATGAGCTTAAAGAGATAGAAAATTTAAGGAGCGCAAATGAAATTAAGGCATTCTATAGAACATTAAACCAAAGCAGGAAGGACTTTCAGCCAAGAAACCACTTTATGTAGGAATAAGGATGGTGTAATTATAGGCGATAATTCCGAAATACTTGAAAGATGGAGACAATACTTTGGTGAACTCCTGAATAAGGACCAAGTACAAACACAGAATGAAATTGGAATAGCTGAAATGGATAGTAGGAAAAGTGATGAATAAGAAGAGAGAGAGTTGGAACCTGATATGCTGGACGTACAGATAGCAATAGATAAACTTAAGAATAATAAGGCACCAGGTGGAGATCTTATACAGGTTGAACTAGTTAAAAATGCTGGGAAAGAGTTTATGAAACATTTACATAAACTGATGATTAACATATGGAGGACGGAAGTAATACCTGAAGAATGGGAAATGAGTGTGATATGCCCAATACACAAAAAGGGGGATGCAATGATATGTTCAAACTATAGAGGAATTAATCTGCTATGTTGTGTATAAGATATTCTCCAATATACTGTGTGCCAAATTGAGTCCATATGTTGAAAAGGTTATAGGAGATTATCAGTGTGGCTTCAGACAAGGAAGATCCACGACCGACCAGATCGTTGTGATGCGCAAATATTTGAGAAATGTATAGAATTTGGAATTGACCTACATTGCCTGTTTATTGACTTCCAGGCAGTTTATGACAGCATAAATAGGAAAAAGTTATATATAGCGATGAAGGAACTACAGTTTCCAGAAAAACTGATTAACCTAGTAAAAGCAATGATGGCTAAAACACAGGGCCAAATAAAAATACAAAATATGTTATCAGATCCAATAACATATGAGAATGGAGTAAGACAAGGAGATGCCTTGGCATGCCTGCTATTTAATATTGTGTTAGAGAATGTAGTTAGAGAGTCTGGAATTAACATTAGGGGAACAATTTTCTATAAGTCAATACAGATCTTGGCATATGCAGATGATATAATACTTATTGGAAGAACACAAAGAGCGATAAAAGAAGCATTCATAGATCTGGAAAAGGCAGCAAGGAAGGTAATTCTAAAACTTAATGAGAAGAAAACAAAGTATATGCCAGTTACAAGAAAACAAAGTAGTAGATCTGGCATTATAGAAATTGGATTGTATAAATTTGAGACAGGAGTTTTATCTATCTTGGCACAGAGATCAATGATAAAAATAACATCAGTGTTGAAATTAGAAGAAGAATATTTCTAACTAATAAAAGTCTCTGTGGAATAAGAAGACATCTAACATCTAAACTAATATCCCAAAATACTAAAATTTTAATGTATAAAGTCCTATTAAGAACAGTCCTAATGTATGCTTCGGAAACATGGCCATTGACAAAAATGGATGAAAGGAACCTTTGTATATTTGAGAGGAAGGTATTGTGCCTCATATTTGGCCCTAAAAAGGAACAGAATGAATGGAGAAAAAGATACAATTTTGAATTGTATAAATTGTTTGATGAGCCAGATATTGTGACAGCTATTAAGATCAAGAGACTGCAATGGGTTGGGCATGTTCTCCGTGCAGAAGATCGGACAGTTAAGAAAATTCTTAATGCAGCCCTGGACGGCACAAGAATAGCAGGCAGACCGAAGCTGAGATGGGAGGAGGATGTGAGAAGGGATATAAAAATCCTCAAAATAAGGAATTGGAGAAGCACAACTTTGGTGAGGGAAGAATGGCGAAAACTTCTACAGAAGGTTAGGGCCCACACAGGGCTATCATGTTAGTGATGACAACGACAACGAGGACAAAGACGAAGACGACGAAGATGACGAACCTAGAGCCTACAGCACATCAGACTCCAAATTTCCAATCATAATAAGGGGTTTCTTGAACGAAATGTGGATTTCAGAACTCCAGTACTGGCTGTTATGAGTGTTGACACAACCACTGAGGTGGAACCATGCCTCATCAGAAAAGAATAGAAATTGTGGATCAATTAAACCGTCATTCACTGATGAAAGAATCTATTCCCAATATTGCATTCATGATATTGGGTGAGCTTGTTACACTTGTACACTTATGCGGCTTTAGTTTTAATAATTCAGTTGCTCTATGTACAGAAGACAGAAATTCCTATCTGTTGTGTGAATTTTGGAATGGATTTGATTGGCGAAATTAGAAAACATATGCTTATATCATCTGACTTTTCCTCTATTAACACTGTATGTTTACAATTTCAGTTTTTGTTTACCAAGAACCAGTGGTTTCGAATTTCTTCACAATCTTGTGAATTTTAAATCTGGAAAGAGGCATTTCACCAGGGCCACGGCTTGGTGATTCCCATTTATAATTTTAAAAAATTTACACATGACAATACATTGCTCTAGAGTCAAGTGCCAGTTCATGTTGATGGCCAGTACAATACTGTTGAGTGGCATGTACACCACTAGCCCCTGGACACAATTGGAGCTGGTAGTGGGGGAATCCAGCAAGGTCACAGAGAGGCAAAATGCTGTGTGCTCTGTTAGGTTTTAAATGAAGAACCCTGTATAAAAAATTTTGAATATGCAACTTTCAGAATGGTGATTCTCTTATGAAAAAATATTTTATGACTCAAGATTCAAATACAGCCTAACTAAATTTAGATTCATTTACCACATAATTATAAGCTAAAATAGGTAAAATAATAATAATACTATACTTAGGATAAAAGTTAAATTTCATACTACTGTAAATCTAGTTAGTTCATGGAATCATAATACTTGAGACAAACAAACCTAAGCTGAAAATTAGTTATATAAATAGAATTAATACAATAATTTACTGATAGTAGTAGTGATAATGATAATTTTTGCAATAAAGTGTCATATAAATCCTTTCACTGCTGAGATATTTTCCACTTGGTAACCTCTACCTTTTGAGATATTTGAAACTTAAAATGCTTGCTATCCATACATCAACATTAAATTAAAAAAAAAAAAAAAAAAAAAGAACGAAAGAAATATCTAGAGAGGAGTGTTGGAGACTGATGTGGTTGATCCACTTTCTGAAAAATAGATTAATTTAAAACAGTTTGTATTTAGAATATATGCAATGCACAAAAGCTAGGGATGGTTGTCTAAGGGGCCAATAATTTAGAATGCATTTATTGTAGTAGATAAAGTTCTCAATCGCTAATTACTACTAAAAGATAGAAATGTTGCAATGAAAATGACAGTAATTATAATTAGGTTTATTCATAATTTGATTTACTAAATTTATTTTAATTTTTAATATTCTTCTTACACCTATAGAAAAATAAAATCAAACAACAAGAGAAATATACTTTGAGCTAAAATATCCCAGTATAATTTAAAATTTGCACTGTGTATGGTACATTTCAAAATGGGGTGAATACATAATGCATTTTACACATATAAATAGTCTATATTTCCTTTTGGGGGGATTTATTTGAGTTCCCTGAATTTGCATGACATTTTCTAACAGACTTAGAAGTGAGTGTTACAGACATTGGAACGTGCTTTTAGATCTAGGGAGTTGGTCACCAGAAACAGGTGGTCCAGATTTGCTGCATGTTCTTAGTATATGGAACTTCTGGAATGTTTCACTGATAAGAGAAAGTTAAAAATCAGCCAGAGTAATATTTTTCCTAGTTTTCACACTGTGTAGTGCATGAGAATTTAGAAGGATGATATCTAAAAGGTGGTAAAAAGACCTTTTGTACCATTTCAATCATTTGCAGACACATTAAACATAACTAATCACTGTATCTGACCTATCCACCACACCCATATTCTTATTAGTTAGTGACATAAATAGGTTTGACTAATGATTTGTTTTCTTTTTTATTAGTCTTCCCTGTCTGTCTCATTTTGTGACTACACAAAGTGGTCAAAAAACAAGCCTGTCTGTCCCATCACCATAGTGCTTGGATCTTATCTTTATGTCTAGATTTTGTTTGTCACTTCTTAGTTTTTCAGTAATTTTAGACATTTCCTTTCTTAGTGTAAATACATATTCATTTCATGTTCATATAACAAGTTACGAAAAAAGTACCATTTGTCAGTCCATAAATTGTTCATTATTTACATACTTAATCATAGAGGTTTGCACTGCAGCACCAGAAATTCCTAAATTAGTTCTCAACAATATCTGTGGTTGTTCCTGTATACCAAATTAAGTCCTGTATTCACCCTGTCTCACAGTTGCAAAGCACAAAACTTTGGCCCCAAACCTGTGTCTTTTGGAGTGAATGAATTGTTTGAAAACAAGGCAGCTCTTGAACAATACAAGACTCTTGTTAGTGCCAAATTTTTAAAAGAGGTGGAAAAAGCACTAAGCATGTGTCTCAAATGGTCAACATTTGTTCTGAGAAAACGCAATCTGTATGCATAAAACTGCATGTCAGTATCATTAAAATGGAGAAGTCTGAGTAGCAGAAGATATCTTTCTCTGACATGTGCTGCAAATTAGTAGGTAATAGTAATTAGAGGATCTGCTAACCAGTATAGTCAACTCTAGCCATCTGCAATGTAAGTTCCAAGAATATGTGAAACACTTTTGATATGATTTTAGACTAGGACTGCAAAAGGAATTGTTATAGTTTCTGACAAATGAAATTCTAATATTTGTTAGTTTCTTCAGCTATGAGCTGTATAATTTAGAGAGAAAAAATAATTAGAGAACATAAAAAATTGTAACATTTTTATCCAAACTGATTAATAACTAAATTATGGTAGCAGAAACCTTGATTTTGTGGAATAAAATTTCCCCTCAGCCACTGAAACAAACAACTGGCAACTCTTTCCTTTTTTCCTTCTACTGCTTGTTATTATCAATCATTTTTGTCATTTTGCTCATCACTTACTTACCCAGCATCACTATCAAACTTTCATTTTCACTTTCCTTATCTCTGGAATCAATCTCTTAACACATCAGATGGTAAAGCATCAAATTCAGTCAATAATTTGTCATCATATAAAAAATGTGCTTTTCTAGTAGAGCCAACCATGTTTTGCACACCTGTGAATCCTACAAATATGTGACCACACTCAAACATGCAGTTTCCTGTGAAGTGTAATACGTATGCAAGCATTTGTGTTTTTAGTTATAGATAGCACTACAAGGCAAGAAAGCCTTTGAAACTGCTTCACGGTCTTAACAGATGGCCATTGAAAATGCATAGTGTCACCCGAACGTCGGAACTCCCTATAGGACTGGCCGGCAGTAGTGTCAGACGTGAAGCATTCTGCCACGCCTACCCATTTGTCTCCTGTCACTAACTGAAGGGATGATTAGGAGAGGGAGCGCGGGCCACTGTGCCATCTCTTTCCCCTTCCCCTGAGTTCTCGAACATACAGGATATTTCACCTAATCCGGAACCTTCTAGATTGACCAGTTAGTCCTATATAAGCAACGCGTCGGGCTGGATTTCAGTTCAGTTCTTGGCAAGGAGCGTGAGGAGCGCCCAGTGAGGCAACGAACTGTGTACGTGCATTGGCGGAGTGTACGTAACTGCGTGCAGTGGACCTGTGACAGACGAACTGGTGAATTGTAATTGTGTGCATTACGTCATTTTATGTAATCGGCAAGTGTTCCAACTGTAATTTGGTGGAAATAAAGAACATTTTTGAGTGGTGCAATTGGACTTTTCATTTCATGAACCCACAAAGTCACACTAGTGTCAGGAAACGGGACAACATCATCACCGAACATTACAACCATGGACGCTGCATTGGAAAAGATTTTGGAGAAGACGATAGAAATGAAGGCGGAACTGACAGAAATAAAGACGGCCAACGACAACATCACCGAGAAGATGGAAGAAATGAAGGCCGAATTAACAGCGAAGACGGAAATGGCAAACAACAACTTGGCCACGTCAGTGACCGCAAATATGGCCGAACTGACCACGGAAATGAAGGTGGCGAACGAGGCTCTCGCCGCCAAATTTGAAGAACAGTTTGCCGGCGTAAGGAATGACCTGACGGAGCTGGACAAGCGGATGGGCCAAGTGGACGAGCGCGTCGAGGACCTAGCGAACCGCTTCAATTACCTAGAGGAAAAGGCCGACAGTAACGCCAAGTCCCTGAACGCCATGGCGGAAGACGTCGAAGACCTTGCTAACCGCGTTAACAACCTGGAAGGAAAGGCCGACAGCAGCGTCAAGTCCATGATCGCCTTGGTGGAGGACGTCGTCGGAAGGAGGTTGAAGGATTTGAAGGCCGACGCGCGTCAAACCCCTGAAATATGACGGCGCGTCAACGTTTGAGGTCTTCCGCCGCCAGTTCGACGCAGTGGCCAAGCACAACAAATAGTCAACAGAGAAGGAGGCCACACAGTTAATAGCCAGCCTCCAGGGACGGGCCGCGGAAGTCCTAAACGCGGTGCAGACAACGGCGGCGCCCAAGGACATCTGGGAGGCCCTGGAGAATCGTTTTGGAAACCACCGCTTAGCCGCAGCGTACCGCAGCCAGCTAAAGGCAAGGTCACAGCAGCCAGGAGAGACGCTGCAGGAGTTCGCCCTGGCAGTTGAACAACTGGCTAGCAAGGCCCTAGTCGACCTCCCACCAGAGTTCGTATCCCGGGAAGCTGCCTACACATTCGTTGACGGGGTACGAGACACGGAGATTCGTAAGCGCCTAATGCTCGGCGATTATAAAACCATCCACGAGGCGCTAACGGTAGCATTAAGGATGGAGGTGGCCAAGGTAACAGTTATCCCGACGTCGAGAACGAGAAGTGTCCGCTACACCGGAGACAGAAGACCAGGCGAGGGAAGTGGCCTGTGTTGGGGGTGTGGACAGCCCGAACACCTGCAGAGAGACTGCCCACACCAGAGCCGGAAGAACGAGTAAGCGCCGTGGTGGAGAGGGGCACGTCGGCGCCATCACCACCATCCCCTCGAGTTACACTGCGCGCCGTCAGCCGGCGTATGGATGACAGCTTCATCGCGGACGGCTGGGTAAGAGGAAAGCCGTGCCGCGTGCTGGTGGACACCGGGGCGGCCGTGACCATCATCAGACCTGACGTGGCGAAGGGTTTGCCGACAAGGAAGCCGAGCCGACCACACCAGCTTGTGACGGCATCGGGCGACACCTTGCCTGTGCAGAAGGTGGCCCTACTGGAGCTGAACTTGGGACGGAGTGCCGTGCGTCTGTGGGTGTTCGTCGCGAAGGTGGCTGAGGAGGTGATTCTGGGACTGGACGCCCTCAGGAGCCACGAGGCGACGGTCGACGTCGGCAGCAAGGTCCTACGGCTCAACGGAGAAGAGGTTATACTCCGTCAACCCGAAGAGCGCCTTGGAATCTGCAGGGTCATCTTGAACGAAGACGTGGATGTCCGCGCGAGGAGCGAGGTGGTGGTGACGGCGCGACTGGAAGGCCAGAGAACCAGGAACATGATGCTGCACCAGAAGACGCCTGTACACGGCCTATGTGTAGCCAGGGCATTGCTGCCGTGCCAAGAGGAGGTGCCAGTGAGACTGCTAAATCCAACGGACACCGATCACGACGTCCAGGCCGGGACGGATTTGGGAAAGTGTGAGCCCGTGATGAGCGTAACAGCAATCGACAAGACACAGGAGCCGCTGCCGACGCAACACCTGGGGCCCCGGCTAGAAGGCCTACTGGAGAGGGCGGCCGACCACCTGACCACAGAGCAGCTGGAGAAAGTTCGACAACTGCTAAGACGATACCAGCGCGTCTTAAGCCAAGGTCATAGTGACTACGGCCGCATGGACAAAGTGCTTCACCGCATCGACACCGGGGACGCTCGGCCTATTCGGCAAACACCTAGACGCGTTCCGCTGGCGAAGCAAGGGGCGGTAGAAGACATGCTGGAGGACATGAGATCCAGGGGAGTGATTGAAGAGTCCGACAGCCCGTGGTGTTCCCCTGTAGTCTTGGTGACGAAGAAGAACGGCGAGCTGCGCTTCTGCGTAGACTACAGAAAGTTGAACACTGTCACCTGGAAGGACTGTTTCCCCTTACCCCGGATTGACGACACCCTGGACACGTTAGCTGGTGCACAGTGGTTCTCGACCCTGGACCTGAAGTCGGGCTACTGGCAGGTAGTTCTAGACCCGAGAGACAAGGAAAAGACCGCATTCTTGATAGGCCAAGGGCTCTGGCAGTTCTCAGTTATGCCCTTTGGCCTCTGCAACGCACCAGCTACCTTCCAACGCCTCATGGAGTCAGTGATGAGAAGACTGACTTACGACGCCTGCCTGCTATACCTGGACGACATCATCGTCGGTAGGACTTTTGAAGAACATCTCGAGAATCTGAGTAAGGTGCTACAGAGATTGCAGGCGACAAACTTTAAGCTGAACGCGAAGAAGTGCCACCTCTTCCACAAGGAATTGAACTACTTGGGCCGCATAGTCTCAACAACCGGAATGGCCACAGACCCGGGGAAGACGCAGGCGGTGAGAGATTGTCCTCGCCAAAGGATAAGAAAGGGTTGCGCGGTTTCTTGGGGCTGTGCAGTTATTACCGACGCTTCATAAAGGGGTTCTCTAACATCGCCAAACCCCTCACCCGCCTGACAGAGGAACACCGGCCTTATGTGTGGACGGAGGACGCCGAAAACGCTTTCCAGCACCTGAAGGAGAACCTGTGCAGTGCTACAATTTTGGGATTTCCACAACAGGGGGCGTCTTCATTGTGGACACCGACGCCAGCGACCATTGCATTGGAGGTGTCCTATCGCAGCTCCAGGACGGCCATGAGCGGGTGATAGCCTATTACAGCAAGACGCTATCCAAGGCAGAGAAGAACTACTGCGTCACCCGACAAGAGTTACTGGCGGTAGTAAAGACCTTGGAGCACTTCTACAAGTACCTGTACGGTCAGCCATTTCACCAGAGGACTGACCATTCCGCCCTAACCTGGCTATTGAGCTTTAAGAACCTGGAAGGCCAGACAGCACGTTGGGTCCAGAGGATGCAGGAGTACGATTTCACCTCTGAACATTGTAGAGGGAGGAGCCACGGTAACGCTGACGCCATGTCCCAAAGATCCTGTCCAGAAGAGCGTGGCCAGTGCACAAGAGTGGAAGAGAAGGAGCGTGCCGCAGCTGTCGGAGTAGTCACGACAGTGCCTGCGAATGGCTGCGATAGCGCAGGCCTGAGGAGGGAGCAGCTGGTGGACGCAGACTTGGGGCCACAGTTGAGGGAAGTGGAGGCAGGGACGAGACCAACCTGGGAGGACATCGCACCGAGGAGCGCCACCTACAAGTCGTACTGGGCCCAATGGGACTCGTTGAAAACCAGAGAGGGCGTGCTGTTCTGGGTTGAGCCCAGAGGTTCTACTCCCATTAGTCCTGAACCCGTAGGAACTGGACCCGGGCCTCCTTCAACCAGGGAGTTATCCGAGCTGTCCCAAAGGGCGCTCGGCGTCCTCCGTGGGGCTTTCCATAGGGCAAGACATAGAGACTAACAAGTCCCCCCATCTGGTCCTACGGACTCAAGACGGAGTGGAAGTGCATACGATACTTACGCGCGCCAACTCCAAAGGTGAAGACTACCGATATGACCTCGGTGGGGCCGCCTGGTGATCTAGCACACCTTCTACTAGCTTTGGAGGCTAGTGCCCGGGTGAATTAATGGCTTCCCTCAACCCCGTCCGAAGACGTACCCGATCCCCACGGGTATCGGGAACACACTGCCCCCTCGAGTCCATCCCAATCATAACAACTCCCGAAGGAGGGGCTCAGATGTTCGGCCCGAGGTTCCTCTAGTAACTTTAGAGGTACCACGAGTGCTAAGGGTCCGCAGCGCCCGCACTTTGACAGCTGAAGGGGACGGATCCCCTCCCCTACGGGAGCTGTTCCGGGTATGGGAATCACCCGATGGGAAGACGCAGAGAGAACACTTGGTACTTCCCCGGAGTATGGTCCCGGAAGTCTTGGAGGAAGTGCACGCCGGTACTTCAGGAGGACACCTGGGAGCGAACCGAACGATTGACAAACTACGACAGCGCTACTACTGGCTGAGACTCCGATCAGATGCTGAGAGATGGTGCCGTCAGTGTCACGTGTGCGCGGCGAGTTGCGGCCCCCAGACTAGGAGCCGGGGTCGCATGCAGCAGTACAACGTCGGAGCGCCATTCGAACGGATCGCCGTTGACATTGCTGCACCGTTCCCAGTTTCCGACCGAGGCAACAAGTACCTAATGGTGCTCGTGTACTACTTCACCAAGTGGCCGGAGGTGCATGCCATGCCAAACCAAGAGGCAAAGACAATCACAGACTGCCTCGTGGAGCAAGTGTTCTGTCGATTTGTGTTGCCATTAGATCTGCACAGTGATCAGGGTACCAACTTTGAGTTCAACCTAATGAAGGAGGCACTACAAATGCTTGGGGTGAACAAGACGCGCATGACGCCTTTACATCCCCAGTCGGATGGCATGGTCGAAAGATACATCAAGACCTTATAGGAACACCTGAGGAAGGTCGTGGCCAGCCATCAGCGAGAGTGGGACGTCAAGGTGCCACTGTTCTTGCTGGCCTACCGCTGGTCTACACATGACACAACTGGGATGACGCCAGCCAGCTTAATGTTCGGCCGAGAGTTACGCCTCCCTTGTGACCTGGCTTTTGGAAGCCCTCTGGAAGTGAAACAGCCAGCGACCGAGTATGTGGAGAACTTGTGGACCATCTCCACGACATGCACGAGATGGCTCGCCAGAACATCCAGAAGGTGAGCGACCGCATGAACACCAGGTATGACAGGCAAGCCAACAGCCGAGGGTTCCAGCAAGGTGACCTGGTCTGGTTGTACCGTCCTACCCGGACCAAGGGACACTGCCCGAAGCTCCAGCAGCCATGGCAAGGACCGTACCGGGTGGTGAAGAGGATTAACGACGTGGTCTACCGCATCCAGAAGGTTCCCCAGGGAAGATGTTGGTGGTACACCTGGATCGCCTGGCAGGCTACGATGGTGCTGTTCGGGGATGGCCAGCTTTGAGGAGGGTGCAGTGTGACCCGAACGTCGGAACTCCCTATAGAACTGGCCGGCAGTAGTGTCAGATCTGCAGCATTTTGGTCACGCCTACCCATTTGTCTGTCACTAACTGAAGGGATGGTTAGGAGAGGGATTGCGGGCCACTGTGCCGTCTCTTTCCCCTTCCCCTGAGTTCTCGAACATACAGGATATTTCACCTAATCCGGAACCTTCTAGATTGGCCAGTTGGTCCTATATAAGCAACGCGTCGGGCTGGATTTCAGTTCAGTTCTTGGCGAGCAGCTTGAGAAGCGCCCAGTGAGGGAACAGACTGTGTACGTGCATTGGCGGAGTGTACATAACAGCGTGCAGTGGACCTGTGACAGACGAACTGGTGAATTGTAATTGTGTGCATTACGTAATTTTATGTAATCGGCGAGTGTTCCAACTGTAATTCGGTGGAAATAAAGAACATTTTTGAGTGGTGCAATTGGACTTTTCATTTCACGAACCCGCAAAGTCACAATATAAAGATTTCCTTCAATGCCTAACAAATATCAGTTCTAGTGAGTAGCCTTGGTTGTCATGTGATGGACATTCACAGAGAGATTTAAACCCCTGGATGTCAGTGTGACAAATAATGAAGTAAAAGAACTGCAAAATTTTTCCAGCTTAATCATTGCCTTTATGGATTTTTCTGTTAATAAAGACAATTCCATAACCAGAGAGTTTATAATAAAATTATGAATACTTTGAAAATATAAGAGAAAAGTGAGCAAAGTATAAGAGCATATACGAGGGCCGTTCAGAAAGTAACCTCCGATCAGTCACAGTGCGGGTAGTGGGGGGGAGTAGCGACGCCATCTGTGCATTCACGCACTCAGCAGGTCAGTCGGCATCAAGCCGTGGTCGAGTGAACGTCGTATCTGCGCTAGTTTAGTGTTTGTGGCCGTTTGAAATGTCTGCTGCAATAGAAAACCCCGCCAAATGTGAAGTGCGTGCTGTTATAAGGTTTTTTACAGCCAAAGGATATTCTGCAGCAGCTATTCATCGTGAGCTTTGTGCAGTGTACAGACCAAGAGTTATGAGTGAAGGAGTGGTCCGTGAATGGGTACGTTTTTTTAAAAGTGGACGAGAAAACGTTCATGATGAAGAGGGGAGTGGTAGACCATCATTGGTGACGGACAAACTCGTTCAGACAGTTGATGCAAAAGTTAGTGAAAACCGACGTTTCACAATGTCGGAGTTGTCTACTGATTTTCCACAGATTTCTAAGACTCTCTTGTACGAGATAGTGACAGCAAGATTGGGTTACCGTAAGTTCTGTGCACAATGGGTGCCCAAAATTCTTACCGACCACCACAAAACTCAAAGAATGGCCTCTGCATTAGACTTTCTGCAACGTTATGCGTACGAAGGTTATCTGGCGCCAAGCGATTATCACCTCTTCATGCATATGAAGACATGGCTCGGGTCCCAGCGGTTTGATGACGACGAAGAGCTCAAAGATGCAGTCACAGGCTGGCTCCAGGCACAAGCGGGTGATTTTTATGCAGAAGGAATTTCAAAGCTTGTGAACAGATACGATAAGTGCCTCAATCGTTATGGAGACTATGTAGAAAAATAGTGCAAAGATGTAGTTTGTAAGATGTATATATTAAAATATTTTTATTTAACTTGGTGAATCTTTTGCAATCAACCGGAGGTTACTTTCTGAACAGCCCTCGTATATATAAATGTTCTGTACAACACAAGTAGGACTTGTAATTAGTAGATAATTTATTCATCTTGTAAATCATACATTGTGCATGAGTACGATGATATGACACGTCAAATTGTGAATTTACAGTGGAATTAACTATACTTATAAACTAAAAAGTCAAATCCAATAAGGACAAGTCAGTGTTTGTACAAAATAATGTTTTATAAAGATATCTCAAGAATTTTATAATATACACAATTAATTCAGAAATGTAACAATATTATAAACTTTCCATAAATTCACTAACAGATTAAAAACAGTGGTCTAGCAAGTGTGCCAAAACTGACTTTCTAAATGCTGAAAAATTGCAAGTGGTGTTATTGGCTATAGGCAGTTTATTAAAAAAAGTGATTCCTAGGTTTATTACACTGTTTTGATGAGCTCTTGTGTTACTTCTATTCACATGAATATCCATTCTCTGTCTAGTATTATGGTTATGAACTGTGTCATTAAAGGTACAGTGGCCGTTTCCTTTCATTAAATTTGTCTTTGTAAATTTTAAAATTTCAAAAATGAAAATACATGGGAAAGGTAAGTTTTTAAATTTTTTAAATAATGGTCTGCATGTAGATGTCGGTTTAACTCCTCTAAGTATTCTTAAAATCTGTTTTTGCATTATTAATAACACTGGGGAACAAAAAAAAAAAATTATTTTCATATACCCGAAACAAAATAGGCAAATTCTTATGTAAACTGATCTGCTGATTCCAAAAATGCCCCTCAAAATGCTCTATCACGTAACGTTTTTTAGGTATTCATAATTTTTTATGAAAACTTACAGAAATGCGATGTGATAACTCATATTTGATTAATTGAAAATAATAGGTATTTTATTGCCAAATAACATTGAAAATAAACACAATATAATGATGTAAACCACAAACCTGAATTATCTCAGAAGTGTTTCACTGTTGATTTTTTTTTTGTATTGACATGTACTCTCCCTTTTGAGGAACCAACAATAGTCTCCCAACATGGCTGAATCCCAGCGACCCTGGCAACGTCTTTCCATCTCAGAAATGTCCTGGTGAAAGCACTCACCTTGCTTATCACTTACAGCTCCTAAGTTTGTAGTAAAACTATCAAGGCGAGAGTGCGAAAAGTGGATTTTAAGTGACATACGGCAACCCATTTCTTTGTAGCTCCTTAATAGCTCTGAGACTAAAGTTTCATAATTTTCTTCTTTGTTATTGTCCAGGAAGCCTTCCACCACTGATTTAAATGATTTCCATGCTACCAGTTCAACATGTTTAAGCTTTGATTAAAAAACATGTCTTTAAGAAGTAGTCTTATTTGAGGACCAACAAATATACCTTCCTTCAATTTAGATTCACTTATTTTGGGAAAGATACTTCTTAAATACTCAAATGCACTTCCACTTTTGTCCAAACCTTTAACAAAATTCTTCATTAACCCGAGCTTTATGTGAATTGGGGGGAGAAGAACTTTGTTTGGGTCTACTAGAGGCACATACTTAACACTGCTTGCTCCAGGGGTATAGTCTTCCCTTTCCCCGTACTATTTCACTATAAAATGCTTGTCAGTTGCCCTACTGTCCCATAAGCACAAAAAACAGCAATATTTTGTGAAACTTCCCTGCAGTTCCGTTAGCAATGCAACTACCTTGAGGTCACTACAAATTTCCCAGCCATGGTTTTGATAACTAATAGCATCTAAAATGATGGACATGGAATCGTATGTCTCCTTCATTCCTATGGCATGAAATAAAGGTATTGAGGTAGTAAATTGCCATTATGAAGCAACACTGCCTTTAAGCTGTATTTAGAAGAGTCAATAAAGAGGTGCCAATCTTCGACACAATGCTCTATACCCAATTCCTTCATTAAACCATTAACATTAACACAGGAACACATGTTGTCTTTCATTGTGGAATACTGTTTATGTCAAGATCGGTAAAACGTTATTTTAGTCTCTTTTGCCAGGAAATTCCACTCCTGTAGCCTGGAACCCAGTAATTCTGACTCCTTTTTACCTAGTTTCAAATCACAAGTAAGATCGCTTATTTCTTCTTGAGAAACAAAATGTTATCTTCACTTCGTTCACATTGATATGTAGGGTCTTGGATGTTGAGGGTTCACTGTCATCTACATCATGATTTGAACTTGATCCATCATATTCTTCAACCCATATTTTCGGAGGATCAGGCACCGGAAGATCTTCACTATGAGGTATTGGTCTTATTGCTGAGGGAGCACTTGGATATTTGACACTCGACTTATTTTTTCTAGAAACACCTGTAATATTTGTATTACAAAAATAGCAGTCAAATAAATGGTTACATTGTTCTCTCCACACCATAGGCACAGCAAACGACATAGATTTGCGTTTACCGTGTAGCCATTGATTAAGACCAGTTTTGCGCGATATGCAGCAAACATGGGGAGAAAAATCCTTATCTTGATCACCAAGGGCACAACCAAAGTATAATGAATATGCTGTTTTAGTAATACTTGTTATTTTTTTTCGTTGTGATTTAGGGGTGAACTGTCCACACACATAACAAAAGTTATATGGATCATTAGTACATTTCCTACCCCTGCTCTTATTCATATCTGTAACCTTTCATTAGCACTGTGAATAAACTACACTACACTTTCACAGCTGAATATGAACTGAAAGAAAAATCCAACACAGATGAAAACCAGACCACCCAGAGGAGCACTCAAGCTAACACATCTGTTTATTTACTCAGGAGGAGATGAGCGTGATAAAAGGGGGTTATCTGTGGACCTAAGGGCTCAAGATAGGAATCTTTCCCATTAGAGAAAACAAAATAAGTTGTATTTAGGTCTTAATGATAAGTTATGAAATGCTGCATCAGTAGTTTATGTCAACTTAATTTATTTTGAGTTGGGCACACCCATGTAAATATGATGTTTATAGTAGACTTTAAAATTAATTTTACTGATAAATCTTACGTGATGGAAAATTTGTTCTAGTTATTTTGAATAGTATTCATATTCTTTACAGGTATGAAAATATTATTTAATAATAACATAGCTATTATTTTAAATTAAGTCAATATGAGTTGGTATCATACCTCATTTTTGTAATTTTATATAAAAGAATAAGAATATCTCAAAAACATTAGGTGATACAGCATTTTAAGAGGCATTTTTGGAATCAGCGAGTCATTTTGCATAAGAATTAGCCTATTTTGTTTCGGGTTACACAAAACGTGTTCCCTAGTGTAATTTACAATGTGGTAAGTTACCCCATAATGTTATGCCATATTTTAAAATGGAGTGAGTACACGCAAAATACACCCTTCTGAGAGTTATGTAAACTTTGTGTACCAGTGGTCTGAAATTATAACAAATTGTACTCAGTTTTTTAATTAGATGATCAACATGTGTCTCCCATTTTAGATTACTCTGTATCCAAAGACCAAGAAATTTGGTAGTATTTACATACTTAATTATTTTATTATTATATATTAATTGTGATTGTACGGAAGACTTATTCTGAGAAAACTGAAAATGAATTACATGTGTCTTATCCAAGTTTACGATTAAATTATTATTGCTAGTTCATTTAGAAATATTACTGAACATTCTGCTCGATAAGATTTGTAGCTCTTCAAGTGCATTGCTTTCAATTAATATATTTGTGTCGTCAGCATAATGAATTATTGTTTTAGATGTAATATTTGACTATAAATCATTTACAAACAATAAGAAAAGAATAGGACCCAAAATAGAACCTTGTGGTACACCAAACTTAATATATTTTGTGTCTAATCGGTATTCTCTAATGCGTTCTTTTTCTGTATGTGAAATTTCTACTATTTGTTTCCTGTCCTTTAGATATGATTTGATCCATTCCAATGCATACCCTCTAATACCCATATGTTCTAAATTTTGAAATAATAAATTGTGGTTTAGTACATCGAATGCTTTAGTTAGGTCGAAGAATGTGCCTAGTATTTTGTCTTTGTTATCCAAAGTATTTATTACACTGTTTACAAAATAAAAAAGTGCAGTTTCTGTTGATTGTTGTTTACAAAACCCATGCTGAGTTTTAGGTATTAAATCATTCATCTTTATAAGTGCTATAAGTCTTTTATAGAATATCTTTTCCAGTACTTTAGAGAAGCTGGAAAAGAGTGAAATTAACCTGTAATTTAGTAAATTGGTTTTATCTCCTTTTTTGTGTAGTGGCTTTACTTTAGCAGTTTTTAGAGCCTCTCATTAATTTAAAATAACCTAGCCATAATAAATGCAGAAAATATAAATCATTTTCTATACTTCTCAAGCTAAACCTATTTAAGGTTTTCCTCACTCTCAACATTCAGAACATTTTCCATAAAAATTTAAACACATTGAAGTTTTCAAATATGACATGCATTGTCTAATATTCAAAAAATTGTAGAAAATCCAAATGAAAAAAGATAAAAATATATTGTATATTACCTGTATAAATTGTGGAAGATATACTTCATTTCTGACAAATAAGCCTCAATTTCTGTTTAAAAAAACAGGACATTTAAATACATTGAGACACAAAGTTTACTGTTAGTTTCTTAGGTATGAAATGTTGAATAATGTAAAATTATATTTTCAAAGTCAAAGTTTTATGGTATAACATCCAAAGTTATCATCAACATTATTGCTTACCTTTGCAACATAGGTGGTAGTGTGTCTGTGCCCCAGGTTCAAAAGGTCTCAAGTTTGAGTCTTAGTTAAGGTAAGTTATTGAGACAAGGTTTTTTTCCAAGGTTTTCCCTTATCCTGGAAGATGAATGTCAGATAACTTCAAGCCCTATGGACTCTTAGTTCATTTGAGCATCATTTCACTCCTTTCATTCATCATCCTGACTTATTAGAGAACATAATTAAAAAAAGACTTAAAAATTAGTATTACAATTCTTAGAACCAAATCATGCTGAGGAGTCTGTTATGTTTTAAATGTACTCTAGAATGAAAGTCACAGTAAACATTGAATGGACATCTACATGCACACAGTAAGTAGCCTAAGAATTGTGGCTTAATAATCACCTTTGTTGCTGTTGTTGTTATTCTTCTGGTAGTCAATGAGTGATATCAACCTTTAACTGCTGGGGTTTTTTCACTTATTGTCTTCATATAAATTATTATTTTGTGCAGTTGTCTTGAAACAAAATGTTATATTTATGAGACTTTGATGCTTAAGCTTTAGAAGTTATTAATTTTTGTAGTATTTTTGAGAATTGTACAAATATCAATTGTTTATACTATTTATTGTTGACAGGGGAAGCTTGGCAGGATATCATGCTGGACTGTTCATCTAGGCCAAATGAAGTGCGATGTGATCCAAAATCCGATGAGAAAGATAAACCTGGGTGTGGTTCTGATTTGGCTTTCCCATACTTCATTTCTTTCTATGTATTGTGTTCATTCCTGGTAAGTATCACATTTAAAACCATTTTGCAATTGCTTTCCATGAAGCCTTTTAAATCCAGTTTCTGCTAATTTTTTAGATAATTTTTTAATCAATTTGCTTAATATTTCTGTTAAAGTCTTAGTATAGTGATTATTTTTAGTAGTCATTTACAAAAGGAATTTCAAATCACAATGTAAACTTTCTACAGAGAAAACTTTCTACGTCAGCGAAATGTAACTTATTCAAAATCTTGAAACTGACTTTTAGATGCACATCTTAAGATATGCAGTGCAAGGATACTTATTTATTATTTAATATTTACTTTATTTCACTCACTCACTCACTCACTCACTCACTCATTCTTCATATATTTTCTCTTTTACATGGGATGCATAAAATTTTGTTTTAGCTAAGCTATGGAGTAAGTCATATTTTAAATAGTGTTAAATTTGGTTACATTAAATTTAGGTTTATAACAAAATAGTTTCAATAAATATATACAAATATAGTAATTTGTAACTTATAAAACTTCATTTATCTTATAAGAAATAATGGCCGTTTTCTTATAAATTGACTTGTACTTCAAGGTGAAGATTCCATAAAAATTAATAAAGACCCTTTAAAATCTTGTATTTCAAATTTTAATAAAATGCTTATTGAAGTGAAAATTATATCAAATAAAGAAAAACTGTAGTAAAAGTTAGTAATCTTATTTTACTAGAATTTATGCCCTTCCTAAAATATATAAACCTGGAAATAAAATGAGGCCTATTGTAAATTGTATAAATTCACCAACTTATAATTTAGCTAAATGATTACATAAAAAATTTAGTAATTTTGGTAAATTTCATAGTTTAAGTATTCAAACTTCTTTTGAATTAGTTAAAAAGATTCAGTGTTATATTATCTAAAACTGATAAACTTGCTTCTTTTGATGTAACTGCCTTATTTCCTAGTATTCCTAGAGAAAAACTTTTAATATATTTAAAAAAGTGGTTTAATTCAATAACTTTACATGAAGACTTAATAGCTGATTTTGTTAAACTTACTAATTTTTATACAAATATAACTATTTGTAACAAAAAATTTCACTTAGCTTAAGAAAAATGATGTTGATTTTTCTTATTAGTTGAAAATCATTTTCCTTAAGATAGGTGAAGCTTTTTGTAACAAATAGTTATATTTATATAATACTTATTGCTTCACTGTAACTAGCTTCATTTTATACGTAAGTACTAACTTTTGTTTAGATCAAATGTGTTTCACTTTTAATGGTAAATTTTTTCAACAAACTTCTGGCTTAGCAATGGGTAATCCTCTTTCACCTGTTCTTGCTGATCTTTTTATGAGTTTCTTCAAAAAGGCAAGTGACTAAAATATTCCCTTTAATTTTTAAATTTTCGTATAGATATTTTGATGATATTGTCACCCAATTATTGGAAAGCCAGACCAACGACAGCTGAGAAGGGACCAGAGGCATACCGGCCACACCCACTCATCTATCTCAGTCACTAACTGAGGGGTTGATTAGGGAAGTGTCACTTGTCGCTGGCCGCCTCTTTCCCCTTCCCCTGTCCTCTGGAATCTTCGCGGTGATTCCCTGAAACCAGAGACTTCTAGAAAACAGTGATATTCCTATAAAAAGGGCTGCAATGAGTGAAGTCAGTCAGTGCTTGGCGAGCAGCGTAAGAGTGCAGTGCTAGTGTACGGACGAGAAGACTGTGTATGTGCATCGGAAGATTGTACGTAATTGCGAGAGCAAAGTGAAATTGTAACGGATGAACTGGTGAATCGTAATTGTGTGCATTACGTAATTCTGTGTAATTGGCAAGTGTTTAACTGTAAGTCGGTGGAAATAAAGAACATTTTTGAGTGGTGCAATTGGACTTTTCATTTCACGAACCCACAAAGTCACACTGGTTCAGGAAGCAGGACGAAAACATCACCGAACATTAAAGCCATGGACGCGGCATTGGAAAAGATTTTGGAGATGATGGAAATGAAGACGGCCAACGGCAACATCACCGATAAGATGGAAGAAATGAAGGCCGAATTAATAACGAAGACGGAAGCGGCAAATAACAGCTTGGCCGCGGAACTGAAACAAATGAAGATGGCTAACGACAACATCACCGAGAAGATGGAAGAAATGAAGGCCGAGTTAACCACCGAAATGAGAGCAGCGAACGGCAGTCTGGCCACGGAAATGAAGGCGGCGAACGAGGCTCTCGCCGCAAAGTTTGAAGAACAGTTGGCCGGCGTAAAAGAGGACGTCACCGAGTTAGGCGAGCGCGTCGAAGACCTGGCGAGCCGCGTTAATGAGCTGGAAGGAAAGGCCGACAATAGTCTCTGAGTGCCATGGTGGAGGACGTCGTCGGCAGGAGGTTGAAGGATTTGAAGGCCGAAGCACCGGGACGCGACACAACATCGGCGCGCGTCAAACCTCCGAAATAAGACGGCGCGTCAACGTTTGAAGTCTTCCGCCGCCAATTCGACGCAGTGGCCAAGCACAACAAAAGGTCACCAGAGGAAGAGGCCACGCAGTTAATAGCCAGCCTCCAGGGACGGGCCGCGGAGGTCCTAAACGCGGTGCAGACAACGGCGGCGCCCAAGGACATCTGGGAGGCCCTGGAGAATCGTTTCGGAAACCACCGCTTAGCCGCAGCGTACCGCAGCCAGCTAAAGGCAAGGTCACAGCAGCCAGGGGAGACGCTGCAGGAGTTCGCCCTGGCAGTTGAACAACTAGCAAGCAAGGCCCTAGTGTACCTCCCACCAGAGTTCGTATCCCGGGAAGCTGCCTACACATTCGTGGACGGGGTACGAGATACGGAGATTCGTCAGCGCCTAATGCTCGGCGATTATAAAACCATCCACGAGGCGCTGACAGCAGCATTAAGGATGGAGGCGGCCAAGGTAACAGCTATACCGACGTCGAGAGCGAGGAGTGTCCGCTACACCGGAGGCAGAAGACCAGCTGAGGGACATCGGCGAACACCTAGTGCCCTGTGTTGGGGGTGTGGACAGCCCGGACACCTGCAGAGAGACTGCCCACACCAGGAAGAGCAGCCGGAAAACGAGTAAGGGCCGTCGTGGAGAGGGGCACGTCGGCGCCATCACCACCATCCCCTCGAGTGACACTGCGCGCCGTCAGCCGGCGTATGGATGACAGCCTCATCGCGGACGGCTGGGTTAGAGGAAAGCCGTGCCGCGTGCTGGTGGACACCGGGTTGGCCGTGACCATCATCAGACCTGACGTGGCGAAGGGTTTGCCGACGAGGAAGCCGAGCCGACCATACCAACTTGTGACGCCATCGGGCGACACCTTGCCTGTGGAGAAGGAAGCCCTGCTGGAGCTGACCTTGGGACGGAGTGCCGTACGTCTTTGGGTGTTCGTCGCGAAGGTGGCTGAGGAGGTGATTCTGGGACTGGATGCCCTCAGGAGCCACGAGACGACGGTCGACGTCGGCAGGAAGGTCCTGCGGCTCAACGGAGAAGAGGTTATACTCCGTCAACCAGAGGAGCGCCTTGGAATCTGCAGGGTCGTCTTGAACGAAGACGTGGTTGTCCCCGCGAGGAGCGAGGTGATGGTAACGGCGCGACCAGAAGGCCAGACAGCAGGTTGGGTCCAGAGGCTGCAGGAGTACGACTTCACTTCTGAACATCGTAGAGGGAAGAGCCACGGTAACGCTGACGCCATGTCCCGAACACCCTGTCCAGAAGATTGCGGCCATTACACAAGAGTGGAGGAGAAGGAGCGTGCCGCAGCAGTCCGAGTAGTCACGGCAGGATGGCTGGGATAGCTCAGGCCTGAGGAGGGAGCAGCTGGCGGACGCAGACTTGGGACCACTCTTGAGGGAAGTGGAGGCAGGGACGAGACCAACCTGGGAGGACATCGCACCAAGGAGCGCCACCTACAAGTCGTACTGGGCCCAATGGGACTCGTTGAAGACCAGAGAGGGAGTGCTGTTCCGGGTATGGGAGTCACCCGATGGGAAGACGCAGAGAGAACAGTTGGTACTTCCCCGGAGTAAGGTCCCGGAAGTCTTGGAGGAAGTGTACGCCGGTACTTCAGGAGGACACCTGGCAGCGAACCGAACGATTGACAAACTACGGCAGCGCTACTACTGGCTGAGACTCCGAGCAGATGCTGAGAGATGGTGCCCTCAGTGTCACGTGTGCGCGGCGAGTCGCGGCCCCCAGGCTAGGAGCCGGCGTCGTATGCAGCGGTACAACGTCGGAGCGCCATTCGAACGGATCGCCGTTGACATTGCTGGACCATTCCCAGTTTCTGACCGAGGCAACAAGTACCTAATGGTGGTCGTGGACTACTTCACCAAGTGGCCGGAGGTGTATGCCATCCCAAACCAAGAGGCAAAGACAATCACAGACTGCCTTGTGGTGCAAGTGTTCTGTCGATTTGGGTTGCCGTTAGAGCTACACAGTGACCAGGGTACCAATTTTGAGTCCAACCTAATGAAGGAGGCACTACAAAGGCTTGGGGTGAACAAGACCCGTACGATGCCTCTACATCCCCAGTCGGATGGCATGGTCGAAAGATACATCAAGACTTTAGAGGAACACCTGAGGAATGTCGTGGCCAGCCATCAGTAAGACTGTGGGGTCAAGGTGCCACTGTTCTTGCTGGCCTACCGCTCGTCTACACACGACACAACTGGGATGACGCCAGCCAGCTTAATGTTTGGCCGAGAGTTACGCCTCCCTTGTGACCTGGCTTTTGGAAGCCCTCCGGAGGCGAAGCAGCCAGTGTCGGAGTATGTGGAGAACCTGGTGGACCACCTCCACGACATGCAAGAGATGACTCGCCAGAACATCCAGAAGGCGAGCGACCGCATGAAGACCAGATATGACAGGCATGCCAACAGCCAAGAGTTCCAGCAAGGTGACCTGGTCTGGTTGTACCGTCCTACGCGGACCAAGGGACGCTGCCCGAAGCTTCAGCAGCCATGGCAAGGGCCATACTGGGTGGTGAAGAGGATAAATGACGTGGTCTACGGCATCCAGAAGGTGCCCCGGGGAAAGATGTTGGTGGTACACCTGGTTCGTCTAGCCCGCTACGATGGTGCTGTTCGGGACGACCAGCTTTGAGGAGGGAGCAGTGTCACCCAATTATCGGAAAGCCAGACCAACGACAGCTGAGAAGGGACCAGAGGCATACGGGCCACACCCACTCATCTATCTCAGTCACTAACTAAGGGGTTGATTAGGGAAGTGTCACTTGTCGCTGGCCGCCTCTTTCCCCTTCCCCTGTCCTCTGGAATCTTCGCGGTGATTCACTGACACCAGATACTTCTAGAAAACATTGATATTCCTATAAAAATGGCTGCAATGAGTGAAGTCAGTCTTACGCTCGCAGCGTACGAGTGCAGTGCTAGTGGATGGACGAGAAGACTGTGTACGTGCATCGGAGGATTGTACGTAATTGCGAGAGCAAAGTGAAATTGTAACGGACGAACTGGTGAATCGTAATTGTGTGCATTACGTAATTCTGTGTATTTGGCAAGTGTTTAACTGTAAGTCGGTGGAAATAAAGAACATTTTTGAGTGGTGCAATTGGACTTTTCATTTCACGAACCCACAAAGTCACAATATTTTTGCTATTCTTTCTGAAGTTGATAAACATTTTCAAATTTTTTTTAATGAGTTTGGTATAACTTTAGTTCTTCAAAATAAATATTGTATTAAAAATGTAATGCATTTCTCTAAAAAAGATAAAATTCCTGTTAGTAAAGATCTGGTATTTATCATTTTAATTGTTTCGATTGTGATAAAGTTTGTATTGGAAAGACAAAACATAATTGGAAAAAAAACATAGTGACATCTAGTGACGGTAACGTTAATGAGATTGTTGATGGTTCAAGCTGATGATGTGAATAAGATATTGACGAAATCTAGTCGATTTATAACGGTCATCATTTATTATAAGTGAAGCTTAAGTTACTAATTATTATATTTGTATATATTTGTTTGTTTCACTGTTGATAGCTTCATATTTTACATATGTGTTAGTTTCAATAATGTTTATTTTTAAATTAAAGAGTATGGATTAGTTATTTAATTAAGTTAATTACATTTTTATGTCCTTTATTTGTGGATCTACATAGGAAGAGTATTGAAAATTCTAACTGCTGTTTAACACAACTACATACATGCTGAAATTTTTCATTGTGTGATCCAATGATTAGAAAAAACTTAGGTTCTTAATAATGTAAATTTTGACTTGTGATATCATAAATGCACTATGTTATCTTAAGTTGTGATATTCTTGTTGCATAATATTTGGAATGTTGGAATATTTTAGAATATTTCTCTCACAGAAGTTACAGGCACAAAGTGCAGGAAAAATGAGTGCCAAAAGTTTTCCAAACATTCCTCACACATAGATAGTAATAATCCTTTATGAATATGATAAACTCATAATTGCCTTCTCAGCAATCATTTCAGTCAAATGTACCATAAATCAGTATTAGGTTTTTTTTGGATTGTATTTTCCAAGGCTAAGTATAGCAGAAATGAATATTTATTCATTTTATGATGACCTGTAACTCCAAAGGAGACTTTACAGTTCACCATCCCTAATGTAGTGCCCAAGAAATATATTTGGTATCTAGAAACCAAGAACCCTTTTCTAATGGAAAAGTTTAGTAGTAATTTATTCCTAGAAATGACTTAATATGCAACTATAAAGTTAATATTTCCCTTTCAATAGAGGGGCCAATAGAGAGAGTAAACAATAATATTATTAAACGAATAGAAATAATAGGATCAGAGTAATTTCCAGACTGTCATCAGTTAATCAGTTCTTTGCTTTTCCCCATTTAAATATTTATCCCCTCTATCTCCTTTAAAGAAAAACACTTCTTTGTATTCTCATTATTTGATTTGAAGATTAACATCAGCGAAATTACTCAGTGCTTCATCACAGCCTATTTAATTTACTATTTTTGTTGAGCTAAACGTGATTTCAAGTTTCAGTATTAACCACAAATGCCTATATTTTCCACATTATCTTTTGAACTGGAGTGAATATTCTCCAATTTTAGTTACCTATTTACAGCAGAATATATAACATAAATATTCTATAAATAATGTGCATCTTAATCTTGAAAATTGGCAGAATGATCAACGTGTAATTATATGGCTTGATTCTCTTAACTTTAGGTTTGATATTTTAGCATCAAGGGGATGTGGGTTGTCATTGTTTATAATGAATAAGCTGGTAAATGTACAAGTAAAAATATCTAGTACAAGAGCACAATAGCTGCAACTATAGAGAAATGATGCTCCAAAATTATCACAGACAGTATGTTACATGATTGCTTAATTAAAACAATGTTTAATTTATAACAGTACTGATCTATTTTATCGAAAATAGTGCATAAATGTAATAACAATATATCCTAAAAATAATCATAAGAAAACTATATCAAACTTCCCTATAGATAAGCTCGTGGTTACAATTCATCTTGTTTTATTTGAACTTGATCATAAAATTCTTTATTGCAGGACATGAAACATAATATTACAATAAATATATTTTTAAATTTCATAAGATGCATGTAAAAATTACAGGCTTCCTGCTACTACACACAGCTAATAATGATACATGCAATGAAGTGATATTTGTGAAAGATATTTTAAGAAATAATCATGGTAGGGTTTGAACCATGGATCTTCCAAATATCAGCCTCATGTGTTAGCATAGCATCATTTTGCTTGATGAAATATACCTAATTATTAATTATGCTAACTGGATGAATTTAGTAACAGTGTTGTCCAAATTAAGTGAAAAAACTATTTGTAAAAATAAAAGTAAATCAAGAAGATATTGATACATTGCTTCACTAACACTGTTTTTCAAAGGACATGTTTCAAGAGCTGAAATGTGAAATGTGTAGTGTTTAATGTCCGCTTTTACTACATACGGCACCACAGGTGGTGACACAGATGATACATGAGATGAAGACGGAGCACCGGTGGAATGAAATGGCAGGGGAAACCGGAGGTCCTGGAGAAAACCCACCCCAGCGCCGTGTTGTCCACCACAAATCTCACTTTCAAGAGCTGTTGCTCCCATCTGTTTTTCACAGGACATGTTTCACTGTTGCTCCCATCTTCAGCTGAGTCTGCACTAGTGCAGGTTGCAGTGGTTACCTCTTTCTCCATATCATTAATAGATGGCATGATGTTTTGTCAAAGATGTCCAGTGGTGGTGTTTCGAAGTTCATAATTCTGTGATGAGTTTTATTAATGAAGACTTTTTCCCATACGGAAAGATCTATGGGATGATTAACATGTTTTATTAAAGTTGTCTCCAAGTTAATGTCATGTCTGGTACCCAAAAAATGAAAAGCTGCTGCTGATTTTTCTATGTCACTGTTTTTAATGTTTCTCATATGTTCTTTTGTTCTGATATCTATATTTATTTTTGTTTTTCCTATATAAATTTTAGGGCAAGTTTGACATTTAATCTCATCTGGTTTTTCTTTTATAGTAATTGACTTTTTGGGGTGCCTTTTAACAAATTCTTGATAATGAATCTATTTTGAGGTGCAAATATATTTGACAAATACGTCATGCCATCTATTATGCAGAGAAAGAGGAAACCACTGCAACCTGCACTAGTGCAGACTCAGCTGAAGATGGGAGCAACAGTGAAACATATCCTGTGAAAAACAGTGTTAATGAAGCAATGTGTCAATATATTCTCAATTCACTTTTATTTTAACTTCAGCTCCACTGTCTGTACACTTCTTTCAATTTCATACTTTAAACTATTTGTAGTCCGTTTTTGGCACTCCATCACTTACATTTTTATATTATTAAGGGACTAGTTTTGGAAGCTGTTGCTTACATTTTCAGTTGGATTTTTGAGGTTGAAAATGGAATAACAGCTTCCAAAGCTAGTCCCTTAATAATATAAAAATGTAAGTGATAGTGTTTAAAAAAGCTATTTACAGAGCATTTTTAACTATTAATGTTTGATTTAAAAAATAAATGAGTAGTAATGAGAGAGTGGTAATTGAACTGGAAGTTGAGTGAACTCTTTTGTTTGTGGTCAACGGACTTGAGCATTGTATTTGTGTATGTTATGTAATTCTGCTACTGTAAGGGTTGACCAAAGTGTATTTCTACAGAAATAAAGAACAATTTGAATTTCACCAAATTGGACTTTTAATTCTACGAACCCACAAAGTCACAATTGGTGTCAGGAAGTGGAACATTCGACAATGGGCGCGGCATTGGGAAATATTTTACAGAAAATGGAAGAAACGAAGACGGCTAACGACAACCTCACATAGAAAATGGAAGAAATGAAGGCCGAGTTAACAACGAAGACGGAAACGGCAAATAACAGCCTTGCCGCGAAAATTAAGCGGTGAACGACAGCTTGGCCACGGAAATGAAGGCTGAACTATCTGAAATGAAGGCTGCAAAGGAAGCCCTCACCGCCAAATTTGAAGAACAGTTGGCCGGCGTAAAGAAGGACGTCACGGAGTTGGGCGAGCACGTCGAAGACATGGCGAGCTGCGTTAATGACCTAGAGGGAAAGGCCGAAAACAACACCAAGTCCCTGAACGCCATGGTGGAAGACGTCGTCGGCAGGAAGTTGAAGTATTTAAAGGTAGACGCGCCGGGACGTGACACATCAGCGTGCGTCAACCGCCGAAGTACGACGGCACGTCAACGTTCGAAGTCTTCCGCCGTCAATTCGACGCAGTGGCCAAGCACAACAAATGGTCACCAGAGGAAGAGGCCACACAGCTAATAGCCAGCCTCCAGGACGGGAGGTAGAAGTTCTGAACGCGGTCCAGACAGCGGTGGCGCCCAAGGACATCTGAAAAGCCCTGGAAAACCGCTTTGGAAACGACCGCTTAGCCGAAGCCTATCGAAGCAATTGAAGTCAAGGTCGCAGCAGCCAGGGGAGACGCTGCAGCAGTTCGCTCTGGCAATTGATCAGCTGGCTAGCAAAGCCTTAGTCGACTTCCCACCCGAGTTCGTTTCCCGAGAGGCTGCCTACGCCTTCGTTGACGGGGTACGAGACACGGAGATTCGTCAGCGCCCAATGCTCGGTGACTACATACAAAACCATCCACAAGGTGCTAAGGGCAGCATTGAGGATGGAGGCGGCCAAGGTGACGGCTACCCCGACTTCCAGCACAAGGAGTATCCGCTATAATGGAGACCGAAGACCAGTCGCGGGACGCCAGCGAAGTCCTAGTGGTGTGTGTTGGGGGGGATGGACAGCCGGACACCTGGAGGGAGACTGCCACACCAGGAAGAGCAGCCGGAAAACGAGTAAGGACCGTCGTGGAGAGGGGCACGTCGGTGCCATCACCACCATTTCCGCGAGTGATACAGCGCGCCGTCAGCCGACGGATGGATGACAGCCTCATCGCGGACGGTTGGGTGAGAAGGAAGCCGTGCCGCGTGCTCGTAGACGCCGGAGCAGCCGTGACCATCATCAGACCTGATGTGACCAAGGGTTTGCCATCGAAAAAACCTAGCCGACCATACAAGCTAGTGATGGCATCGGGTGACACTTTGCCTGTGGAGGAGGCCATACTGAAGTTGACCTTGGGACGGAGTGCCGTGCGTCTGTCGGTGTTTGTCGCGAAGGTGGCTGAAGAGGTGATACTGGGATTGGATGCTCTCAGCAGCCACGAGGCGACGGTCGACGTCGCCAGGAAAGTCTTCCGGCTCAACAGTGGTGAGGTGATACTCCACCAACCCGAAGAACGGTTTGGAATCTGCAGGTCGTCCTGGGGGAAGGTGTGGTGAAGCACGGCGGTAGTGACAGCACCACTGGAAGGCCGACGAACCAAGAACATGATGCTGGACCAGAAGATGCCTGTGCACGGGCCCTGTGTAGCCAGGACACTGTTGCCGTGCCGAGAGGAGGTGCCAGTGAGGCTCCTGAACCCAACGGACACCGATAACGACATCAAGGCCGGGACGGAGTTGGGGACCTGCGAGCCCGTTGTCAGCGTAACAGCAATCGACAAGACACAGGAGCTAGTGACGACGAGACACCTGGGGCCCCGGCTGGAAGGCTTATTGGAGAGGGCGGCCGACCACCTGACCGCAGAAGAGCTCGAGAAGGTTCGACAACTGCTGAGATGATACCAGCGCGTCTTCAGCCAAGGTAACAGTGACTGCGGCTGCACGGACAAAGTGCGTCACCGCATCGACACCGGAGACGCCCGCCCTATTTGACAACCACCTAGACGTGTTCCGCTGGCAAATCAAGCGGTGGTAAGGTACATGCTGGAGGACATGAGATCCAAGGGAGTGATCGAAGAGTCTGACAGCCCTTGGTGTTCCCCTGTAGTTCTGGTGACGAAGAAGAACGGTGAGCTACGCATATCCGTGGACTACAGGAAGCTGGACCTGAAATCGTGTTACTGGCACATAGCTCTAGACCCGAGAGATAAGGAGAAAACCGCATTCTCGACAGGCCAAGGGCTTTAGCAGTTCACAGTTATGCCCTTTGGCCTCTGCAACGCACCAGCCATCTTCCAACGCTTCGTGGAGTCAGTGATAAGAGGATTGACTTATGACGCCAACCTGCTATACCTGGATGACATCATCGTCGGCAAGATATTCGAAGATCATCGCGACAATCTGAGCAAGGTGCTACAGAGACTGCAGGCGACCAACTTGAAGCTGAACGCGAAGTGCGAAGAAGTGCCAGCTCTTCCGCACGGAAGTCAACTACCTGGGCCACAGAGCCTGACCAACCGGAGTGGCCATAGACCCGGTGAAGACACAGGCCGTGAGAGATTGGCCTCGGCCAAAGGATAAGAGAGAATTTCGCAGTTTCCTGGGGCTGTGCAGTTATTACCGCCGCTTCATAAAGGGCTTCTCCAACATCGCCAAGCCTCTCACCCGCCTGACAGAAGAACACCGCCCTTATACATGGACGGAGGATGCCGAAGGCGCTATCCAGCAGATCAAGAAGACACTGTGCAGTGCTCCTATTTTGGGATTCCCACAACCAGGTGGCGCCTTCATTACGGACACCGACGCCAGCGACCATTTCATTGGAGGTGTCCTATCCCAAGTACAGGACGGCCATGAACGAGTGATTAGCCTACTACAGCAAGACGCTATCGAAGGCAGAGAAGAACTACTGCGCCACCCGTCGAGAGTTACTGTTGGTAGTAAAGACCTTGGACCACTTCCACAAATACCTGTATGGTCAGCCATTTCACCTGAGGACTGACCACTCCACCCTAACCTGGCTACTGAGCTTTAGAAACTTGGAAGGCCAGACAGCACGTTGGGTCCAGAGGCTGCAGGAGTACGATTTCACCTCTGAACATAGTAGAGGGAAGAGCCACGGCAACGCAGACGCCATGTCCCGAAGACCCTGTCCAGAAGAGTATGGCAAATGCACAAGAGTGGAATCGAGGAGCGTGCCGCAGCTGTCAGAGTGGTCACGGGAGTGCCTACGGATGGCTGGGATTGCGCAGACCTAAGGAGGGAGCAGCTGGCGGACGCAAACTTGGGGACAGTCTCGAGAGAAGTGGAGCCAGCGACGAGATCACCTGGGAGGACATGGTCCCAAGAAGCGCCACATACAAGTCCTACTGGGCCCAATGGGACTCTCTGAAGATCAGAGAGGGCATGCTGTTCCAGCTATGGGAATCACCCGTGGGAAGACGGGTGATGAGAGATGGTGCCGTCAATGTCACGTGTGTGTGGCAAGTCGCGGCCCCCAAACCAGGAGCCGGGGTCACATGCAGCAGTACAACGTAGGAGCGCCATTCGAACGGATCGCCGTCGACATAGCTGGACATTTCCCAGTGTCCGACCGAGGCAATAAGTACCTGATGGTGGTCGTGCACTCTTCACCAAGTGGCGGGAAATGTATGCCATCCCGAACCAGAAGGCGAAGACAATTACAGACTGTTTCGTGGAGCAAGTGTTCTTCCGTTTTGTGGTGCCGATAGAGCTCCATAGTGACCTGGGCAACAATTTTGAGTCTAACCTGATGAAGGAGGCACTGGAAAGACTTGGGGTGAACAAGACCCTCAAAACACCCCTGCATTCGCATTAGGACTGCATGACGGAGAGGTACATCAAGACCTTAGAAGAACATCTGAGGAAGCTCGTGGCCAGACATCAGTAAGACTGGGGCGTCAAGGTGTCACTATTCTTGCTGGCCTATCGCTCCTCAACACACGATACCACTGGGATGACGCCAGCCAGTTTAATGTTCGGCCGAGATTTGCGCCTACCTTGTGACCTGGCTTCGGGTAGCGTCCCTTGGTCTGGGTAGGACGGTACAACCAGACCAGGTCACCTTGCTGGAACCCTTGGCTGTTGGCTTGCCTGTCATACCTGGTCTTCATGCGGTCGCTCGCCTTCTGGATGTTCTGGCGAGCCATCTCTTGCTCTCCACATACTCGGTCGCTGGCTGTTTCGCTTCCACAGGACTTCCAAAAGCCAGGTCACAAGGGAGGCGTAACTCTCGGTCGAACATTAAGCTGGCTGGCGTCATCCCAGTTGTGTCGTGTGTAGACGAGCGGTAGGCCAGCTAGAACAGTGGCACCTTGACGTCCCAGTCTCGCTGACGGCTGGCCACGACATTCCTCGGGTGTTCCTCTAAGGTATTGATGTATCTTTCGACCATGCCATCCAACTGGGGATGTAGAGGCGTCGTGTGGGTCTTGTTCACCCCAAGTCTTTGTAGTGCCTCCTTCATTAGGTTGGACTCCCAGTTGGCACCCTGGTCACTGTGTAGCTCTAACGGCACCCCAAATCGCAAGAACACTTGCTCCACGAGGCAGTCTGTGATTGTCTTTACCTCTGGGTTTGGGATGGCATACACCTCCGGCCACTTGGTGAAGTAGTCCACGATCACCATTAGGTACTTGTTTACTCGGTCGGAAACTGGGAATGGTGCAGCAATGTCAACGGCGATCCGTTCGAATGGCGCTCCGACGTTGTACCGCTGCATGCGACCCCGGCTCCTAGTCTGGGGGCCGTGACTCGCCGCGCACACGTGACACTGACGGCACCAACTCTCAGCATCTTCTCGGAGTCCCAGCCAGTAGTAGCGCTGCCGTAGTTTGTCAATCGTTCGGTTCGCTCCCAAGTGTCCTGAAATACCGGCGTGCACTTCCTCCAAGACTTCCGGGACCTTACTCCGGGGAAGTACCAACTGTTCCCTCTGCGTCTTCCCATCGGGTGATTCCCATACCCGGAACAGCCCATCCCGTCTTGAGTGCATAGGGCCAGATGGGGGGGCTTGTTAGTCTCTATGTCTTGCCCAATGGAAAGCACCTCGGAGGACGCCGAGCGCCCTTTGGGACAGCTCGGACACTCCCTGGTTGAAGGAGGCCCGGGTCCAGTTCCTACGGGTTCAGGACTAATGGGAGTAGAACCTCTGGGCTAAACCCGGAACAGCACGCCCTCTCTGGTCTTCAACGGGTCCCATTGGGTCCAGTACAACTTGTAGGTGGCGCTCCTTGGTGCGATGTCTTCCCAGGTTGGTCTTGTCCCTGCCTCCATTTCCCTCAAGTGTGGCCCCAAGTCTGCGTCCGCCAGCTGCTCCCTCCTCAGGCCTCCGCTGTCCCAGCCATCCGCAGGCACTGCCGTGACTACTCGGACTGCTGCGGCACGCTCCTTCTCTTCCACTCTTGTGCACTGGCCGCACTCTCCCTCTACGATGTTCCGAGGTAAAGTCGCACTCCTGCAGCCTCTGGAACCGACGTGCTGTCTGGCCTTCCAGGTTCCTAAAACTCAATAGCCAGGTTAGGGCAGAATGGTCAGTCCTCAGGTGGAATGGCTGACCGTGCAGGTACTTGTGAAAGTGCTCCAAGGCCTTTACTACCGCCAGTAACTCTCGTCGGGTGACGCAGTAGTTCTTCTCTGCCTTGGATAGCGTCTTGCTGTAGTAGGCTATCACCCGCTCATGGCCGTCCTGGATCTGCGATGGGATACCTCCAATGCAATGGTCGCTGTCGTCGGTGTCCACAATGAAGGTGCCACCCGGTTGTGGGAAACCCAAAATTGGAGCATTGCACAGGGTCTCCTTCAGGTTCTGGAAAACGTTTTCGCCGTCCTCCGTCTAAACATAAGGCCGGTATTCCTCTGTCAGGCGGGTGAGGGGTTTGGCGATGTTAGAGAAACCCTTTATGAAGCGTCGGTAATAACTGCACAGTCCTAGGAAACTGCGCAACTCGTGCTTATCCTTTGGGCGAGGCCAATCTCTCACAGCCTGTGTCTTTTCCGGGTGTGTGTGTGTGTAGTGTTTAACGCCCGCTTTTACTACATACGGCACCGCAGGCGGTGACACTGATATTACATGACATGAAGATGGAGCACCGGTGGAATGAGATGACGGAGGAAACCGGAGGTCCCGGAGAAAACCCGCCCCAGCACCGTGTGGTCCACCACAAATCTCACTTTGCGGTCGCCTGGGATCGAACCTGGGCCGCCTTGGTGAGAGCCAAGTAGTCTAACCACTGAGCCACGGCACGGCCCTCTTTTCCGGGTCTGTGGCCACTCCGGTTGCTGAGACTATGTGGCCCAAGCAGTTCACTTCCTTGCGGAAGAGCTGGCACTTCTTCGCGTTCAGCTTCAAGTTGGTCGCCTGCAGTCTCTGTAGCACTTTACTCAGATTCTTCAGATGGTCTTCAAAAGTTTTACCGACGATGTTGATGTCGTTCAGGTATAGCAGGCAGGCGTCGTAAGTCAGCCTTCTCATCACTGACTCCATGAGGCGCTGGAAGGTAGCTGGTGCGTTGCAGAGGCCAAAGGGCATAACTGTGAACTGCCAGAGACCTTGACCTGTCGAGAATGCGGTGTTCTCCTTGTCTCTCGGTTCTAGAGCCACCTGCCAGTAGCCCGACTTCAGGTCCAGGGTCGAGAACCACTGTGCACCAGCTAGCGTGTCCAGAGTGTCGCAATCTGGGGTAAGGGGAAACAGTCCTTCCGGGTGACATCGTTCAGCTTCCTGTAGTCCACGCAGAAGCGTAGCTCGCCGTTCTTCATCACCAAGACTACAGGGGAACACCAGGGGCTGTCAGACTCTTCAATCACTCCCCGGGATCTCATGTCCTCCGGCATGTCTCGTACCGCCCCTTACTTCGCCAATGGGACGCGTCTAGGTGGTTGCCGAATAGGCCGGGCGTCCCCGGTGGCGATGCGGTGAAGCACTTTGTCTGTGCGGCCGTAGTCACTATGACCTTGGCTGAAGACGCGCTGGTATCGTCTCAGCAGTTGTCGAACTTTCTCCAGCTGTTCTGCGGTCAAGTGGTCGGCCGCCCTCTCCAGTAAGACTTCTGTCCGGGGCCCCAGGTGTTGCGTCGGCACCGGCTCCTGTGTCTTGTCGATAGCTGTCACGCTGACCACGGGGTCGCACGTCCCCAGCTCCGTTCCGGTCTGGACGTCGTGGTCGGTGTCCGTTGGATTTAGGAGTCTCACTGGCACCTCCTCTCCGCACTGCAGCAATGCCCTGGCTGCACACAGTCCGTGTACAGGCGTCTTCTGGTCCAGCATCATGTTTCTGGTTCTCTGGCCTTCCAGTCATGCCGTCACCACCACCTCACTGCTCGCGGGGACAACTACGTCTTCATTCAAGACGACCCTGCAGATTCCAAAGCGCTCTTCTGGTTGACGGAGTAAAACCTCTTCTCCGTTGAGCCGCAGGACCTTCCTGCCGAGGTCGACCGTCGCCTCGTGGCTTCTGAGGGCATCCAGTCCCAGAATCACCTCCTCAGCCACCTTCGCGACGAACACCCACAGACCCACGGCACTCCGTCCCAAGGTCAGCTTTAGCAGGGCCTCCTTCTCCACAGGCAAGGTGTCTCCCGATGTCGTCACAAGCTGGTATGGTCGGCTCGGCTTCCTTGTCGGCATACCCTTGGCCACGTCAGGTCTGATGATGGTTACGGCTGCCCCGGTGTCCACCAGCACGCTTTCCTCTCACCCAACCGTCCGCGACGAGGCTGTCATCCATACGCCGGCTGACGGCGCGCAGTGTAGCTCGATGGGATGGTGGTGATGGCGCCGACGTGCCCGTCTCCACGACGGCCCTTACTCGTTCTTCCGACTGCTCTTCCTGGTGTGGGCAGTCTCTCTCCAGGTGTCCGGGCTGTCCACACCCCCAACACAGGCTACTAGGTCTTCGCCGGCGTCCCTCGGCTGGTCTTCTGTCTCCGGTGTAGCGGACACTTCTCGTTCTCGACGTCGGGATAGCTGTTACCTTGGCCGCCTCCATCCCTAATGCTGCCGTTTGCGCCTCGGTGATGGTTTTTTAATCGCCGAGCATTAGGCGCTGACGAATCTCCGTGTCTCGTACCCCGTTGACGAATGTGTAGGCAGCTTCCCGGGATACGAACTCTGGTGGGAGGTCGACTAGGGCCTTGCTAGCCAGTTGTTCAACTGCCAGGTGAACTCCTGCAGCATCTCCCCTGGCTGCTGTGACCTTGCCTTTAGCTGGCTGCGGTACGCTGCGGCTAAGCGGTGGTTTTTCAAAACGATTCTCTAGGGCCTCCCAGATGTCCTTGAGCGCCGCCGTTGTCTGTACCGCGTTCAGGACTTCTGCGGCCCGTCCCTGGAGGCTGGCTATTAACTGCGTGGCCTCTTCCTCTGGTGACCATTTGTTGTGCTTGGCCACTGCGACGAATTGGCGGCGGAAGACTTCAAACGTTGACGCGCCGTCATATTTCGGAGGTTTGACGCGCGCCGATGTTGTGTCGCGTCCCGGTGCGTTTGCCTTCAAATCCTTCAACCTCCTGCCGACGACGTCTTCCACCATGGCGTTCAGGAACTTGGCGTTACTGTCGGCCTTTCCCTCTAGGTCATTGAAGCGGTTCGCCAGGTCCTCGACGCGCTCGTCCACTTGCCCCATCCGCTTGCCGAGCCCCGTGACGTTCTCCTTCACGCCGGCCAACTGTTGCTCAAATTTGGCGGCGAGGGCCACGTTCGCAACCTTCATTTCTTGCATCATCTCCGTGAGGTTATCGTTAGCCCTCTTCATTTCTTCCAGCTTTGCGGCCAGGTTGTTATTTGCCGCCTCCGTCTTCGCAGCGATGTTGTCATTCGCCGTCTTCATTTCCGAGATCAGTTCGGCCTTCATTTCCATCATCTTCTCCAAAATCTTTTCCAATGCCGATTCTATGGCCGTTATCCCACTTCTGACACCAATTGTGACTTTGTGTGTCCGTGAAATTAAAAGTCCAATTGCACCACTCAAAAATGTCCTTTATTTCCACCGAATTACAATCGGAACACTTGCCGATTACACAGGATTACGTAATGCACACAATTACAATTCAGCAGTTTGTCTGTCACAGGTCCTCTGTACGAGTTACGTACACTCCTCCGATGCACGTACACAGTCCGTTCCCTCACTGGGCGCTCCTCACGGCTGCTCAACAAGAACTGACTGACTCGCCAATTACAGGCCTTATATAGGGAAGATCGCCGTTTCTGGAAACTTCGCGGCGCGCACAATTATCTCGAGGTTTCCAGACGTCTGGTGGGAGGGGAAAGAGACGGTACAGGGCTGCCGCCATTTTCCTAATCATCCCTTCAGTTAGTGACACGAGACAAATGGGTAGCCGTGGCCTCAATGCTTCCCTTCTGGCCCTACTGCCGGCTGGTTCTATAGGGAGTTCCGATGTTCGGGTGACAATATATTAGCCCCAAAATAATTATATTTTTAAATAGCTGTAACCTGTATCTAGGAAGGTTAAGGATTTAGCTTCCAATTGTATTACAAAGTGAATAACCAACATTATTTCCATGTAACTAAGTATATAGTTTATATGTAAAATAATATTCTAAATAAGTAATCATAAGTAAAAGAATTAAAAATAGTTGAGTCCATCATACATATAAGACTTCCTCATAAATGTAAGCATTCAAAATCTACTTGTGAAATTTGCATTTATAACATTGTGAAGCAAAGAAAACAGTGGATTTTAGAATAATGTTTGCTTGTAATGAATGTTTCAGATCATAAATCTTTTTGTTGCTGTGATCATGGATAATTTTGATTACCTGACAAGGGATTGGTCCATTCTGGGTCCTCATCATCTGGATGAATTTATCCGTTTGTGGAGTGAGTACGATCCTGATGCTAAAGGTCGTATTAAGCATCTGGATGTTGTCACACTTCTCAGAAAGATCTCTCCGCCCTTGGGCTTTGGTAAACTTTGTCCTCACCGTGTAGCTTGCAAGGTAATTCAATTTTCGTCTTATTTTCTGTGAAAATCTTTGAGACTTATATACTTATCACCAAAAGAATACAAAGTATATTCAAAAAGAAGCAAAACTTTTGAAATAGCTCCAACGTGCAGAGGGAGCACACTGCAGCTACTGAGTGCACACACAGCGGCAGCTTTAGACAATAAACTGTCAGTTACCACAATTTGACTCTGCCAGTTAATAAGCAAGCTACAGCCACTGAAGTACCTAAGCATGTGTACAGGTTGCTTGTTGGATTAATGACAAAGTGAGTCAAAGAGCTTGAGTAACAATGTGCGTGCTTGCACATGTGTGTTCATGCGTGCGTGCCTTGTGCATGCACTTGTGTGCAGACCAGGGCTAGCTTCCATAGGCTCCAGATGTATTTAGTTTACCACTGATTAAATATTATTTATTGCTTACTGTATCAGTTAAAAAGACTCCAAATATTCTCTGTTTAGTTTAGAATTGTAGCAGGATCAGAACATATCCAGTACTAATGGAATTTGATGGTTTGAGATGAATTTTGCTTATGGAAAGAAAATCTAATAATATGTTAGATTATTCATATTTAATAGCTTCACCCATTCCTTTGAAAAGAATCTCTTATCTGCTAGAATAAATGAAGTATAAAATGTTTAAACAATAGCTTGCCTTTTTAACACATTTCTCTCTTTTTCCTATACGATACTTGTATATCTTTAAAAATTAATTTGTAATTACCTAGTTGCCAGTAAATACTCGTAGGATTTTTACGAATAAATCATTTAACAGAATTGCAATGAGCAAGATGTTGGTTAAACTAGTTATTGTACACTGGAATATGGAAATAACATGAATATGCTGTATCTGCAGCATTCATACATGCCAAACTAAATATATGATACCTACAGGTGAAGGATTACAAGACAACGTTATATAGCTAAATGAGGGAGAGAACAAATTCGTCAGATGGTAAGCAAGAAAATCTACCAGGGAATCCTAGTGCACTGAGGAGGCTTGAATTTTGAGAAAACCAGAATTAGATAGTGCATCATTACAATGTCCAGCTCACATGTTGCTCCTTATCGGAAGCTATCTGTCAGAACATCATATTCCCATGGTGTCCCATCCACCGTATTCTCCAGACTTAGGCCTAACAAACTTTCCCTGTTTCCCGAACTGAAAAGCACATTAAAAGGGCACTTCTAAATCATAGAGGAGATTCAGGACATTTGACAAGACACATATGTGTTATTCCACAAAATGTGTTCCAAGAGGCATTCCAAAAATGGAAGAAATGTGAGGGTGCAGGGAACTGTTTTGAGGGGGACAGTGCATAAATTGTTTTACAATAAGCAGTAAAGGTGATATAGCAAAAGTTTGGTTTCTTTTTAATGTACTTTGTACTCTTTGTAATAGGCCTTCCTTTGACTAATTTATTTATTGTACCAGTACACAGGGTAAGATTGTGTATGACCTTCAATGTGTATCATTTTATGGTCGAACCAACTGTTGCATGAATAAGTCAACTAGCGAAGAAAAACCTGAAGCATATGAGACATAGTATTATAAACTGTGTATTAGAACTTCCATATTCTAGACATTCCCAATATGTTGTACCACAGTTTGCATGAAATAAGTTATTTATAACTACTACATAAATAAACTATTTGATAGAAACTGCTTTACAACAATTACATTCAAAATTTCTAATATTTGTGGCTCTATTTTTCAAATTGGAGATTATTTTTTAAAACAAATGGGAACACCTATAAAAACTAGTTAAACCTAGAAGTACAGCCAGTAAGACTACTAGTAGAGAAAAATAGGAATTACTTTTTATTAAAGGCAGTTCCCTACCTAAAACTCCACATTCTCCTGCTAGCCCATTAGTATGCAAGAGCTACTTTAGTTTTTTTTTTGGGGGGGGGGGGAATTTGAAAATCCAACAAAACTAGCAAAATTAGTAGAACTAATAAAAAAAGTATGTGGCTTCCAAGGTATTTTCATCAAAAGAATACAAGGTACAAGTAATATTGATTGTCTTCTGTAAAGCTAGATGCTAAATTTGCAATGTAACTGAAATAAATAAGAGTGCATAAAACTCTATATTGGATAAACTTGTGAAATGTGTACACCTGTATCTGTTTTACATCACTCTTATTTTTTATTTGCTGTGGTAACTGTTCAGTGATTTTTAATGATTTTTCCTATGTCTTCTATACTTATGCTAAACTTGCAGATTTCTTCTGTCCCAAATTACAATTTTCTCTGCTAATATTAATTTTGTTTTCTTCAAAAGTCAACAGCTTAGTACCTTTACTTCTGTTTAGATGTATTGTATCTTTGAAGTGTACACAAAAGTAAATGTACAATTTTCATGTGTCAATATCATTCAGGCTTTCCATTAGTAGAGGGTATGTAAAACTAAATTGGCCACGGTCATAGCTGTACACTGTCATGGTCTCCATTTCAGCCTGTTGCTCACTTTGAGGATTTCTATGCTATATTAACCCAGTATGACAAAAGATGAACTAAATATTATATAGCAAGTAGCAATTCTCTTGCAGCTAAGCAATTAATTACATTTTGATAAAGAATATGCAAGAAAAGAGGAAACATATGGAATTATGATTTTAACAGAACTGATATCTATATTGTAAGGCATGCTTTTTCCACTGCTCAGTGGAAAAACATACACTGTGGTAAGCAAGACAAGGGTTCATAGTTTGAATACCGACATATGGTCATACTTTTGATTCCAAATTTTTTAGTTTGTTAGATGACGTAACAAACTAATTTACAATTTTTCTCTTGCAGCTGTTAGCTGTTACTACATGGCATTGGAGAATATGAAAGAAAACAGAAAAACAAATGGAATAATGATTTTAATAGAACTAACCTCTATTTTTGTATATAAGCGACAATCCAGCCACAGCTCTCATAGCTCAGTTGCACTCTGTCAAGTTGGCTGAGGGTTCACAGTTCAAACCCCACTATGCAGCTACATTTTTATTCCAAGTTTTTTAGAGACGGCAACAAACCAATTTTTAGATGTTCTCTTATGGTTAAATTATTACTACATGACATTTGATATGATATTTGATAATTTATTAAAGTGCTAAGATATTACAATTAAAGCGCTACTCACCTGCATTTGACCAGGCAACTATTGCAGCGAGCAGTCCATTGTAGATTACAAACATACTACAAATATATTCTTATTAATAGTATTACTCATACTACTACAACTCCATTACTGTTATTAAATTCTTATATCTAATGGATGGAGTCAACATGAAAAATTCAATGCCGTGGTTCAAATCCCGGCCATGGCATTGAATTTTTCATGTTGACTCCATCCATCAAATATCTTAGCCTATATACGGCTAGTGTGGAGAAATGATTAATTTCCATCAATTAACTAAAATAATAAGAGTTAAATGATGAAGCCTGGGACTTAAGTACTTACAATAGTAAGTCGCCACAAACGGTGTATCTCGGATGCGAGAGCCCCTAGTGGTCTACCGGGGAAATATACGAGTCAACTGGAGAATTTAATGTCAGGATGGCACGTTGGCCATGGTAGCTCAAAGGTTAAGAGCGACTGGACGGAAACCAGTAGATCCGTGGTTCAAATACCGGCCATGGCATTGAATTTTTCATGTTGACTCCATCCATCAAATATCTTAGCCTATATACGGCTAGTGTGGAGAAATGATTAATTTCCATCAATCTTATATCTAAGTTCACAAATTATTGCTCCCTTCATCTTTTAACAGTCCATTTCCATTTATTTTTTACTTTCTCTACAAATCGCCCTGCATTCTTATAGTTTTTATTTATAATTTGGTTTATATCATTTCTCCTCTTTATATTTGTCCAAATATATTCTTTTCTCCAAATTTCTGTTTCTTTGCACTCAAAAAGTATATGTTCTATATCTTCATTTCCTCCACATAATGGACATTCACCTTGTACATACCCATCCTTTCAGCCTCTGACTCCTGCTCATAGCCATGCTATCCCCTTCCTTTTTTCACTACTAGTGTAATCTACATACCTCTCTCCCCCAGCTAGTTTTTATTGGAACATAGATCACAAGTGATCTCTTCTCTGATGATAGGCTGAACAAATTTTGAATCTCTATATCTTCAAATCTTTTTCTAGCTCCCTTCCAAAAACCTTTAAAATTTGATTTTCTCCTCCAAATTTCACCTAGGCCATTACTTTCTAAGTTATGCCTAAGGTACTTGCCCATCCTAAACCTTGCAGGCTTTTTTCCTGATATTCTAGGGATTGTTTCAATAACTTGTCATCATCAAAGTTGATCATCCTATCATCAAAGGTCATCCTATACCAGTATTTCAATGCTCTTTCCATCACAAGCCCTTTTCTTGTTACTCTTCCCATTTCAATTTGAGCCACTATGTTTAGTGTAGCAATTGGTAATACCAAAACTTCTTTACAAAACATCTTATGCACATGATCTGCAACTTGCCATCCATTCTCTACTCCCCATATTTCAATACCATAAAGCATTCGAACCTTTGGGCTGCGCCATGGCTGAGTGGTTAGACCACTTGTCTCTCACAAAGGTGGACCAGGTTCGATCCTAGGCAACCACAAAGTAAAATTTGTGGCAGCCAACATGGCACTGGGGCGGGTTTTCTCCAGGTCCTCCTGTTTCCCCTGCCAGAATTCCACCAGTTTCTCCATTTTTTTCTTATTCTTTCCTATAACCCCATCTCTCGTACTTTCACTTCCGGCGTTGGGCTGATCCCCCATCCCGGAATCTCTCTGATTAGAAACCTCTGATCCTCAACTCTTTGCCTATGGACCTCGAGGTTACACAGTTCAGAAGGCCCTATGTTTCACTTAAGGAAACACAAGAATTCATTCATTCATTCATTCATTCATTCATTTATTCATTCATTCAGTCATTCATTCATTCATTCGAACCTTTACCAGCGAGCTATACACTGTTTCCAACTGCTTCACCTCCACCTCTGTCATCCAAATAGCCATCCTCTCACAGCCATCATTGCTGCTTTTCCTTTTACTAGTATTGCTTTTTTCCCCCATTTACCTCCTGCATAAATTTTTAATCCTAAGTTTGTGCGATCATGCAGAACTTCATGATCAACCTCTCCATTGTTCCACTTTTTATCTTTACTCAGTGTAGCTCCCTTTTCTACAATCTGAGGTTTTATTCTGTTTACTACATGACATTAGAGAATATGCAATAGCACGAAAAATGTGTAGAATGATGGCTTTTATAGAATCAACATATATGTTATATATAACCTACGTTCTAACATCTGTTGTAGCTCAGTGGCAAAAATGCACGCTGTATTAAGTGAGCTGAGGATTCGTGGTTTGAACTCAGCATACAGTTATACTTTTTATTCCAACTATTTCACCTTGTATTTCTTGTGCATGCACAAAATGTTGCTGGTAGTTCTCTGTACACTAATTTGAATCTTTCACCAAGATTTCATTACAGTAAAGTGGCCTAGCACTATGAGGTTGTGTGAAGCTGACTGCAGCTCAAAAGGGTAAAATTGTAGGCTGCGCTACTCGTGGAAAATCAGAGAATTGGGTTGTGATCAAGGAACCATAAAGCAATTACTGGACTGGTATAATAAGGGAGAAGTTGAATGATCAAAGTCACATGGGTATTCAACCAAGCTTTGTGCAACAATGCTTGCTCAAGACGAAGCTCTGGTAGATGCGAGGAACAAATTTTTAATATCTGTCTTACTAGATAAAGCAGTTCACTGTGATTGTTAATATGAAACTATACAGCAACAATTAAAGGATGACCGTATTGATCACATCATCCTGCCACTAAGCTCCTTCTCATTAGACACACATAGCAAGAAGGTTGCAATGGGCAGAGTGCAATATTAACCTTCCTCCTGGTATTGAGACAATACCTTGATCTGACCAGCAAGGGACACTTTGTCTGCAAGACCACAAGAAACTAGATATAAGCCTCAGTAAATCATTTCTGTAGAACATCCAGGAAGAATTTCTGCACATTTCTGCTCCTATATGACAGCCTCAGGTCCAAGGGAGATAATTAAATTGCCAAGGAGAATATATAGATATTCTCAAACACTTTGTATTCATCCCTTCATGCTAGGTTCCCAAAACAGAAGAGTATTATTTATGCAAGACAACAGTGGTGTACATACCTCAAATGTCGCACAAGGCTAATGAGGCATTCAGAAATAATCTGCATGAACTGGGCTCCAAGGTCTCCTGATCAGAACTCCACTGAACATATATGGACCTTTATGGTAAAGGCATGGGAATAACATCAATCAGACAGGATGCAAGAGAATCTGGTTGCTCATGTGATGAAGCTATAGCAACATATCATCAGAACCCAAACTGGCATTCTACACTGGTTACAAACATGCACTAAAGAATAAATGATATAATCATAGCTTGGGGCAATTATACCAGGTTCTAAAGCACAATTTTTCATTTTTCTTTTACATTCTTTGTTCCAGTAAATTATTTGTTCTAGCAGAAATACATTTTATATAAAATTAAAATGTTTCACAGTTTAATTCATTTCTGAATACCTATATATGTGAATTCATTATGAAATAGGCTTTTTAATTTGCTTTCCTTGGTTATCATCTTTTTTAAATTTCTAATAAATGAAGTGACTAGCAGTTACACAGAATGCACCTTTTTAGTTTTATACTTTATACTCCATTGGATTATACACCATTATATTGCAGATTATACACCATTATATTGCAACTGTAAGTTTGTTTTTCTCAAGATGAGCACTTTGTGTCTTGTTACTTTATATATCAGCTTATTGTTATCAGACTGATTATATATCGTATTTAGCATTTGGCTCCATTAAAATTATCATTTAACCTCCTGGAATTATCTTTGAGATCATTTAGTAATAAATTAGCCATAAGAAGAAAACTGTAATTTGATTAGTTACCATATCTTGCAGAGTAAAAATGTAGAAATAAAAGATATGACTATACACTGAGGTTTAAACCATGAATCGACTCACTAGATACAACATGCAGTTTGCCACTTAGCTAAAAGTGATGTTAGAATGTAGGTTATATACAACGTAAGATGTTAGTTCTATTAAAACTGTTTGCATTCCTGCTTATTCTCTAATGTCGTGTAGTTATAACTTAGCTGTAAGACAACATTTGTAAATTGGTTCATTACTGCTTCTAACTAACTAATTAATTTGGAATACAAAGCATGATCACATGTTCGTATTCAAACTATGAACTTCTGTCTTATATCGAGATTTAACTGTATTGGAACACCACAGTGAAGCTTATGCGTGAGTTGCATAAGAGCCGTAGATGCAAACGATGATTTGCGAAACATGTCCTCAAAATAGGTACGAAAGTGAAGCAGATGTGTAAAAAATACGACTCATCTAAAATTTAATAACTTCTGTCTTGTTTGTCATAGCATGCATTTCGCCACTGAGCTACAAGAGAATTGGTAGAGTATGCCTTATATACAATATAGATATTAGGTATTTTAAAATCATAATTTCACATGGCTTCAGTGCTCTTGCATTTTTTCCAATCCTATGTAGTTAATAGCTCAGCTACAAGAGAATTGCTACTTGCTGTGTGATATTCAATCTTTTATCATACTGGGTTAATATAACCTTAGAAATCTTTGAAGTGAGTAAAAGGTTAAAATGGTGACCATGACAGTATATATGTATAACCATAGCCGATTTATGGTGTGGTGTGTTCTGTCTTGTGGTGTCAGCTAGTGCCTGCCCCCTGTCCCTCCAGCCCAATAATCAAGGCCAGAGTAAACCCCTACGCCGCTCAACTGCTCCATGGCAGACCCACGATCATGGATTGACAGTATTCATGTAAATAATAATAATGACGGTGGTGGTGCTGGCGGTGGTCACCGCCACCACCACCACCACCACATAAATCAATATATTGTGACTTTGTGGGTTCGTGAAATAATAAAACGAGGTTACGAAACACAAAAACTACACTTTATTCTCCTAGCAAATACATTCGTCACATCACAGTTTGCTAGCTAACCTTAAACTGTTTATTTTTCCTAACAACTACCCTCAACTGTCTCTCATTTCCGGTAACGATCGGCCATCATATTTTTATCGGCTTCGCGAGTCTACCTCTAGGGTGACACTGCTCCCTCCTCAAGGCTGGTCATCCCGAACAGCACTAGCGGGCCAGGCGATCCAGGTGTACCACCAACATCTTTCCTCGGGGCACCCACGTCTTCGCTCAAAACGACCCTGCCAATTCCAAGGTGCTCTTCTGGTTGACGGAGTATAACCTCTTCTCCGTTGAGCCTCAGGACCTTCCTGCCGACGTCGACAGTAGCCTCGTGGCTCCTGAGGGCATCCAGTCCCAGAATCACCTCCTCAGCCACCTTCGCGACGGACACCCACAGACGCACGGCACTCCGTCCCAAGTTCAGCTCCAGTAGGGCCTCCTTCTCCACAGGCATGGTGTCGCCCGATGCTGTCACAAGCTCGTATGGTCGGCTCGGCTTCCTCGTCGGCAAACCCTTCGCCACGTCAGGTCTGATGATGGTCACGGCCGCCCCGGTGTCCACCAGCACGCGGCACGGCTTTCCTCTTACCCAGCCGTCCGCGATGAGGTTGTCATCCATCCGCCGGCTGACGGCGCGGATTGTCACTCGAGGGGATGGTGGTAATGGTGCCGACGTGCCCCTCTCCACGACGGCCCTTACTCGTTTTCCGGCTGCTCTTCCTGGTGTGGGCAGTCTCTCTGCAGGTGTCCGGGCTGTCCACACCCCCAACACAGGCCACTAGGTGTTCGCCGGCGTCCCTCAGCTGGTCTTCTGTCTCCGGCGTAGCGGACACTCCTCGTTCTCGACGTCGGGATAGATGCTACCTTGGCCGCCTCCATCCTTAATGCCGCTGTCAGCGCCTCGTGGATTTTTTTATAATCGCCGAGCATTAGGCGCTGACGAATCTCCGTGTCCCGTACCCCGTCGACAAAGTTGTAGGCGGCTTCCCGGGATACGAACTCCAGTGGCAGGTCAACCAAGGCCTTGCTAGCCAGCTGCTCGATCGCTATGGCGAACTCCTGCAGCGTTTCCCCCGGCTGCTGCGACCTTGCCTTTAGCTGGCTGCGGTATGCTGCGGCTAAGCGGTGGTTCCCGAAGCGATTCTCCAGGGTCTCCCAGATGTCCTTGGGCGCCGCCGTTGTCTGCACCGCGTTTAGGATTTCCGCGGCCCGTCCCTGGAGGCTGGCTATTAACTGTGTGGCCTCCTCCTCCGGTGACCATCTGTTGTGCTTGGCCACTGTGTCGAACTGGCGGCGGAAGACCTCGAATGTTGACGCGCCGTCATATTTCGGAGGTTTGACGCGCGCCGATGTTGTGTCGCGTCCCGGTGCGTCAGCCTTCAAATCCTTCAGTCTCCTGCCGACGACGTCCTCCACCATGGCGTTCAGGGACTTGACGCTGCTGTCGGCCTTTCCCTCCAGGTTGTTTACGCGGTTCGCGAGGTCTTCGACGTCTTCAATCATGGCGTTCAGGGACTTGGTGTTATTGTCGGCCTTTTCCTCTAGGTCATTGAAGCGGTTCGCCAGGTCCTCGACGTGCTCGTCCACTTGGCCCATCCGCTTGCCCAGCTCCGTCACGTCATCCCTCACGTCGGCCAACTGTTCCTCAAATTTGGCGGCGAGGAGCTCGTTCGCCTCCTTCATTTCCGTGGCCAGACTGTCGTTCATTGCCTTCATTTCTGTGGTCAATTCGGTCTTTATTTCTTTCAACTCTGCGGCCAGGTTGTTATTTGCCGCTTCTGTTTTTGTTGTTAACTCGTTCATCTTCGCGGCCAAGTTGTTATTTGCCGCTTCCGACTTCGCTGTTAATTCGTTCATCTTCTGCAAAAGCATTTCCAACACAGATTACATGGTCATAATGTTCGGTGATGTAGTTTTCCCACTCCTGACACCAGTTGTGACTTTGTGGGTTCGTGAAATAATAAAACGAGGTTACGAAACACAAAAACTACACTTTATTCTCCTAGCAAATACATTCGTCACATCACAGTTTGCTAGCTAACCTTAAACTGTTTATTTTTCCTAACAACTACCCTCAACTGTCTCATTTCCGGTAACGATCGTCCATCATTTTTTTATCGGCTTCGCAAGTCTACCACCAGGGTGACAATATTAATGGATAAGAAGTAGAAAACTAATTCAGTATAACAAACATATTACAAAAGAAAGTACAGAATCATCACAAATTTATAAAGTATTTTATTTATTATTTTCAAAAAATTTCTGTATTGCATAGAATGGATTGGAAATCAACCATTCATATAATTTAGATTTAAATCTACTGTCTGATAATGTTTAATTCTAATGGTAAGGTATTGCACATTTTTATACCTAGGATTTCGAAACTGTTTGATTTAGAAAGTCTATGATATTGTAAATTTAGTTAGTAGGTATTTCTGGCATTATAATTATATAATTTCCTGTATATGCAGCAGTCAGAAAAATGACTTTTTGCATAAATGAGTGTAGTATAAATGTACAGGTTGATTAGTCATTACTCTTAAATTTGCCCGCCTTGGTAGCATAGATGGTAGCATGTCTGCCTCATGTTCAAGAGGTCCCAAGTTCGAATGCCGGTCAGGGTAAGTTACCTGGATAAGGTTTTTTCCGGGGTTTCCCTTATCCTTCAAGACAAATGCAGGGTAACTCTAAGCTCCATGGACCCTGGACTCATTTGAGCATCATTTCGTCCACTTCATTCACCGTCCGATATGACTTAACATTGAAGGACGTAAATTACACACAAAAAAATTACTCTTAAATTTGCAAACAGAGACCTGCAGTGCAGAAGTTTTTCTGAATTTGTACAGATTACCCTTTTTTTGTAGTAAAAGAATAGTTATAACTTGGGAGCTGTTTTCCCAGAGTAAAATGCTATAAGAAATTATATTATCAATAAAAAGCAAAATATGCCAATCTTGTGTAAGTATTGGGTACATGGGTTTTCCAAGTTTAATTAAATAAACTCTGAAAGCTTAGCAGTGATATAGTTAATGTGTGGTACCCATGAAAACTTGTTGTTCACCTCTGCCCCTAAAAATGTTACCTCCATTGTAAATTTTTCTAAGGGAGTCTCTCATAAGCTAAATATAAGTTATGGAGTTTTACTCTCATTTAATAAGAACCACTGATTTTAAACCATGCAGTAGTTTGAGCTGAATTATCTTCTGTTAATGCTTTAAAGATGTGCTAATTAATGTTGGTGTTAAGGAAAGTGGCATCATCTGCATATGAAGTAACAAAGAAAGGCAAAAATCATTACTAAAATAATAATGGCCCCTGGATAGAGGCTTGTAGCATCCCATTCTTTTTAACTTTTTTTTTTTAATTAACGTCCTCCAATGCTAAGTCATATCAGACAATGAATGAAATGGGTGAAATGATGCTCAAATGAGTCCAGGGTCCATAGAGCTTAGAGTTACCCAACATTTGTCTTTCAGGATAAGGGAAAACCCCGGTAAAATCCTTATCCAGGTAACTCACCCTGGCCAAGATTCCAACTTGGGACTTCTTGAATGTGAGACAGATATGCTACCAATTTCATTACCGAGGCAGGCGTCAGCACCCCATGTCTTAGCTCCACTAGTTTGGATTTCTCACTTCCAACACATGCAGTTTCATTGTCATTCTCCAAGTATGATTCAGAGAGTTTTAGAGCAATGTTACATGTACCATAGAAGTTTAATTTAGAAAATAGATGAGTACGGTCTACACAAACACTTTGCTCAAATCAGAAAAGGTAATGAGTGCAAGAATTTTATTCTCTAAAGCAATAAGGGCCCCTTTGACACTATAAAAGAGAGCAGCATAGTTAACTTTCAGGACAACAAAGCATTTGTAGACAAATATTTATATGATGCTTCAAGGTTCTTGATATGCCAGCCATCCTCGCTCAAAGCTTGTATCATTAGCATTCTGTACTTCAGGTTAATTTTTCTTTTAGAAAAAAATAACCTAATGTTCACATTCTGAAGTCTATGCAGTCACAAAACTCCCTTTTAAAAAGCATTATATGGGTTTTTGTGTCTTTATAAACAAGCTTTATATATCTGTATCTAAATGAGGTACTGGAAATTGATTAATGCATTGTATTTTTAACTGATTGTATGTTTGCAATATTTTGTTAAAAACTGGAACATTAAAGCAAAGAAAAATTCTCTTCTTTACAGTCTATCTATTTCCATTGTGTTTCAGAGGCTAGTTTCAATGAACATGCCTTTAAATAGTGATGGCACAGTACTATTCAATGCAACACTATTTGCTGTGGTTAGAACATCTTTACGAATCAAGACTGAAGGTAACATAGATGATGCTAATGCAGAATTGAGAGCGGTAATCAAAAAGATATGGAAGAGAACAAGTCCTAAGCTACTGGACCAAGTAGTGCCTCCTCCTGGAGGTAACTATGAAATTTAAAATTTCTATTTTATTAGTTATTAGTTTAATTAATAATGTATTTTTCATTAACCAGAGCTATGTGAAAGAGAAAAACTGTATAGTTAACTGAAGGGCAGATTGCTTTGCATAGTATAGTAACTCTCGTCTCTGCAATACAAAACAGCATTTTAAATTTCAAGGGTAAGTTTTTTATTGGAATATCTTTTTATTATTTCTAAAGGTTTCAAAATGAACTGCTACATTTCTCAGTTTAGATACACTGATTGACTAAAAAGTTGTAAAGAGATATATATTACTGCAATATTAGAAAATATGCATTAAAAATTAATAAAGTAAATGCATATCTTCGCATTTAAATTAGTGATGGGATAGTACCCTATTTCTAGTTACTTGATTCTGATAGAATGCTTAAGCATTGATATTCATTTTGTAAAAAGCTGTAAAGGTGATAACTTGTACAGTGAATTGTTTTCCTGTTAACATAGGTAGAGTCAGACTGAAAAATTCAATGCCATAGCCGGGATTTGAACCAGGTGTCATAGTTAAACCATTATTAGGTTAATTTGTGGAAATTAACCTAATAGTGGTTTAACTATGAAGCCTGGTACTTAGTATTTACAGCATAGTAAGTCGCCATAAATGGTATGCATCTCATTGTATATGGCAACACCCTAGTGGTTTACTGGGAAAAAATGTGAGTCAGTTGGAGAATTTAATGTCATGTTGCCATGGTAGCTCAGTGGTTAAGAGCAAGATGGACACCAGGAGAACCATGGTTCAAATCCTGGCAATGGCATTGAAATTATCAGTCTGTCACTGCTTATCCAAACCTTAGCCTACATGCGGCTAGTGTGGAATTCACTTGGTATATGAATGTAACATACTTCTTTAAATTTGTTACATTGTACCACTTATGATCATACAAAAACATTTTTCTGCATATATTGTACACTGCTGTTATTAGGACTCCTTACATCAAAATAATTACGTACAACACTCATGTTTATCCCATATAACTTTTACATTTGTAAAAAAAACATTTATGAAAATTAATCCTATGGTTTACCTGTTTACCTTGGTCATGCACCAAGTTTGACTTGCAAAACAGAAACTAACAGAATGGAAGAAAGGAACAAATATTTCCATATGCTATGTTGTCTCACGTCTTAATTTACAATTTGTTTCTGCTGGATTCACTGGTTTTGATCATCAGAGTATTTAAATAAAGTGACCAAGATGTAGTCACAGCTAGGTTATTGCAGAATCATAATTTAGTGCATCATATTTCAATAATCCAAAATTTAAAAATATTGAATGTTTATCTCAAAATATTAGACATACCAAAACCAATGACTATCGAGAATATCAAGGATTCAAGATAATTCAAATCCCATCCCTAATTTAAAAATTGAATGGTCTCTAATAAATCTATAATGAGATGATATTTTTACGAGGCTATGGTATGAACACAGTGCATGGAGTGTTTTCAATGTTATTCAATATTTTGCAGCTTTAGGTGTCTGAAACATATTTATTATTGTAAAAAGTCATTGTCTTTTAAATATGAAGAAACATTTGAAACTTGTCCATTTACCAAGTTCTTGCCATTTTCTCAATTATTATAATTAGTTGACAGTTTTTATGTATGTTTATTCTGAAATCTCCAGCACAAGCCTACCCCTTGATTTTGCTAAAGTGAATAAAATATTTCAAATAAATACGTTGCTATTTACAGCCTGCTCCAAAGGATTACACATATTTAATGCTGATCATTAACACACATACAGTTTATCATTTGCAGAATCTTTCATCACCTTGTGCTAAGCACATAGTATAATTCTTTTCTTATTTACCTTTTTCAAGTAAACTGTCAGTCAATGTAAAGAAGTTTATAAAAACAAATCCCCACGGTATAAAACGCACTACAAAATAATCTTTTTCTAGTGTAGAGAATAAAATTATTAAATAATGGGTAAATTTCAATCCTTAAAGCTAAAATACAAATACTGTAAGTTACAGTATCACAAAAATGATATTCCTTTGTTCAGTTTTATACCTGAAGTTTGCTGTTGAATGTGTTAAAATGTTCCCATAATGAGAAAAAGGACATCTAGATTACATGATAGTGTAAAATTTAACATTTTGATGTGCTTTTTCCCCCTCCAACAAGTACCTGACATATAGCTAAGTATCAAGGTCTAATGCTAAGACTCCATTTTTCACAATTTTCTGAGTATTGATTTGGTGCAATCTATTCTGCTGTTCTTGAACTGTTTTGCCAATGATGGAATACAAATTTGGAGTGAGTTTCTTAAAATGCATGTTTCATCAAGAAATGTCGCCATATTAAATCTTTTCCACTATAAAATATCTTATAAATAAAAGATATACATTCATACATCTGCATTGGATAGCCTGAATGCTTCAGAATTCTTATATCATTAATGCATTTTCTCAAACTTTCTTAATTAAATATTTTAACTTAGATTATGTACACTGAGAAAAGCTCAGATAAAACCTGAACAAGCAGGACTTAAACTCAAAAGTTCAGAATAGAATCTTCTTACAGCTGACAGTATGCACCATGTCTCATGGATTAACTGCAATATTTTGCACTATTTAACTCATAAATCCTTATATCTATTGAAAAAAGGCATACCTGTTCTATTATACATAGGCAGAAAAAAATATGTAACACCATCAAGGACTACTTAACTTGAATGAAGATTTAAGTTAAAGGTAATAATTCTGATAACATCATATGATGATAAATATGATTTCATTCACCAATACTATAACTCTTCAATATCCATATATTATGCTCATGTTTCAATGAACACACTCCTGAAGGGTGTTGCATTTTTTCCCACTATTCTATTTATACTTTTAACACAAACTTAAATGCATACATGGTCCTTACAGAACTATTTAAGAATATACCAAATATAAAGATCAACCATCTTATAATTTATTTCAGTCGATGATGAAGTAACTGTTGGAAAGTTTTATGCCACATTCCTTATCCAGGACTACTTCAGAAGATTCAAGAAAAGAAAAGAGCAAGAACTGAAAGATGGGGACAAAGAGTCTCATAACACAGTCACATTACAGGTGAGAGTGAGCATTAGTTGGCAAAATAAAACATTACATTTACAGTTATGCAAAGTGTATATCACAATTGTATGTATTGCATTTAAATTTTGAACTTCTTTAAATAATAATTTGATGTTTTTTGAACAGCGAGGTTACTCACACTATTAACTGAACATCGGTTATGTTTACAAATACCTCATTTACTTTCGTAAACTCAGAACGTGTTTTGGTAAGGTTCACTTCCATCATCAGTCAATAGCCGAGTAGTTGTATTGATGGTGGTCTCTGGTCTTGGCGATATTAGCTTTTCTGATGGTCTGATGGTGGGAATTATAAGTAGATATTTTCCCATACTCAGAGTTCAGTTGGGTATCTTGCTGTCTTAAGGAGGTTGACTTCTGGGAAAATATGATGGTGGTTGTTCCAGAAGTGTGCTGCTATGGCTAATTTTTCTGTCTGTATTTTATGCATCAGAGGTGTTCTTTTAGTCTGGCTTTCAAGTTTTCATTGTTTTGTCTATGTATATTCAGTCATAGTCTGCACAATTTATCTGATAAATAAAAAACTTGTTCTGCACACCCTTAAAAGATAAAATTCCACATGCTGACAGTCGGGCATTCATCAGATAAAGTGTGCAGATTCTAATCAAATACACACAGGCAAAAGAATAGAAACTAGAAAACCAGACTAAAAGAACAACTCTGATGCATAAAATACAGAGAGAAAAATCAGCATGATCAAAGACTCCACCATCAGTACAACTAGTCGGCTGTCAGCTGATGATGGGAGCGAACACTCCCCAAACATGCTCTGAGTTTATAAAAGTATGTGAGCTAGTGTAAGCATAACTGATATTAGTTTTAGCTTCCTGTTTAGGGCCCCTGATAGTCAATGATGCAATAATGAAATGGGAATATCTGTAGATTTTATAAGGACTTAATATAAAACTAAATAATGTGACATTGCTACTTAGTTATCTTGCAAATATATATTATTTAGACTGTCTTACATTTTGATTGTTAATAATGGAGTTTAGTACAGTGATATGAAATAATAATAGAAATTTGATTGTATTTTTGTAACATTTATATCATTTACTTTTAATTGAAAACATTTTACAGGAGCTAATTACTCCCAGCATATCCAGGTCCAAAGACATGGAACTGAGAATTCATATTACCAACTTGTACATTTTCTTATTCAGAATTAATTTTGAATATCAGAAATATGCTGAAATAAGAACCCTATGTAGCATGAAATTTATATTTACAGGCTGGCTTACGAACACTTCATGATGCAGGGCCAGAACTGAAACGGGCTATCTCAGGAAATCTGGAAGAACTAATGGATGATAATCCTGAACCAATGCATAGGGTAACTTCACCTTGCTGTTCACAGTAGTACTTCTTTTCTTAAATTTTTGTCACTGAACTTTCTTCTTCTCTTGCAGATGAAGAAGAAATCTTGAAAATTTAAACTGCAAATTATCTTGTTTTTACAATATGTATATAAAAGCATATTTACAACTACTTGCACCTTTTGCACTGTTCTTTTCTATGTTAACTTGTATAACTACAGCAAGGAAAAAATGTTTTTGTTCTGTTTTATAGGGTAAATATATTAACACTGCATTCAATGTTTCATCATTAAAGTATATATAGCAAAGCACATTTCAGATTGCAAAAGTAGAGATATGAAAATCCTTAAAATTTAATTCAGAAGCTCTAAAATGTAAAAATCACTTGAATAGGCTAGTTAAGAGAGAGAGAGAGAGAGAGAGAGAGAGAGAGAGAGAGAGAGAGAGAGAGAGAGAGAGAATTCACTGCACACTTAATGGGGATAAGTTTTTAACCATTTATTTAAAATAAATAGTAAGCGAAACATTTTCTTCTTATTTATTCCAGCTGTTCATCTGTTCTTTTTTTCTTTTTAGCGTAATCACTCCCTCTTTGGGAGTGTATGGTCCTCAATGCGCAGAGGACATGCTGGCTTCCATCGTGCTCGGTCTCTTAAGGTCAACTCCACACAAATTAAAGTAAGTGATGATAATAAAACCTTGCTAATTGATATGATATGATTTATTGAGTACTAGAACAAATACATCTTAGGCTACCCCTGCACTGGGCTCAGAACATATTTTGGGAATGTTCGCTTCCATCATCAGTTGACAGCTGACTATGGCAGATGCAAAATTTAATGGTGGTTGGCAGGAGGTGCTGGTCAACACATCTAATTAGATGCTTGCCACGCCTTGCAGTGTTCTATAGTTCAACAAGCAGTGAAGTTGTGCTGTAAAGCCAGGTTGTTTTTTGTGTAATTTACGCCCTCCAACATTAAGTCATATCGGATGATGTATGAAATGGGTGAAATGATGCTCAAATGAGCCCGGGGTCCATAGAGCTTAGAGTTACCTGACATTCATCTTTCAGGATAAGGGAAAACCCCGGAAAAAACCTTATCCAGGTAACTCGCCCTGACCGAGATTCGAACTCGGGACCTCTTGAACGTGAGGCAGACACTCTACCACCACGCTACCGAGGCGGGCTGTAAAACCAGTGATTGAATATCATTTGCACCCACAAAATTTATTTTCGCAACAGGAAAGACAATAACCTGATCATGAAGAGCATTTTATTTTGAAGTGACCAGGCTAAAAATCAATTTCCTACATTAACTGGTTGCAGAGATATGAATGCACATTGAATTCGTCTTTTAACAGGGGCTCTATTAAGAAGCTTTCTTCATCTCTTCAAATCCTTTCGTTATCTACCTACTGTTTTATTTTGTGTCAGCTTGTGACTCAACAAAGATAACAGAATTGCATGGCCAGGATAAGGAACTGAAAGTTTCAAGCTATTATAGCTTCAGTTCAGATTTTTGCTTTTGTGTTAACAGTTGTCATTTTGGTTCCCGTAATTCAATTATACTGATTGTGTGGAATTGTTTTATTTGTGTTTATCATTCTTTGTTAGATTAGTCAAAATGTCACATAATGAACAAAGTGCAAGCAGTAAAAGTAAACCAATAATACATAAATGGGAAGTTTTGCATCATCAACTCAGGAGTACAATTTACAGTGTGTAGTATTTCTTTAAAATGCGAAGAAATACTGCGGCCAATTATCAACTTAGAGGAAGACAGCAATGATTCAGATGTGGTCAAAAGCGAGGATGAAGATGAATACAGTGATGAGGCAGATACAACAGCTTTGCCATAAGAAATTTTCTGCTTGGCCTGCGCACATTTTTCTTACCATTTTAAGGTATGATTTTCAGATAACTTGTTAAATTAGCATGCATGCCAAGTTTATGTTTACTTGACAGCTACAGTAATTACCTATAAAGTGTTTTCATTTTGTCTTGTTACTGCATATAGCTTCTCCCCGCCATTTGATATATGGCTACGCTGCACTTTGCTGCTAGTGGTCAACCTTCAGCTGCCATTAAATGTTGCATCTGCTATAGTTACATTGATGATGGAGGTCTTTGGGTTTTGTGATATGAACTTGCTGAGCTGTCTGATGGCAGTAGTTTGAAGTTCATTATTTGATCATAATTTAGTTTCTTTCTCCCAAACATATTTGTTACATTATGCCTTCTAATATCGTCAGTTACTTGGAGATCCATTAAATTGAGGGTTTAGCATATTCACAAAAATTTAAACATATACTTTGAAGCAAATTAAATTTTCCACCTTTCCACAAAATAGCAAGAGTGTGCACCTCATAAATAAGAGGCTATGGTTTCAAAATGCCAGCTGATTAGATGTACTAGACGGTTGAGCTGCAGAGTAGCTCTAGTTAGAGAGACAGAAACCACATGAAATCTAACATGAATTGTGTGCAGTGGATTGTGATACCTGCATGACATTCACAACTTCTGTAACTGGTGTCAAAAGTTTAACATATGACTTGTAAATGTCTCAGTTGAATCTGTTTTCTTAACATCCTCCTAGGCTGTAAGCCAGTGATAATGTTGCAGAGATTAGCTCCAGCAAAAGTCAGAAAATATAGGGAAATGGATGTAAATTTTGCTCAAAGTGAATGTTAAAAGAAATAGCATGTGATGGGTACCAATGATGGATAAATGGTAAATGTGCAAACATAGATATTGATGATGATGATGAACATTAACATGAACATTAAGAAGGCTCAAGTAATGGTATATAGAGGAATCAGGGCAAAGTAGTTTGGCAAGATAGGACAAGAATTTCATACAAAGATTTTGAACACTAATGTAACTGCACCAAAGGTAACAGTGCTACATGTGGGAACTACAACATTAGAAGTAATAACAAACCTGATGAAGTGATGGCAGATGTATACAGTGCTACAAGATCGACTGAAGACTGCTTCCATAAATCATGCATAATGAAGTGTAATAAGAGCAGCATAAATGAAAGCATTAGATGGGCATGTGAGGCACTAGGTGCTGTCTTTGTGAATATGAACAATCACCTTGATTTTTACCTGTTTTGGTAGAGACAGTTTACACCTAAATCGAAAAGGATCTTTTCTCCTCAGTAAGATGATTAGAAAAACTTGAAGTATCTATTTAAATCAGGGAAGATTAAACAGGGCATAAGAGAGGATGTGATCTTTTCATATTCCAGCTTAGACACTAAATAATCAAGAAAGATTGAAATTCTATTAGAAATTTATCAAAATGTCAAAAATATACGGAGTCCAGTTAACAAGATTTTAGCATTTGAAACATCAGCTGATTTTCCCCCACTTAACTTCCTTTAATGAGTTTTACAATGTAAATGCATTTATACAATGCAATTGAAGTTTTACAAACAATAATGTTTGGAAATACATTTGTGGAAATTATCAGGCTAAATAATACAAAATTGAGTTTCTTCATAGGCCTGTCAGAATCACAACAGTGAAACATAACATTTCAGTTTTAGTCCAACATTATAAGCTTCAATATTTAAGTATCATGTATCTGAAAGTACCATACCCAGATTAAGATTATTTTGAAACTACTGTGTATAATTATATAATAACCCATGGCGTGACAGCCCTTAGAGGGCCAAGGCCTACCCACCCGACTGCCGGCCTCACGCCCACTTATGCACAGCAGAGGTGGACGATCATCCAACCGATACGGGGAGGATGTGTGACCTACTGTGTATAATTGCACAAATATAACTATTCGCAACAAAAAATTCATTTCTCTTAAAAAAAGTGTCAATTTTTCTTATTAATTCCGATCAATTAATTTTATTATTTTAATAAAATTAAATTTTATTAATTAATTATTTATTTTAAAAAATAAATATCATGTAATGAATTTTGAAATACCAGCAGGTGATTCTGTTTTTAGATTAGTTTCGTTTTCAGATTTTGGTAATACTGAAATTAAAGAATAACATGGTAACTGGTATCCTTGATGTCGAGGTGTGCTGACTGACGATGCAAGTGATTTGTTTGTGAAATCGATCTCAATTAATAAGAAAAATTGATATTTTCTTAAAATAAGTGAAGTTTTTGTTACAAATAGTTATTTGTGTAATATTTATTGCTTCACTCTAGCTAGCTTCATTTTCTACGTAATTACTGTGTATAATTTTGCTGTACAATATTGCAGTTAATGCTGGCTATGAATTACGTTATTCCTCTTCATATCAACACAAACTGTGAAAGGTTCTACCTCTCTGGCACATTTTAGAACTTCCCTGGGGTGCTGCTGATAACTGTTCTTGACTAATGTTTCTGCTCCATTGTATGACTGTTTATTCCAGGTTGCAAGCAATCGTACAAATAAATCTTCAACCTCCTATACTGCTTAATTGTGTTCATCTTCTAATTTTGCATTGATTATCTTGTGACTATCCTCCATTATTTTAAATCTACATTGCCAGTATTGATAATTATGCCTGAGGGCTGCTTCTTGCTTTTGTCGAATTTCTACAGAACTTTTACTAGGGTAAATTCTGCCTGAAACTATCAGCTTCAATGATTCACTTTGCCCTAATTGCTATGCTTGCAATGTAGTCTGTGTATTTGGGTTATCTTCTGCTCCTTTCAATCATTGGGCAACAGAATCAGAAACTTTAATTATGCTGTCCGGATCACTCATTGCACCATGATAAACAGGAATGTACAAGTAATTTGCTTTTGTGAACATTGATTAAGCGTATATTAGACTGCTTGGCTCTTACCAAGATGGTTCGGGTTTGATCCCAGGCGGCCACAAATTGAGATTTGTGGTGGACAATACATTGCTGTTTTCTCCAGCCAGCATTTCACCAATTGCTCCTTCATCGTCTTTCCTATAATTCATCTCGCCCTCATACTATCATCCTCTTCCTTCACCCTCATACCAGGCGTCGGCCTGATCAAACATCTTAGCTCTCTATCAGATCCAAAGCTTCAGTTTCTCAGGCCTGACTTTAAGGGATAGAGGAACAAGAATTTCCTAACATCACTGTAAATGGTACTACTAGGGATAAGGAGGAGGAGGAGGAGGAGGAGGAGGAGGAGGAGGAGGAGGAGGAGGAGGAGGAGGAGGGGGAGGATTTTTTTCCAAAAAACTTAGAAAATTTAAATTACAATTTCATCTGTTACCTGTTTATTCCACTAGTATGATAACAGCTTAAGTAGTAAAATTATTACATCACTATAAAAAAATCACTTATTGGAAATGTGACACTCAAGTTCTGTTGTTATCCTTGACTTCAAACTCACTTTGTCAGTTCAGTTTACTCAACTAATAGTGCCTGGCTAAAAAGTATTTGAAATCACTAAGCATGAAATGAAGTTAAAATTATTGCATACAGTTCTTTATTTACCGTATGATTTCAGTTTTAAATTGTCCTGAAAGGTAGTTAACATTTTAAAGACTGCCTATTGTTAATAAACACAATTACAAGAGTGCAATGTTTTAACTTTTAAAATACATTTCATAAGTGACAATCTGGCACACAATAGAGTAATAACATTTTGTCTTCTATTTAATATAAATTTTCTTTGTACTACATTCCTATTCTTTGTAATTATAACATGTTCTAATTTTTCCTCCTCCATTTATAGATGAACCATTTGGATGTGCCAGGAAGAAACTTAAGAAAAGTAAGTTTCTTTCATTTATTTAGTAATTAAAATTTATCCATTGTATAATTTGTAATATATTCAACAGCATCAAACATATGCTTTACAGTAGACTAGTTACTAAAATTCAATGTGAGAAAATTGTATTTTAACCTCAGTTTACATTCTGGGGAATTATTTGTGCAACATGTTATGTGCAACATGTATTTTACTGAATTTTGTATGGATACTGGTAGAATTTGTGTCGAAATTTTGATATCTGCAATGTAGTCTTCATTTTTGTTTGAGAAACTGACGCATGTTTTTAATCCATTATTTAAAAGATCCAATTCTTTTTTGGAGAAATTTTGTTTAGATAGGTTTACTACGTTTTCAAAGATTTGCGTGCTCGATTTTTCGTTTACGCAACTTATTTCACTATTGAATTTAGCATGTGTGACGATTGCTGATCGACATACGTTGATATTCCCGATGTTTTTAAACTTTTTCCCGGTATGATTTCTGTGTGAAGACATGTTGCACAGATTGGCCAATTTGAATTTAAGTCGTACAGTCTTTTCTTTCATTTTCTTGCTTAGGATTGCCAAATAATTATGTTCCAAGTTTTCCCACATCAAGTTTCCCAGCGCTTGAAAAAACAATAGCAAAATCAAGCATAATACCAAACAAATAAGCAGTTAAACCGGATAACCCAACCTTACCTAGACTTTATGGCTTACCCAAAATACACAAACCATCCATAACAATGAGACCTATAGTTAGCAGTATAAATTCACCAACATACAAACTTGCAAAGTGGCTAACAAACAAATTTAACTCATTTCCAAAATTTGACAGCCTAAGCATCAAAAACACCTATGAACTTATAGAACACATTAAGGATACTGAACTAAAAGAAGAGGACATACTAGTCTCGTTTGATGTTAAATCACTGTTTCCCAGCATACCAGTTAATCAACTCCCAACGTTGGTAGAAAAATGGCTCAAATCACTTGGAATGGCATCACCTGAAATTTCAGACTACATCGAACTAACCAAATTATGCATAGAACAAAATTTCTTCCAGTTTCAAACAAAATATTATCACCAAATTTCAGGGTTAGCAATGGGCCCCCTATCACCCTTCCTGGCCGATCTGTACATGAGTGCATTAGAAATAAGGATCAACAAGGGTTTCCCTTGGATGTTCAAACTCTGGCAACGATATGTAGATGACATCTTTGCAATAGTACCAAAAAAACACATCAGTGATGCACTAAAACTTTTAAATATCCAAGAAAAAAACATCAAATTCACTGTAGAAATAGAAAAAGATGAGCATTTACCATTTTTGGATCTAAAAATAATGAGGAATAAAAACAGACTAAACTTTGGCATTTACAGAAAACCAACACAGACAGACAACTACATAAAAGCTAATGGCTACAACCCAAGATCCCACAAACAGGCAATCTTCAATAGTTTAGCACACAGACTGGTAAAAATCCCTCTCACAGCAGAAGAATACAAAACAGAATACAACAAAATTATTAAAATAGCACAAAAAAATAAATTTCCCAAATCATTAGTGGACAAAAAAGTGAACTTAGCAAAAAAGAAGCTACTAAAGGAAACCACAACCCTCTCAGCTACAGAAACTAATATGATTTTCAAAAAATTCACTTACCATCCATGGGCCTATGATAAATTCAAAAAAGTCTTCAAAAAGCAAAACATTCAACTAGCACCAGTCAACCATTTCTCCTTAAAAAACCTAATTTGCTCAAACATCAAAGATGCCATTCCATCTAACAAAAAACCTGGTATATATCAAATTGAATGCAATGACTGTAGTCAAATTTATATTGGAAAAACCAAAAGAAATTTAGAAACAAGAGCAAAGGAACACTTTAGAAACATAAAATATAAACAATTAGAAAAATCAGCAGTTGCCACACATTTTTGGGAAAAAAACCACAACATAAATCCAGAACCAAAACTACTAAAACATACATCAGGAAAACAAGAACTATCCACATTGGAACAAATCTTCATTTCAAAAAATAGGAACAAAGTATTCAATTTCGACATCCCCCAGAAAGATTTGCTCAGCAACTTCCTTGGACCGCCACCAGAGGAGACCTGTGACAAACTATCGTCAGCTACACCAACGAGAACCAGTCGAGAGCAGGCTGATGATAGAGGCAAAGCCTCAGAAACATGTTCCGGAAAAATTTAAAATTAAGTGTTGTCTAGTGTCTTTAATCGACTCTCTTTAAAGTTAATTCAAATTTATTGTTCATAGAGATTACAAAAATCCATTAGACATTGTCAATATATTATATACATTAGAAATACAAATATATACATTTACAAAATAAAATTACATTTACAAAAAATCATCCACTATTGATAAATTCATTAACAGAATAGAATGCCTTATTTATTAAATATTTACATAGTTATATACAAATATAACAGTTTGTAACTTAAAACTTCACTTATCTTATAAGAAATAATGACACTTTTCTTATAAATTGTCCGGATAATTTATAATAAAGGTGTCATCATTTCTTATAAGTTAAGTGAAGTTTTAAGTTACAAATTGTTATATTTGTATATATTTGTTTTCTTCACTGTTAATAGCTTCATATTTTACGTATTTACACAGTTCCTTTTTAAATGTATGTACAGTGGTTACTAACTTCAATTCCATAGGAAGTTTATTATACAGTATAGTGCCTTTATATTTTGGACTTTTTTCAAACATTGCCAATCTATGTTGTACTAAACTGCAGTCATTCCTGTTTCTAGTGTTACAATCATGATCTTCTGAGTTTATTTTGTAGTAATTTGTTTTTATGTGTAGTATGGTTCTGAATATTATTAAACTGGGAACAGTAAGCATTTTCATTTTTACAAACTTAGGCTTTACACTCTCTCTTATATTTAACTTCAACATAGTGTGAATTGCTTTCTTCTTAAGAATAAACACTCTATTAATATTTTCCATTGAAGCAGCTCCCCTGGAGGGTTAGTTAAGTGCAGAGGTTCTACTCCCATTAGTCCTGCACCCGTAGGACCGAGGACCCGGGCCTCCTTCTACCCGGGAGCGATAGAAACTCCGGGGCTCTTTCCATAGGGCAATACCTGGAGTCTAAAAAGTCCCTACCCCCCCGCTGAGCACAACGTCAAGACAGGATGGAAGTGGATATGCCACTTACGCGCGTCAACCCCGCAGGGAAGACTACCGATAACCTCGGTGGGGCCGAATGGTGATCTAGCACACCTTCTACTAGCTCTGCAGGCTAGTACCCGGGACTTTTTAGGCAACCCTCTACCCCCTCCGGGCAGCCGTAGCCTGGCCGGAAGTACCCATTTACCCGTGGGTGTCGGGAACACAGTGCCCCCTCGAGTCCAACCCAATCCGAACAACTCCCCTACAGGAGGGGCTCGGCATGTTCGGCCCGAGGTTCCTCTAGTAACGTCAGAGGTACCACGAGTGCTAAGGGTCTGCAGCGGCCGCACTTCGGCAGCTGAAGGGGACGATCCCCTCCCCTACGGGATCCCTGGAGGGTGGTTCACAGGTTCATAGGACCCTCCACAGTGGGAACTGGGGAAGTCTCAACCAGTGGCAGCTCATGAGCATTTTTCTTGGTGGGGCCGGATGTGAGGATGCTTGTAATGGAAGTTGAAGTGGGGTTATACCTTTAAAAAGGTCACTTTTAATTGCATTCTCAAAAACACAGCAATAGCAGAAACGTGTCAAAACACTATACATATTTAAACATCAAGTAACTAATAATAAAAGATAAAATGGAACTCGCCAAGTAGCAGTATTACTTGTACAAGAGCTGAGCATATCTATTCTTCTGGACAGCAAACATTTCATTTTCATTTCATTTTCATTTCATTTCAGTCACTCTGTTGTTGAAGTTAGGGATTTCACCAATTTTCTCTTTGTGAATAGCAGAAATTGCCAAGGAATTAAAGCCTATTTTGGCCTAATGAAGGACTTAATTCGTTTCAATGTACTGAAACTTCTCTCTACCTCGGCTGTTAAAACTTGAGTTTTAGTGTAATTTGCAGTGTTTTGTGTACTTCAGAAAATGCTTCCTCAAAGGAATGCTGTATGACAAAACTGAAGAATTCACCAACTGAAGGGATATCTTTTGAAAGTATAATTATGATAAATCACTGATAGTTCTTTTTTTGTTAACCTTTTGTAGGAGATAATGGGATTGTAATTTGAAGCAAATTTTTCAGTCAGCAGGGACATTTTCTCTGAATGTAATAAATTTCTTTGGGTCAATAATTCCAAAAGTCTTGAATATGCATACCATATCAAAATACACCAGAAACATTTCTACACAAACTAGAGAGTTTAATTAACAAACTAGGTAAGGAAAGAAACAAACAGATCATAATAGCTACTGAGTGGAATATAGGCATACTCAGGGAATATGGTTGTGAAACAAATAAATGCAATTTCCATACTCAGACAACATGGTTTCACATATAGCAGTAGAGAACCAACACGAGTAACCACACGTATAGATAATCTGATCACCAACATACTCCTTAGTGGAAGAGAATGTTTTACCATAGACACAGTCTTATCTGACCATAAAGCTTTACTTACAAACCTTACAGAAATTAATAACACTAGGAATAGTAAAAATTATAAAACAATATGCAAAATATGTGAGCAAAATATTTCTGAGTTCAAGGACAAGATAGCAAACACAAACTGGCCATTAGGTAACACAAAAACCGTGAATGAAAAATTACAGTGATTTTCTAAGATAATTTCTTTTAGTATATAACCATTCCGTTCCAAAGACAACATGTGAGCAAATATTAAAAACCTTTAACTTAAGCTGGTGTACACGTGGAATACAGATTTCAAGTAAACAAAAGAGAATCATGCACATAAACCTAAATATGTCCAGTAGTGTAGAACTACATCAGTATTACAGTAAGTATAATAAAATATACAAAATTGTTATTAGAAGGGCCAAATACATGGCAATAGAAAGACATATTAAAAATTATGAAAATAACACAAAATCAACCTGGAAGGTAATAAAAAGCTGAACTAGGTACAGATAAAAATGTAAACAAAATAAATTGAAGTAGCTACTTAACAAATAGAAACAGTAAGAAAAGTTTAGAAGAATTAAATAAATACTTCATTGAAGTAGCAGTTATGATTCAGTATACTCTGCCCCCCAGTCCTGAAAGCATTGCAAAAAATAAGCAAATATAACTTGCATGCATCCCTTGAATTTGAACTAGGAATAGTCTTTCCTATTGAGGTTAAAAAAATAATATCTGCATTCAGACCAAAAATGTCAAAAGGATGGGATGAAATCCCACCGATGCTAGTAAAAAGAGTACAAGATAAAACTATGTGTACCCCTTGCTTATATATAGAGCCAATTGCTTATCATGGGAGTCTTTCTGAAAAGAATGAAATATGCTGTAATCCATCTTATTCAAAAGGGACGTGAAGATGAACCAAAATACTTACCACCCCATCTCGGTACTTCTCACTTTCTCTATCATTTTTTAAAAAATAAGGCATTCATGATTAATAACTTATCTTGAAAATGCAAATATTCTTAATGATTTCCAGAATGGATTTAGGAAAAAATTATTAACCACCACAGTTAATTAATGGAAATTAATCATTCCTTCACACTAGCCATGTGTAGGCTAAGGTTTTGGATAGATAGTCAAACTGAAAAATTCAATCACATGGCCGGGATTTGAACCATGGATCTCCTGGTTTCCATCCAGTTGCTCTTACCCATTGAGCTACCATGGCCAACATGCTGTCATAACATTAAATTCCCCATTCACTCATATTTTCTGGATAAACCATTAGGGGCTCTCGTATTCGAGATACACTGTTTGTGGTACTTTGTAAGTACTTGAGTCCCAGGCTTCATCGCTAAACTCTTATTATTTAAGTTAATTGATGGAAACTAATGGAGTAAATTGGAGAATTTAACGTCATGGCAGCACGTTGGCCATGGTAGCTCAATGGGTAAGAGCGACTGGACGAAAACCAGGAGATCTGTTGTTCAAATCCTGGCCATGACATTGAATTTTTTGGTTTGACTATCTATCCAAAACCTTAGCCTATACACAGATAGTGTGAAGGAAGGATTAATTTCTATCAATTAACTTAAACAGGAAGAAATTTAACAATGCAGCCTGGGACTCAAGTACTTACAATAGTAAGTTGCCACTAACCGTGTATCTCAAATATGAGAGCCCCTGGTGGCTTATCAGGAAAATATGAGTGAATTGGAGAATTTCTCATGACAGCACGTTGGCCATGGTAGCGCAATGGATAAGAGTGAATGGATGGAAACCAGGAGATCCGTGGTTCAAATCCTGACAATAGCATTGAATTTTTCAGTTTAACTATCTAACCATCACAGTGATCATGGATTTTGAAAACAAGGTAGCTAAAAATCTGGATAAAAAAAAAGGACAAACTGCTGCCCTAATCTGCGACATATCCAAAGCGTTTGACCGTGTAAACCACAAAATTCTAGAAGTAAAGTACACCAATATGGTATAAAAGACACTAACTTGGAATGGTTCAAATAATATTTAGAAGGCCGCAAAAACAAAATTATATTAGAGGGCAATGCAAGTCCTATGCATACAAAATGGGAACTTATAAAAAACAGGGTTCCACAAGGTTCTGTACTAGGTCCATTACTTTACATAGTATACACTAATGATCTTCCACTTAACGTTATTGGACATATTTTACGCCGATGAAATGTCCATTACTTTAAGTGAGTTAGATACTAAAAATTAGGAAATAAACATTGACCAGGCCATTAAACAACTGAGGAGGATTTTTTCAAAACTCGATAGGTGCACAAAATGCATTTCTGAGAAAAACAGTTTTTTTTCTATTTTCTGGCAATACTAATTGGTTAGCACAGCAAATATATTAATCATTCAGTTCTCCTTCCTGAAACGTCTTGAATGTGAAAAGAAACAAAATCCATAATTTAGCTAGTGCAAATTTGAGGTTTGAAAATGCAGTGTTTTTTCAAAAAGCCAATATATTCTAATTAACTTCTCTGCGTGAGCGAGAAATTAACGCATGAAATATTGTTATTTTTGTCATTTATTGTTTTTGTTAATTTTGATTTATGTATTTATTCCTTTTTATTTATTTTCACTTTGTCATAATACATGTGTTATACAACCAACATGTTAATGTTTATAAGGATTATTTGATTAGGTATAAACTTAAAAACTAAGTACTGCTACATTCACAATAACAATATATTTTGTTTTATTTATATAACAAAAATATTGAATACAAAGAAATTTCAAACATTATGAATAAGTAAGCTTTAACCTCCATTGGTATCTTCTAGTACATCATAATTCTTTTGCAGTTTCTGGAATTTCAAAAGATTTAGCTAGATTTTGAACATCCTTTTTCTTTTCTTTGTTCACTATCAGGAGGCATATAACTGTGCCCATGTACTGGGTAGATATGTGAAATGCGGGAAAATTTTTTACTCTTCTCCAAGAAAGCAATAAGCATGAACATCACACTATACTTGTTCTAACTAGAGCAAGAGTCTGAAAATAAACGAATGGTAGGAGGAGTGTTGCTGGACATCCTTTCTTCCAGTTCCAACAAGAAGTGATGCAAAGCTGAGCCAACCTGGTTGCAGCCATTAGTAGATTCAGTTTCCTACCATGTGTACAAGGAAATGTTATCTTTGTTCTGGGTTTTAGATGGAATCATTATGCATAAATTATGCAGCCATACCTGCCTTGCATAGAATCGCTAACAGAAAGATTAGGCAGTGGTTGATTCTGCTGCATATCAAAGCAAATAGTGATTGCCTTGGTGTTTTCCTCTTTCGATAGCTGATAAAACCATTTTGAACGTAATTTGTGCAGTCTGTACATGGTTCTTAATTCATTTTTCTTTTCCACATCTGCCTCTGTCTTGATCCTCATTAGTCCCATTTTGCGTTTGGAGCATGTGTCATTGTGTGGTGTACGGAATGAAAAATTGAAGAAGTTGTAAAACATGTACTTATATTTTGACAATAAGCAGATTGGTAGATTTCTTAATCTTCTTTCTTTGTAAACGTTGTCCCACATTTTTCATATATTATGTTATGGAGGAAAATATCCTCTCCATGATTTTGCTCTTCCATAGTAGCTTTCTCTACATCTGTACTACTTTGTCTTGCTTTATAGCAACAGAAATGCCTTTCTGACTGTTCTGTCACTTCCTCCGGTTTCCTTTGGTGCATTCCCAGATAAGTGAAACTTTCTAGCCAGGAGAGATAAATCTATCTTTTGATTCCATGGAAGCTTGTAGTATATACTGACAATACTTGGTCATCATTAGTTCTCATGCTGTATTTAATGCTAACAGTCTGCTTCATATTTTGAGCTTCTTTCTTTATCACTCTGCAATTAGGAGATGTAATACACATATATTTCATAAGGAATTTATCTTGATCTATTTTATTTAGGAAAGAAAAATGATAGTGAAATCCACTTGTATCATTATAAGTCAAATCAGCTACATCATACAGCTTATGTCGTTTTCTTTTAGGATTTCATGGAATGCACTCAAGATCATGTGAATATGAAATTACTGGAGTATAGGCTTTCCTTTACTTGAATATTGGTTTCCTTTCCTTGTTTTTGCAATTTCTACTTCCCACGCATTCTACGACTGGTACAATTTCACAATATGAGCTTCTGTCCATTGTGCATAGTACATTTTAATGTCTCAACTAAGAATAAGAATGTGATGTACGTATGACAAAGCTTTCAGAAATGAATGTGAAATACAAGCGCACAACCTAAGTTTGCAGTTATTGTCAATGCTGCAGCAGTGCGCAAAGCTTGCAGAAATGATTATGAATTCCAATAATCGCAGTAGTGAGATGGTAGTGAATGCTAACAAGCATTTCATAGAATTGAGGTTGCTACGCACGGGACCATAAAATCATAAAATTGCATCTATCGACTTTTGCTTTAACTGAGCAAGTGCATCTATCTAGTTTTGAAAAAAACTGCTAATATTCCCTACCTTCCACGCAGGACATAATTCAAATTTTGCAAAATATGATTTCATAGAACGATGCAGAAAGTGAAAATTATGCCAAACGCTTTGGATATGTCACAGATTAGGGCAGCAGTTTGTCTTCTTTTTACAAGTTCCAAGACTCGGTAACCATTAAGAATCATGGCATAATAATTTATTATTTTTAATGATTGTTACACATTGAATAAAATATAAAATAAATGGTTTCTTCAAATTAATAAAATGACCATAAGTTGCGTAATGTCGGTGGGGTCAGGCCCTTCTGGCCATTAATGACAGTCCACCCCTGGTCTCAGCCCAGTAGTAGAGACTCAGATGGCTACTCTCTGACGGAACCAAAAGGAAGTTTCAAATTGAAAGCCTCTGCTCCATCTGCCTGCTGTCAACTAATACACAGCCTCAAAGTCAATCTGTAACATAAAAGATGGAGATGAAATGAGAAGAAATGAGAGAGAGGAGATCTGTGCTATTCACCTCACTGACCAAGGAAAACCATGGAAAAGCCCATGTACAGAGTAATGGCCACCAGGAATTGAACCCAGAACTTTCTAAATGTAAGCCCCACACAGAAGTTAGACTAACTGGTTATTTATTATTTATTTCTCTTTTATTGCCCCCTTTATAAATTGGAACTGCAATAGTGAATTTTCAGTCTTCTGGTCAGTCACATTTGCTAACTGACAAGTTAAACAAAAGCATTAGGTAGTGAATCATGGCTTTTCCGATCTTCATTATTTCATGAAGTATAAATACCATCCATTTGGAAAAAAGCTTGACTGCCTGCCATAAGGTGCAGTGATTCAAAATACATCTTAAGCTTGCTTTATCATCCACCACCCTAGGCTTTAAAGTAATGTCAAATAAAATGTTCAAAATTAGGAATCAAGTAATCATCAAGCATCATTCATTTTAATAATGATCCTCAGTCTATGAAACTGTATGTTGGCATTTTTCAAGAATGAGTCTTTCAACAATTGAAATTAAATGAACTTGTGTTGCTCATGCCAACACCTTTTGCCATTTTCAGTATTGGGGGAAAAAAAAAAATAATGTTCAGAAGTAACCTGCATGCAAGTTAACAACATAAATTTAAAGCGGTTTACAGAATTTACAAAAGTTCAGAGCTTAAAATCACATACTGAACATATTCACTTTTCATGTTTCAGATGAGTAGTTACATATCTTTAGTCTATTTTTTTATTCTTTTTTTTATAACTAAGTTCATGGTTATTAGCAGCATGAAATTACAATAAGTTTCACATTGAATTAGGAGTAGTTAAAAGGTGATATAGATGAGTTTAGAACAGTATTAATATTTTATTATGCCAAACTATTTAGAATTTACGTTAGCTAAATCTAGGATAAATTTATTTGTTTCTTTCTTTACAAATGTATTTATCTATGTATGTATTTGTGTATTATTCATTCATTCATTTGCATTCTATCTTTTAATCTTTATTCAATCTCAGGATTATTGTGTCCCTTCAAAAGTATTTAGTGTTTGTGGCCCAAAGTTTACTAGATAATCAACATAACCTTGGTATTTTAACCAAATTAGCAATGAAATAACAACAGATTTTTTTAAAAATCTTCCTTTCTTTTTCTGCAAAAACTTGAACTTAGGAGCATAATGAGATATGCACATATCTGGTTCAGTTGGCAATGGTCAAACATGTGCAACTAGAACACTAGCTCAGAAAGAGGCTATATTTCAGATTATTGTGACTTTGTGGGTTCATGTAATTAAAAGTTCAGGTTACAAACACCAAAAATTGCTCTTTATTTCTGTAGAATGACAGTCGCAGAATTACGTCACATACAACTTGCAAGGTCAACGACCACAACAAAGTTCACACAGCTGTTCACGCACGCACCTTCAATTAACAACTGTACCCCTGAGGAACTGCAGCATCCCTATTTATAGCCCACTCACTATCCGGAATGTTCTCAAACAATCAAGACGATGCTAGACAAAGGCCAAGCTCTCTAGAAATCCATCTCCTTCCCCCCACCATTTTGGCGAGCTTTTATCTCTGCACTGCACTGCCCGTCTCTTTGATCTCGCTGCCCGCGTCGCCTCGAATCAAAAATGCGTTCGCGATACTGCTCCCTCCTCGTCTCCGTCCTCGGCTGGTCGTTCCAAACATCACCATTGTATCGAGCCAGAGGATCCAGGTGTACCACCATTTTTCCTCGGGGCACCTTCTGGATGCAGTAGACCACATCATTAATCCTCTTTACCACCCGGTACGGTCCTTGCAATGGCTGCTGAAGCTTCGGGCAGTGTCTCTTGGTCCAGGTAGGGCGGTACAACCAGATAAAGTCACCTTGCTAGAACCCTTGGCTGTTAGCTTGCCTGTCGTATTGGGTCTTCATTTGGTCTCTCACCATCTGGACGTTCTGATGAGCCATCTCATGCATGTCGTGGAGATGGTCCACCAAGTTCTCCACATACTCGGTTGCTGGCCATTTCACTTCCGGGGGGAGGGGGGCTCCTAAAGGCCAGGTCACAAGGGAGGTGTAACTCTCGCCGAACATTTAGCTGGCTGTCGTCTTCCCAGTGGTGTCATGTGTTGACGAGCGGTATGCCAGCAGGAACAGTGGCACCTTGACGTCCCAGTCTCGCTGATGGCTGGCCACGACCTTCCTCAGATGTTCTTCTAGGGTCTTGATATACCTCTCCACCATGCAGTCCAACTGCAGGTGTAGGGGTGAGGGGTGTTGTGCGGGTCTTGTTCACCCCAAGTCTTTCCAGTGCCTCCTTCATCAGGTTAGACTCAAAATTGGTGCCCTGGTCGCTATGTAGCTCTAATGGCACCCCAAAACGTTAGAACACTTGCTCCACGAGGCAGTCTCTGATGGCCTTCGCCTCCTGGTTCGAGATGGCATACACCTCCGGCCACTTGGTGAAGTAGTTCACGAGCACCGTCGGGTACTTGTTGCCTCGGCCGGACACTGGGAATGGTCCAGCTATGTCGACAACCATGCGTTCGAAAGGCGCTCCGACGTGGTACTGCTGCATGCGAGCCCGGTTCCTAGTCTGGGGCCCGCGAATCGCCGCGCACACGTGACGTTGATGGCACCATCTCTCAGCGTCTAATCGGAGCCTCAGCCAGTAGCACTGTCGGAGTTTGTCGATCGTTCGATTTGTTCCGAAGTGTCCTCCTGAAGTACCAGCGTGCATTTCCTCCAAGTCTTCCTGGACCTTACTCCGGGGAAGTACCAACTGCTCCCTCTGCGTTTTCTCATCGGGTGATTCCCATACGCGGAACACTTTTTTTTGCCGTTTATGTCCTCCAAAGTTAAGTCATATCGGGCGAAGTACCGGGAACAGCACACCCTCTTTGGTCTCCCATTGGGCCCAGTACGACTTGTATTTGGCGCTCCTCGGCGCGATGTCCTCCCAGATTGCTCTTGTCCCTGCCTCCACTTCCCTCAAGAGTGGCCCCAAGTCGGCATCCGCCAGCTGCTCCCTCCTCAGGCCTGCGCTATCCCTGCCATCCGCAGGCACTGCCCTGACTGCTCTGACAGCTGCGGCACGCGCCTTCTCGTCCACTCTTGTGCACCGGCCGCACTCTTCTGGACAGGGTTGTCGGGACTTAGCGTCTGCGCTGCCGTGACTCTTCCCTCTACGGTGTTCAGAGGTGAATCGTACTCCTGCAGCCTCTAAACTCAACGGGCTGTCTGGCCTTCCAGGTTCCTAAAGCTAAGTAGCCAGGTGAGGGCGCAATGGTCAGTTCTCAAGTGGAATGACTGACCGTACAGGTACTTGTGGAAGTGCTCCAAGGTCTTTACTTCCGCCAGTAGCTCTCTCCGGGCGACGTAGTAGTTCTTCTCTGCCTTGGACAGCGTCTTGCTGTAGTAGGCTGTCACCCGGCTGTGGCCGTCCTGGAGTTGGGATAGGACACCTGCAATGTAACGATCGCTGGCGTCGGTGTCCACAATGAAGGCATCACCTGGTTGTGGGAACCCCAAAATAGGAGCACTGCAGAGTGTCTTCTTCAGGTGCTGGAAAGCGGCTTCGGCGTCCTCCGCCCATATATAAGAACAATGTTCTTCTGTCAGGTGGGTGAGGGGCTTAGCGATTTTGGAGAAGCCCTTTATGAAGCGGCAGTAATAACTGCACAGCTCCAGGAAACTGTGCAATTCTCTCTTATCCTTTGTCCGAGGCCAATCTCTCACAGCCTGTGTCTTCTCCGGGTCTGTGGCCACTCCGGTTGGTGAGTCTATGTGGCCAAAATAGTTGACTTCCTTGCGAAAGAGCTGACACTTCTTCGCGTTCAGCTTCAAGTTGCTCACCTGCAGTCTATGTTCAGGTTGTCGAGATGGTCTTCGAATGTGTTGCCGACGATGATGATGTGTAGGTATAGTGGGCAGGCGTCATAAGTCAACTCTCTCATCACTGATTCCACTGATTCCGTTGGAAGGTAGCTGGCGCGTTGCAGAGGCCAAAGGGCATAACTGTGAACTGCCAAAACCCTTGCCCTGTCGAGAATGCGGTCTACAGGATCTACAGCTACCTGCCAGTAACCAGACTTCAGGTCCAGGGTCGAGAATCACTGCGCACCAGCAAGTGTGTCCAGAGTATCGTCAATCCGGGGTAAGCGGAAAGTCCTTCCTGGTGACAGCATTCAGCTTCCTGTAGTCCACGCAGAAGATTAGCTTGCCGTTCTTCTTCGTTACCAGTACTTCAGGGGAACACCAAGGGCTGTCGGATCCCTCAATCACCCCCCTGGATCTCATGTCCTCCAACATGTTCCGAACCGCCGCTTGTTTCGCCAGCGGAACGCGTTTAGGTGGTTGCCGGATAGGCCGGGCATCTCCGGTGTCGATGTGGTGGAGTACTTGGTCCGTGCGGCCGCTGTCGCTGTCCCCTCTGTAGGCTCTGACGTTACTAGAGGAACCTCGGGCCGAACTGCCGAGCCCCTCCTTCGGGAGTTGTTCGGATTGGGATGGACTCGAGGGGGCAGTGTGTTCCCGAAACCCGTGGGAATCGGGTACGTCTTCGGACGGGGTTGAGGGAAGCCATTAAGTCTCCCAGGTACTAGCCTGCAAAGCTAGTAGAAGGTGTGCTAGATCACCAGGCGGCCCCACCGAGGTTTTCGGTAGTCTTCACCTTGAGTGTTGACGCGCGTAAGTGGCGTATCCACTTCCATCCCGTCTTGAGTCCATTGGACCAGATGGGGGGGGCTTGTTAGTCTCTAGGTCTTGCCCTATGGAAAGCACCTCGGAGGACGCCGAGCGCCCTTTGGGACAGCTCGGATACTCCCTGGTTGAAGGAGGCCCGGGTCTTGTTCCTACGGTTTCAAGGCTAATGGGAGTAGAGCCTCTGGACTCAACGTGTCCCCTCTGTAGGGGAGGGGATCCGTCCCCTTCAGCTGATGTGGTGCGGGCGCTGCGGACCCTTAGCACTCGTGGTACCTCTGACGTTACTAGAGGAACCTCGGGCCGAACATCTGAGCCCCTCCCTCTGGGACTTGTTCGGATTGGGTTGGTCTCGAGGGGGGCAGTGTGTTCCCGATACCCGTGGGAATCGGGTACGTCTTCGGAAGGGGTTGAGGGAAGCCATTAATTCTCCCGGGTACTAGCCAGCAAAGCTAGTAGAAGGTGTGCTAGATCGCCGAGGTCACATCGGTAGCCTTCACCTTTGGTGTTGGCGCGCATAACTAGCGTATCCACTTCCATCCCGTCTTGTGTCCTTGGACCAGATGGGGGGGCTTGTTTGTAACCCAGGTCTTGCCCTATGGAAAACTCCTCGGAGGATGCCGAGCGCCCTTTGGGACACATCGGATAACTCCCTGGTTGTAAGAGGCCCGGGTCTTGGTCCTACGGGTCCAGGACTAATGGGAGTGGACCCTCTGGACTCAAACTTTCGCCTTGGCTGAAGACGCGCTGGTATCGTCTCAGCAGCTGTTGAACCTTCTCCAGCTGTCCTGCGGTCAGGTGGTCGGCCGCCCTTTCCACTAATCCTTCCAGCCGGGGCCTCAGGTGTTGCGTCGGTACTGGCTCATTGGTCTGGTTGATTGGTGTTACGCTGACCACGGGCTCGCAAGTCCCCAACTCCGTCCCTGCCTGGACGTCGTGATCGGTGTCTGTTGGGTTGAGCAGCCTCACCGGCACCACCTCTCGGCAAGGCAACAATGCCCTGGCTACACAAACTCCGTGCACAGGTGTCTTCTGGTCCAGCATCAAGTTCCTTGTTCGCTGGCCTTCCAGTCACACCGTCACCACCACCTCGCTTCTCGCGGGGACAACCACGTCTTCCCTCAGGACGACCCTGCAGATTCCCAGGTATTCTTTGGATTGTCGGAGTATGACTCCCCGTAGGGGAGGGCATCCGACCACTTCAGCTGCCGTGGTGTGGGCGCTGTGGACCCCTAGCACTCGAGGTACCTCTGACGCTACTAGAGGAACCTTGGGACGAACATTCGAGCCCATCCCTGATTGGGAGTTCGGATTGGGTTGGACTCGAGGGGAAGTGGTTCCCGATACCCGAGGGTGATCGGGTACGTCTCCGGACGGAGTTGAGGGAAGCCATTAATATTCCCGCGTACTAGCCAGCATAGCTAGTAGAAGGTGTGCTAGATCACCAGGCGGCCCCACCGAGGTTATATCGGTAGCCTTCCCATTTTGGAGTTGGCGCGCGTAAGTGTCGTATCCACTTCCATCCCGTCTTGAGTACATAGGACCAGATGGGGGGCTTGTTAGTCTCTAGGTCTTGCCCTATTTCAAGCTCCGCAGAGGCGCCGGACGCCCTTTTGGGAGAGCTCGGTAACTCCCTGGTCGACGGAGGCCCGGGTCCTTGGTCCTACGGGTCCAGGACTAATGGGAGTAGAACCTCTGACATTATCGTAACGTGTTGGAGTATGACCTATTTTCCATTGAGCCGCAGGACCTTCCTGCCGCCGTCGACCGTCGCCTCGTGGCTCCTGAGGGCATCCAGTCCCAGCATCACCTCCTCAGCCACCTTCGCGACGAACACCCACAGACGTACGGCACTTCGCCCCAAGGTCAACTGCAGCAAGGCCTCCCTCTCCATTGGCAAGGTGTCGCCCGATGTCACTAGCTGGTATGATTGGCTCGGTTTCCTCGACCACGTCAGGTCTGATGATGGTCACGGCTGCCCTGGTATCTATGAGCACGGAGCAGAGCTTCCCTCTCACCCAACCGTCCGCGATGAGGCTGTCATCCATACGCCAGCTGACGTCGCACAGTGTCACTCGAGGGGATGGTGGTGATGGCGCTGAAGTACTTCTCGCCAAGACGGCCTTTACTCGTTTTCCGGCTGCTCTCCCTGGTGTGGGCAGTCTCTCTCCATATGTCCCGGCTGGCCACACCCCCAACACACGCCACTAGATCTTCGCCGGCGTCCCTCGGCTGGCCTTCGTTCTCCCATGTCGCGGATACTCCTTGTTCTCGACGTCGGGGTAGCCGTCACCTTGGCCGCCTCCATCTTCAATGCTGCCGTTAGCGCCTCGTGGATGGTTTTGTAATCGCCGAGCATTAAGCGCTGACGTACCTCGACGTCTCGTACCCCGTCAACGAATGTGTATGCGGCTTCCTGGGATACGAATTCAGGTGGGAGGTCGACCAAAGCTTTGCTTGCCAGATGTCCCATTGCCAGGACGAATCCTGCAGCGTCTCCCCTGGCTGCTGCGTCCTTGACTTCAGTTGGCTGCGGTAGGCTGCGGCCAAGCGTTGGTTTCCGAAGCGGTTCTCCAGGGCCTCCCAGATGTCCTTGGGCGCCGCCGCTGTCTGCACTGCGTTCAGGACTTCTGCGGCCAGTCCCTGGAGGCTGGCTATTAAAAAGTTGTGCGGCCTCCTCTGGTGACCACTTGTTTTGCGGCCTCCTCCTCTGGTGACCACTTGTTGTGCTTGGCCACTGTGTCGAATTGGTGGCGGAAGACTTCGAACGTGAACGTGCCGTCGTACTTCGGCGGTTTGACGCGCGCAGATGTGTCGCGTCCCGGCGCGTGGACCTTCAGGTCCTTCAACATCCTGCCGACGATGTCCTCTACCATGGCGTTAAGGGACTTGGCGTTACTGTCGGCGTTTTCCTCTAGGTGATTGAAATGTTTCGCCAGGTGTTGGTTCGCTCGTCCACTTGGCCCATCCACTTGCCCATCTCCGTGACGTCATCCCTCACGCCGACCACTGTTCCTCAAATTTAGCGGCGAGAGGCTAGTTCGCAGCCTTTATTTAAGTAAGTTCGGCCTTCATTTCCGTGGCTACTTCGGTCAGGTTGTGATTTGTCGCCTCCGTCTTCGCAGCGAGGTTGTCATTTGCTGTTTTTAATTCCTTCAGCTCGGCGTTGAGGTCGTTAGCCGTCTTCATTTCTTTCATCTCGGCGGTGAGTTTGTCGTTAGCCGTCTTCATTTGTTGCCAGGCTATCGTTCGCCATTCTCATTTCTTTCAGTTCCTGTAGAATGTTTTCCAATGCAGCCTCCATGGTGGTACGTCTCATCACTGACACCGACTGTGACTTTGCGGGTTCGTGTAATTAAAATCTAGGTTACAAACACCAAAAATTGTTCTTTATTTCCGTAGAAACACACTTTAATCAACCTGACAGTCACAGAATTACGTCACATACACAATACAACTTGCAAGGTCAACGACCACAACAAAGTTCACACAGCTGTTTACACACACGCGCTCAATTAACAACTGTTGCCCTGAGGAACTGCGGCACCCCTATTTATAGCCCACTCACTATCCGGAATGTACTCAAACAATCAAGACGGCGCCAGAAGAAAGACGAACTCTCTAGAAATCCGTCTCCTTCCCCCCACCGTTTCGGCGAGCTTTTATCTCCGCACTGAACTACCCATCTCTTTGATCTCATTGCCCGCGCCGCCTTGAATCAACAATGTGTTCACAACATTATAAAATGTCTAAAATATAATTTAGTATGGCAATAGCTTTCGTTATACAACACTGTTTTTCTTTTTTCCTACTTTATATTATATTTATAATGTATATAGGTCTTATTAACGAAACCAGCAATAGTAAAAATGTAAACTACTACTACTACTTTGATAACACTTAAGGGGAGGCATCGGTGAAATTTCGTCAAAAATGACAAAAAACAACATGCAATAGTAAAAATGTAAACTACTACTACTACTTTGATAACACTTAAGGGGAGGCATCGGTGAAATTTCGTCAAAAATGACAAAAAACAACATGCAAGTGAAAGCTGTGGATAGCAGCTTATATTTGATTACTATTGTTTAGAATAGTTATAAAGCCTGACTTAACAATATATTGATTTCTTGTTGCAATAGTAGGTATATAATTCATACAGGTTAGGTTAGGAGTACAGTGGCTATTTCGAAGCAAAATATAATGGAACTTTAAGGTTTGCTAGTCATAATAGTAAGTAATGATACTAGAACGCTCTGCTTGAGGTAAATGTTAAGTGAAAACATATTTAGCCCAAGAGTTACCAGTGATTCTATAGTAGGTCACCTTATACTGTAAATAGAAGAATTGTTGATGCATCTCAGGGCATTTTGTAAGGGTCATATTTCTATGCAGAAGTTTTGTATGGCCATGGTATGAATTGCATGAAATATTCTACTTACAATTTGCATCTCATAGACAAAAATAAAGAGATTAATTAGTACTATTCTACTGGAGAGTTGCATCAAAGGAGAAACACAGAATGCTAATGAAAGTTTGCATGGAGTAAATGTCACAAAGAAGTTTTTGTATCAAGAAAGGAATTGCAAATTGTAGTGACTGCAGCTGTTAGTGAGTTTAATATGGGTTATAAAGCTAGTCTAAATGTTAACCTAAAAGTTGCAGCAAGCATAGTAAGTCTTGTTAGCAAGAAAATCTAAAATGTAAAGTTTCTAAAAGAAAACCTCTGTGACTTGGGCCTTTTTATATAACATAAAAATTACACTATAAAAAGCACTAAATATTTAAAAAAAATATTTAGGATAGAAATATGAATTTTGAAAGTTTAATTAGATTACCTGCACCCCACCTAATGACAAAATTTCAAGCAGTCCTGATGTAAACTCTAGGTTTTAGCATTTTTCACAGATTCTTCCCCTTAAAATCACACTTCAGTTACGTCAGAAGCAAACATCATTCCTTTTAAAATAAAAATATTAAAATATAAAGAATCAGTCATAGAATGTTTAATTTTGTTTATAATATTGGTATACATTATTAATTTTTGGATGAGTCGTATTTTTTACATATCTGCTTCACTTTCGTAAGTGAAGCAGATGTGTAAAAAATACGACTCATCTAAAAATTAATAATTTTTCGCTTCACTGTGGTGTTCCAATACAGTTAAATCTCTATATATTGGTATACATGTTGATAATTGTGTGTTATGTTATGCCATTTAGATTTCTGGTTAGTCTGTAAGAAGATAAGTGGCATTTTTTCTACATCAGCAAGGACTATTCTTCCTTTCTTTACTAGCTCTTGGAAGCTACATGACAACTAAAAACTATAGTAATGCTTTTTGTTATTCTTCAAGAAATACATTAAAAATATAAAGTATAAATATATAGATTTAGAAAATTCAAGAGGAGTCCAGGTTTTAAGCATTCTTTGCTAATGCTTTTACATTTGGGCCACTTATTCTTCCTAAATACATCTTAAAAATATTTACATCCCAGTGAATGCATAGAAGACCATCACCTGAATTTTTCAGATGCTATATTCTTCCTAACTTTTTTTGTTTGCTTGTGGGTATGAAAATGGACGACAATTATGATAGCACTGCTAATAAAACAATTTTTGCATTTCATATTTTTCTATTCATAAATATATATTTCTATACAGAAAGATTGATTCTATCATCACTACAATATTCAAACAAATTTTCTGTAAAAGTGTATAATGCTGCAGCATTTTAATACTGAATTTGAAAATTTCATAACAAAAATAATCAAAACTATTTGTAGTGTGTTTTTAACACCTCAACACTTACATGGCATTCCCATGGATCTTCAAGGTTTGGTATAGATATGTTGATGACATCTTTGCAATAGTTCCAAACAGACATTTAGATTAATATAGTTTTGAGTCGAACTAATACTCAATGCTCCACTTATTGTTAGTATTTACCTAGAACACATTTCGTTAGGATCTTCCTAACATCATCAATTGTTGTCGACTCACATTGGAAGACATTTAGATGATGCATTAAAACAACTCAATCTGCAAGAAAAAATTATCAAATTCACAATAAAAAAGGAAGACAATGAACAACTCGTTCTTGAACTTGAATATCATCAGGAATGACACAAACTAATATCTGAAATTTACAGGAAGCCAACAACAGTCAGAAATTTACATAAATAATCATAGCTGTAATCCAAATACACATAAACATGCAATAATAAACAGTCTTACACACAGACTAGTCATACACATGGATAACGCAGAATACTACAAGGAACAAAAAGCCATACTCCACATAGCAGAAAAAAATGGATACAACAAAAGTCTGGTGTCAAGAAAATTAAAAAAACAAAGGCTAAACTAAGCAAAACCATTAAGGAAGCAACCATGTTCATAAACAAAAAGAAACCAACAGCATATTCAGTGCATTCACGTACTTCCCAAAAACATTTAACAAATTCAAAAAGATCTTCAAGGAACAAAATATCATCTTGGTACATACAAATAGATACTCTATATTAAAATTGTTAAATTCAAAAACAAAACTGAAATCCCACCAATTAATAGATATGGAATATTCAAAATAAGTTGTAAGGATTGTGAAAAATGCTACATAGGTCAAACTAAAATAAACCTAAAAGCCAGAGTCAAAGAGCGCTTTATAAATATGGAATTGAAACAAGAAAGTAAGTCAGCAGTAGCATTTCATTTTTGGAACAAAAACCATGACATTGACCCAAATCCAAAATTACTAAAAGGGGTAATAAACCAAAACAAACTGACAATGTGGGAGAACATATTCTTATGGAAAAATAAGGACAGAGTAATGAACTTTGAAATCCCACCAGTCGATAATTTGATAAAGAAGTTTATATTTACACCACCAGAGAGAAGAGAGCTGAAGACAACAAGAGACGATAGTTGGACTGAGGTTGAAAAGGGGCACAACTGCTTCCAAAAGTAGTCCCTCAATAATATACAAATGTAAATGACGAGATGTTAAAAACTGACTAAAACTAGTTTTTTCAATTAGTTTTGCAAAACACAATTAAAAAACTGACAAAATATAAAATTTAAAGCTATTCAACCACTAATAAATATTACTTCTCATTTCTTCTAATTTTTTTTTATGAAAACCTTGGGGAATTTATTATACAGATGTTTACCACTGCAGTGAATATTTGTTCAAAGTGATCCCTTTATGCTCATCTTATCTGTAATTTTAATACATATTTCTATTATCAAGTGTGTTAGCATTGCTGCTGAATCTGTTCAATTTTTTTATGAGTCAGTAAAGTTGATTCTAAAGGTATACAGATGGAAATCTCAAAATACAGAGTTCTTCATTTAAAACCTAACAGATGTGTGGTGTTTTGCCTCTCCCATGACCTTGCTGGATTTTCCTGCTACCGGCTGCCGTGTGCAGGGACTAGCGGTGTGCACTCCACTCAGCAGTACTGTACCAGGCACCAACATGCAGGCACTTGACTCTAGAGCAATACATCGTGTGCAGAAGTTAATATAAATGGATTTTTTTACGTCCTCCAGCGTTAAGTCATATTGGACGATGAATGGAATGGGCGAAATGTTGCTCATATGAGCCCAGGGCCCATAGAGCTTAGAGTTACCTGACATTCATCTTTCAGGATAAGGAAAAACCCCGGAAAAAACCTTATCTAGATAACTAACCCTGACCGAGATTCGAACTCGGGACCTCTTGAACGTGAGGCAGAGTAAATGGAAATAACCAAGCCTTGTTCGCACAGAGTGTATTCAAACATTTCTTGATGAAGTGCTTCCTTCAAGATAAACAAGTTCACAGGATTGTAAATAAATTTGAAACTACTGGTTCTGTGGCAAACAAAACATGAAAGCATAAACGTATAGTGCTAACAAAGGAAAAGTTGGACAACAATATTAAGAACATTCACCAAGCAAATCCATCTCAAAATTAACACAACTGGTAGGAATTTCAGAATCTTCGGCACATAGAGCAATTAAATTATTAAAACTAAAACTGTAGAAGTGTACAAGTATCCATGCTTTAAAACAAGGTGATCCAGTATCATGAATGCCTTATTGCGCATCATTTTTTATCAGTGAATGACAGTCTAATTGACCCGCAGCTTCTGTTCTTTAGTGATGAGGTGTGGATTCACTTCAGTGGTCATGTCAACACTCATAACAGTTGGTACTGGGCCTCTTTAAATCCATATCACATTCAAGAAATCCCTCATTATGAATGGAAAGTTGGAGTTAGCGCTAGATGCATAATCTGTCCAGTATTCTGCGAGCAGACTGCAAATGGAGAGAGGTACCGAAGTGACATTTTGACCCCCTTTTATTATGAATTGACAGAAGAGATATCTTATAGGTGATTTCAACAATCTTATGCTACTGCCCATACAGTAGAGGAGTCTATGAATAAAATTAAGGATGTGTTTTGAAGATAAGAGCAATTAGTGCTGCTGTATGGCCCACTGGCTCTCCCAATCTAACAGTGTGTGATTTTTTCTTGTGGAATAACCTGAGAGACAAAATTTACAAGACAAATCCTCATACATTGGAAGAACTAAAACAAAATATCAGAAATGAAATTGGAAACATTACAATGGCTCAACTTAATTAAGTGAGTCAGAATGTATTTCCCAATATAATGCTTGTTTAGCTAAGGGTGAACATTTCCTGCACCTTTTATAAGGTAAGAGTGTTATACATTCTTTAAATGCAGAGTTTCTGGAGGAGCAAAGCCAGCTGTGATACACCCAGTTACGCATAGGCAAAATGCTGTGTACCCATTAGGTTTTAAGTGAAGAAACCTGTATTTTAACAAGTAAGGTCTGCAACTTGTACTACTGGAGGAGGTTAACATGAATCCTATTCTGTCTTTTAAATTTTAAGATATCTCTTATAGATAATGGTTTGAAATTAAACAAGAAGCATATAAAGAAAAATACTCATACTTACTAAATGGAAAGGATGATTTCTAAACTGAAGTCAATCTATGGTTTCATGATCTGCATATTTAGATATAAAATTGATTTGTTTGAACTGCAATATATTTTACATGTTTTGAAAACTGAATTTTCAGTAAAATTTACCATCACTAAGCTTTTAATATTTCTTGTAACCTTCTTAATGAATATTGAGTTCCTAATTTCCTCTTCAGCAACTTAAGTCTTGGGGAATTAGAGAAAGATCCATACATCTTGCATCACTCCATTTTTTTAAGAATACAGAATATCACATTTGCAAGCAAGTTTACTCTTTGAAACCATAGTTCATAAAACTCTAATTGAGAAAACTATTTGTAGTTGATTTATTGACACATTTTTATATTATCGAGGGACTAGTTTCAGAAGCCATTGCCTCCATCCTCAACCTCTGTCCAACTAGCATCTGTTGTCGTCTACTCTTTACATTTTATATTATCGAGGGACTAGTTTCGGAAGTCATTGCTTCCATCCTCAACCTCTCTTCAAATAGTGTCTCCAACTAGAGCAGATAACAAGAGACGCTAGTTGGAGAGAGGTTGAGGATGGAACCAATGGCTTCCAAAACTAGTCCCTCAATAATATAAAAATGTAAGAGATGAAGTGTCAATAAACTGACTACAAATAGTTTTTTTTTAATTAATTTTGATGTCGCTGTTACTAAATTCCTGCAATCATTCATATCATAAACCTCTGTTTAGACTTTATATTAGAAATCCACCGTTAGTGTATAATTATCTTGTTTTTGAGACAAACTTGAATTCTGCATTATGGTATGAAGACTCAGTTGACAAAGGTTCAGAGTTGCATATGGGGATGCAGAAACAGTAGTGCAATGACATAGAAATTTGAAGATCTATGATTCAATTCTCTGATACAATTTGAATGTTTTGAATGTAATTCACCCTTTCAAACTTTTCCTTAAACAGAGTTAGTGTAAGAGTACTTAAGATGTTATATTAAAATTAGTTCTTTTACATTGTTTAAGTTAGTTCAAGATGAAACTATTTGTCTCATAGAATTTTGTTAACTCAATTATCCATTAAGAATAATGTTTTATCTCACATAATGGAAAAGTCTAATTGGAGTGAAATAACATATGCACATTCCTGAATTATAGTTGTTTTTTTTTTTCCAAATACTGATCTAATTAGAATCTAAATAACTATAGAAAGTATAAAATCCTCAAGACAGGTTTATATATATATATATATATATATATATATATATATATATATATATATACTAAAGCAGCGTTTCCTGATTTTAAGCACTATATTATGAATTGCACTGATTTTCAATTATTTAAGAAGCTGAATAAAAGGCTGTCTACTGATTAATGTTCAAAAACATGTCTTTTTCAAGACTTGAGAGACTAGATTAATTCTTTTTTATGAAATTCACAATGTATTATTCTGCCTAGGCTCAGAGATATGCACAACCATCATGACAGTGCAAAGATCTAGTTGGAAAAAGTGGTGCACCATGCACCAGTTGTCCCATAAATCCAAGCAGATAACATCCTGGAGTGTGACCCAATAATAAGAGGTGATGGCTCATTTGGTGCACCTAAATTTGTCCTTCCCACATGTTGTGCATTGCATTTGCCAAGACAGTATATACCAAATGCATCTGCACCAGAAAACACATGTGCCATCAGCATGCTGCTAATTGAACACAGAAGCTAATGCACATATCTTTACCGTTTTTTTTTTTTTTTTCACACACCTCATAAGAGAATGAGAGAGTGAAATAGAACTTAACTTTTAACTTTTACTTTTCTAAGTAATCAGTGAAATAGAACTTAAGAAAAATCATTTTTGCTTTTAACATAAGTAACTTTTTAAAATAACAATTTCAAAGTGTTGAAATAATAAATATTTAAAACTTTTTATTTCAAGAGACAGATTTTCTTTAAAATTTAAAGCAGTCTATGGAGGCTAAAATATCGTAGGTTTGCAGGAACATTTTCCATCATCCTCATCATTTTTGCTGGCGTCGTCATCACCATCATTGCCATCATCATCGGCATCATCATTTTGTCAATTCATTCAATCTTGCATTTAGGAACTGTAAAGCAAACTTAAATATCATAATGTATAAAATGATACAACCAACTTCATTCATTATCTCTTGTATAACTATTATATCTTTAAGAGGCACATAGCTTTAGAACATTTTATGTAAAAGACTTGAAATTAATGGCAATGATATAATTTTATGTTGCTTGGAAAATTTATTTCACTCATTCTACTTACACTGCAAACTTTCTCTTGCATTAAATAGCTTATAAAAAAAAACACAACTAAAAATAACTTTTGAGATAGGAATCAATTTCTTGCATTATGAGTGAGAATGCTGATCCTATACCTATAATTCACAAATGCACCAAGTTGAACTGCATCACTGCTGGCTTCTTTAGTTGTATTTAATTTTGTAAAGGTAAATATGTAGAATAAAGCTTTTAAAAGCATGCAGTCTTAAAATATGGACTACTGGCATGACTACTATCACTTTCTTCATATTTTAGTTATACATATAACCTAAATGTATGAAGCAATTTTCTAAAAATGTTGGAGCTATTAATAACGAACAGCTTTTTTTCCCTTTTGTTCTGAAAAATGTTTGAAGAATGAATAATAGCATCATTAAAATATGCTAACAACATCCAGGTATTTTATATAAATGCTGGTGGGTTATCGACAACCTTAAAACAATGCATTCAACTGTTACTCATCTACCTATTGTCACCAATTATCGGAAGGCACGATCAACTGACGGCTGAGTGAGTGATGAGAAGCAATCGGCCACGCCTACCCATTTATCTTGTAGTGCTAACGAGGGGATGGTTGGAAAAACATCACTAGCCATCTCTTTCCCCTCTCCCTGCTGTCTGGAACAGTCGGGATGATTCACTGTACCGTGAGACTTCCAGAAACAGTGATCTCCCTATATAAGGCCTGCAGTGGGCGAGTCAGTTCAGTTCTTAGCGAACAGCTGCGAGGAGTGCCGTGCTAGTGAATGGACTGGAAGACTGAGTACGTGTATCAGAGGAGTTGTACGTAATTGCGAGTGTGGAGTGGACCTGTGACAGACGAACTGGCGAATTGTAATTGTGTGCGCAACGTAATTCTGTGTAATCGGCAAGTGTTTCAACTGTAATTCCGTGGAAATAAAGAACATTTTGAGTTTGTGCAATTGGACTTTAAATTTCACGAACCCACAAAGTCACAACTGGTGTCAGTAAGTGGGATATTACAGCGATGGAGGCTGCATTGGCACTGATTTTAGAAAAGTTGGAGACAGCAAAGAACAACCTGGCAGCGGAACTGAAAGAAATAAAGACGGCAAATGACAACCTTGCTGCGAAGACGGAAACTGCAAACAAAAGCTTGGCCATGACAATGACCGCAAAGATGGCCGAACTGACCACGGACTTGAAGGTGGCGAACGAGGCTCTCGCCGCCAAATTTGAAGAACAGTTGGCCGGCGTGAGGGATGACGTGACGGAGCTGGGCAAGCGAATGGGCTAAGTGGACGAGTGCGTCGAAGACCTGGCAAACTGCTTCAGTGACCTAGAGGAAAAGGCCGACAGTAACGCCAAGTCCCTGAATGCCAAGGTAGAAGACGTCGAAGACCTTGCTAACCGCGTAAACAACCTGGAAGGAAAGGCCGACAGCGGCGTCAAGTCCCTGAATGCCATGGTGGAGGACGTCGTCGGCAGGAGGTTGAAGGATTTGAAGGCCGACGCACCGAGACGCGACACAACATTGGCGCGCGTCAAGCCTCCGAAATATGACGGCGCGTCAACGTTCGAGGTCTTCCGCCGCCAGTTCGACACGGTGGCCAGACATAACAAGTGGTCACTGGAGGAAGAGGCCGCACAGCTAATAGCCAGCCTCCAGGGACAGGCCGCAGAAGTCCTAAACGCGGTCCAGACAGCGACGGCTCCCAAGGATATCTGGGAAGCCCTGGAGAACCGGTTCGGGAACCACCGCCTAGCCGCAGCCTACCGCAGTCAGCTGAAGACAAGGTCGCAACAGCCAGGGGAAACGCTGCAGGAGTTCGCCCTGGCGATTAAGCAGCTGGCTAGCAAGGCCTTGGTTGACCTTCCACCTTAATTCGTATCCCGGGAAGCCGCCTACGCCTATGTCGACGGGGTACGAGACACCGAAATACGTCAGCGCCGAATGCTCGGTGACTACACAACCATCCACCAGGCGCTGACGGCAGCATTGAGGATGGAGGCGGCCAAGGTGCCGGCTACCCCGACGTCGAGAACGAGGAGTGTCCGCTATACCGGAGACAGAACACCAGCCGAGGGACGCCGGTGAAGACCTAGTGGCCTGTGTTGGGGATGTGGAGAGTCGGGACACCTGGAAAGTCACTGCCCACATCAGGGAGAGCAGCCGGGAAACGAGTAAGGGCCGCTGTGGCGAGAGGCACGTCGGCGACATCACCATCATCTCCTCGAGTGACACTGCGCGCCGTCAGCCGGGGACGGTTGGGTGAAAGGGAAGCCGTGCCGCGTGCTGGTAGACACCGTGGCAGCCATGACCATCAGACCTGACATAGCCAAGGGTTTGCCGTCCAGAAAGCCGAGCCGACCATACCAGCTGATGACGGCATCGGGCGACACCTTGCCTGTGGAGAAGAAGGCTCTGCTGAAGCTGAACTTGAGACGGAGTGCCGTGCGTCTGTGGGTGTTCGTCGCGAAGGTGGCTGAGGAGGTGATTCTGGGACTGGATGCCCTCAGGAGCCACGAAGCGACGGTCGACGTCGGCAGGAAGGTCCTGCGGCTCAACGGAGAAGAGGTTTTACTCCGTCAGCCCGAAGAGCACCTTGGAATCTGCAGGGTCGTCTTGATCGAAGACGTGGTTGTCCCCACGAGGAGTGAGGTAGTGGTGACGGCGCGATTGGAAGGCCAGAGAACCAGGAACATGATGCTGGACCAGACGCCGCCTGTACACGGACTACGTGTAGCCAGGATATTGTTGCCGTACCGAGAGGAGGTGCCAGTGAAACTGCTAAATCCAACGCACACCGATCACGACGTCCATCCCGGGACGGAGTTGGGAACGTGCGAGCCCGTGGTAAGCGTAACAGCAATCGACAAGACACAGGAGCCAGTGCCGACGCAAAACCTGGGGCTCCGGCTAGAAGGCTTACTGGAGAGGGCGGCCGACCACCTGACCGCAGAACAGCTGGAGAAAGTTCGACAACTGCTGAGACGATACCAACGCTTCATCAGCCAAGGTGATAGTGACTACGGCCGCACGGACAAAGTGCTTCACCGCATCGACACTGGGGACGCCCAGCCTATTCGGCAACCACCTAGACGCGTTCCGTTGGCGAAGCAAGGGACGGTACGAGACATGCTGGAGGACATGAGATCCAGGGGAGTGATTGAAGAGTCTGACAGCCCTTGGTGTTCCCCTGTAGACTTGGTGACGAAGAAGAACGGTGAGCTACGCTTCAGCGTGGACTACAGGAAGCTGAACGCTGTCAACCGGAAGGACTTTTTCCCCTTACCCCGGATTGACGACACGCTGGACACGTTAGCTGGTGCACAGTGTTTCTCGACCCTGTACCTGAAGTCGGGCTACTGGCAGGTAACTCTAGACCAGAGAGACAAGGAGAAGACCGCGTTCTCGACAGGCCAAGGCCTTTGGCAGTTCACAGTTATGCCCTTTGGCCTCTGCAGCGCACCAGCTACCTTCCAACGCCTCATGGAGTCAGTGATGAGAGGACTGACGTACGACGCCTGTCTGCTATACCTGGACATCATCATCGTCGGTAAGACTTTTGAAGACCATCTCGAGAATCTGAGGAAGGTGCTACACAGACTGAGGACGACCAACTTGAAGCTGAACGCGAAGAAGTGCCAGCTCTTCCGCAAGGAAGTAAACTACTTGGGCCACATAGTCTCAACAACCGCAGTGGCCACAGACCCGGAGAAGACACAGGCTGAGAGAGATTTGCCTCGCCCAAAGGATAAGAAAGAGTTGCTCAGTCCAGGACGGCCACGAGTGGGTGTTAGCCTACTACAATAGGTCGCTATCCAAGGCAGAGAAGAACTATTGTGTCACCCGGCGAGAATTACTGGCGGTAGTAAAGACCTTGGAGCACTTCCACGAGTACCTGTACGGTCAGCCATTCCACCTGAGGACTGACCATTCCGCCCTAACCTGGCTATTGAGCTTTAAGACTGGCCACGCCGTGGCTCAGTGGTTAGACCGCTTGGCTCTCACCAAGGCTGCCCGGGTTCGATCCCAGGCGACCGCAAAGTGAGATTTGTGGTGGACAACACGGCGTTGGGGCGGGTTTTCTCCGGGACCTCCTGTTTCCCCCGCCATCTCATTCCACCGGTGCTCCGTCTTCATCTCATGCATCATCAGTGTCACCGCCTGTGGTGCCGTATGTAGTAAAAGCGGGCGTTAAACACTACACATTTCATTTCATTTTTGAGCTTTAAGAACCTGGAAGGCAGACACCACGTTGGGTCCAGAGGCTGCAGGAGTACGACTTCACTTCGGAACATCGTAGAGGGAAGAGCCACAGTAACGCAGACGCTATGTCCCGAAGACCCTGTCCAGAAGAGTGCGGCCAGTGCACAAGAATGGAAGAGAAAGAGCGTGCCGCAACAGTCCGAGTAATCATGGCATTGCCTGCTGATAGCTAAGGGAAGTGGAGGCAGGGACAATACCGAGCTGGGAGGACATCGCACCGAGGAGTGCCACATACAAGTCGTACTGGGCCCAATGGGACTCGTTGAAGACCAGAGAGGGCGTGTTGTTCTGGGTATTGGGATCACCCGATGGGAAGACGCAGAAAGAACAGTTGGTACGTCCCCGATGAAAGGTCCCGGAAGTCTTAGAGGAAGTGCACGCCGGTACTTCAGGAGGACACCTGGGAGCGAACCGAACGATTGACAAACTACGGCAGCGCTACTACTGGCTGAGGCTCCAAGCAGACGCTGAGAGATTGTCCCGTCCGTGTCACGTGTGCGCGGCGAGTAGCGGCCCCCAGACTAGGAGCCGGGGTCGCAGCAGTACAACGTCGGAGCGCCATTCGAACGGATCGCCGTTGACATTGCTGGACCGTTCCCAGTGTCCGGCCGAGGCAACAGGTACCTGATGGTGGTCGTGGACTACTTCATCAAGTGGCCAGAGGTGTATGTCATCCCTAACCAAGAGGCAAAGACAATCATAGACTGCCTCGTGGAGCAAGTGTTCTGCCGATTTGGGGTGCCGTTGGAGCTCCACAGTGGCCAGGGCACCAATTTTGAGTCCAACCTGATGAAGGAGGCACTAGAAAGATTTGGGGTTAACAACACCCGAACAACACCTGTACATCCTCAGTCAGATGGCATGGTCGAAAGGTACACCAAGACCTTAGAGGAACAGCTGAGGAAGGTCGTGGCCAGCCATCAACGAGACTGGTACGTCAAGGTGCCACTGTTCTTGCTGGCCTACCACTCGTCTACGCAGGACACAACTGGAATGATGCCAGCAAGCTTAATGTTCGGCCGAGAGCTACGCCTCCCTTGTGACCTGGCTTTTGGAAGCCCTCCGGAGGCGAAACAGCCAGCGACTGTGGAGAACCTGGTGGACCACCTCCACGACATGCACGAGATGGCTTGCCAGAACATCCAGAAGGCGAGCGACCGCATGAAGACCCGCTGCGACAGGCAAGCCAACAGCCGAGGGTTCCAGAAAGGTGACCTGGTCTGGTTGTACCGTCCTACCCGGACCAAGGGACGCTGCCGGAAGCTTCAGCAGCCATGGCAAGCACCGTACCGGGTGTTGAAGAGGATTAACGACATGGTCTACCGCATCCAGAAGGTGCCCCGAGGAAAGATGTTGGTGGTACACCTGGTTCGCCTGGCCTGCTACGATGGTGCTGTTCGTGACGACCAGCTTTGAGAAGGGAGCAGTGCACCCAATTATCGGAAGCCACGACCAACTGACGGCTGAGTGAGTAACGGGAGGCATACGGTCACGCCAACCCATTTATCTTGTGCTAACGAGGGGATGGTTGGAAATAGCATCACTAGCCATCTGTTTCCCCTCTCCCTGCCGTCTGGAACAGTCGGAATGATTCACTGTACCGCGAGACTTCCAGAAACAGCGTTCTCCCTATATAAGGCCTGCAGTGGGCGAGTCAGTTCAGTTCTTGGCGAGCACCTGTGAGGAGCGCCGTGCTAGTGAACGGACTGGAAGACTGTGTACGTGTATCAGAGGAATTGTACGTAATTGTGAGTGTAGAGTAGACCTGTGGCTGACGAACTGGCAAATTGTAATTGTGTGCGCTCTGTAATTCTGTGTAATTGGCAAGTGTTCCAACTGTAATTCGGTGGAAATAAAGAACATTTTGAGTTTTTGCAATTGGACTTTTAATTTCACGAACCCACAAAGTCACACTATCATATTTTATTTCTACAAAGTGGAGGATAAATCTCGACTTTATGTACTATATCAAAATTCTACAATGACTGAATCTATTCTGCTATATACCACAGTAAAAACAAGCTTTTTAAAGTGTATGAGAAATTGATAGGCATTTTTTCAAAAGTCAATAAAGGCATAAGGATAACTTTTCAGGAAATTCAACACTATATAAAATGCTATAGGAGCAAAATAACTTAACATTTGCATTATTTTAAAATCCTTTTTAGGAGAAACACATTGAAGTTATTTTGGAATAAATCTTATTTTGATTATGTTTGACACTCCTCTAATTTTATACCAAATATGAAAAAGCAGGGACAAAATTTGTAAGTTTTTTTTTTCCAAAAGATAGTAAATGTGAAGCTGGAATATAAATATTTTGATAGCAAAAGTCTTTCTTTTCCTTTGCCCATTTTATGGATATTGTAAAGAGGGTATCTTTATTTCTCATGTTGCATTATAATAAATTTATTATATCACATTGTTTATAACAGTAAAATAAACATTACTGTAAAATAGTAACTCAACACTATCAAAATACAAAACAAAATAAACAAACTCCCACAATACACAACTATAAACTAATGGTGATTTTCATCAATTTTCGTATATAAGTCTTCTACTCCTTCTGATATTTCAAAATACTATACGAGTTTTAAGATCTGTTTTCTTACCCTTGTGAACATGCTTTTTTCTTTTGCAAACCAAACTTCCTGATCTTCTGACTGTATTTCCGGAACTTCAGCACTCAACCTTAGAACTTCCAATGTAGGTGTCCAATATGATAACAATACTTTTTTTAAAAAGCCATCCTTATTGGCCAGTTGTTTTTAAAAGCATTTAAGATCTTAAGACGTTTAGGATATTAGACTTCATATCATTTTCTTCCCAAACTTTATTTAATATATTGACAGTTTCATGGTGTCTCAGCACTTCATAGTGTTCAGTTGGTGAAAAGTCTTCCTTTTTGCTGTAGGCTTTTTTCTACTCTACCAAACACACTGTCAGGAGATGTACAGCTGTAACTCAATTGAGAGGTACTGGCTTTTTAAATGTAATACTTTCTTCCATAAAAGCCATTAGCCCGCATAACCTCACTGTAATTGTATTTTGATTTGCAGATGAATTTCATTTGGATTGTTTTCTGGTTGTGGTGTCTCAAGATTTCTCAGAAATATAGTACACTAGGTGCAACTTAAACTTAAACGCATCCTTTTGGTCCTTCTCTTTCTACCCAAATATAGAAAAGCTATCTTTTCCTTTGTTCTTGAGAATGAATTATATTGCACAAATTGTAGAGCCACTCTTTACACTTCATCCACAGAGCATGATACTGGCTGATTCTTTTGTATATCGAAGCATACTTTAATTATGCTTGTAACTGCTCCCTTCATTATTGCATAGAATCTTTTCGCATAAATTGTATGAAACCTACGGTTAGTTCTAGGTTGATCTTTTTTCTCCAAATATTGTTTCTTTTAATTTTGATATGTTGAACATGTATCTGTATTGATAGTCTTAAATGTTAGGTTAAAGCAGTATTTTGGCAAAGAGCAAGTAGAAAGGCCTACAGTTTTTATATTGTATATAATATATATTATACAGCCTTTGACAAAGAAAATGAGCAACTGTCGGAAACAAAGATCGATTCGGAAAACTTCGGAAGCATTTGCTGATGCTGTGTTCACAATATACATTTTGGAAAGGTAGAGTCAGACTGAAAAGTTCAATGATTTAAATCCCGGCTATGGTATTGAAGTTTTCAGTGACTCTACCTTTCTATACTTTGGTCTACACACGGCTAGTGTGGAAGTACAACTAATTCTTCCAATATGCCCTTTGATACCACTCTTGCTTCATTTCAAAGCTATCTCACAGACAGGGAGTTGCCTTGCATCTTGGCCGTATGCATGGTAGCTGAGCGGTAAAACGCATGTGTCTTGTAAGTGGACCAACACGAATTCGAATCCTTTATGTGCATGTTTTTCATTATTGTTACTTTAATAGCAATGCTTTATGCATTTCTTGCAGAAGATAAATAATATTTTAAACCTGTTCATTTATAAAAATGCAAATCACATATTCTTATTGCTTTAAAAATAAAGGCAATGTTATTGGAAAAGTGCCTTAATATTGGTTATGTAAACACTCGGGCTCATTCATCTGTTATGAATGGTGTAGGCATATGATATGCAGTACCCTCTTGTGAAAATGTCAC
>CM060948.1:77792930-77886708 GCA_030765055.1 Mantis religiosa
TTATTATTATTATTATTATTATTATTATTATTATTATTATTATTATTATTATTATTATTATTATTATTATTATTATTATTATTATTATTATTATTATTATTATTATTATTATTATTATTATTATTATTATTATTATTATTATTATTATTATTATTATTATTATTATTATTATTATTATTATTATTATTATTATTATTATTATTATTATTATTATTATTATTATTATTATTATTATTATTATTATTATTATTATTATTATTATTATTATTATTATTATTATTATTATTATTATTATTATTATTATTATTATTATTATTATTATTATTATTATTATTATTATTATTATTATTATTATTATTATTATTATTATTATTATTATTATTATTATTATTATTATTATTATTATTATTATTATTATTATTATTATTATTATTATTATTATTATTATTATTATTATTATTATTATTATTATTATTATTATTATTATTATTATTATTATTATTATTATTATTATTATTATTATTATTATTATTATTATTATTATTATTATTATTAGGTTGTCTCATAAGTAAAGTCGTCTTTTTAATTTTTGTATTTTGAAAATTTTAATGGGTTTCCTTGGCTGGAAAATGCTATTTACAGGATGCCATGGCTGGTGTTGCACACATTGCAAGCATGTATCAGCTCATTTCACCCTTCAGTTGTTAATAAACAATCACAAAATGGAGATAACAAAGTTTAAACTTAGAATCCTTTTAAAACACTACTGGAAACAAGATTATAAAGCTACTGCCGCAGCTCGAACTATTTGTAGTCGATTTATTGACACCTCGTCACTTACATTTTACTAACAGCATAACTAAAGATTTACCACATTTTGTAAGACCTAAAGTATGAAATATTGAGAATACACGCCAAGTTTTGCGAGAAAATCTGCAAGAAAGTACCCATAGGCTTTCAGAAGAACTAGATGTATCAGAATACCATACATCACTACATTAAGACACTTGGAAAATCATATAGAAGCTTTAGATCTGTACCTCTTGAACTGACACCTCAATAGGCTGAATGTAGGGGATGATATGTCATCAGCTTATTCATAATCACATGGATGATAGATTTGTCAGGAGAATTGTCACTTGTGATGAAAATGGGTATATCAACGAAACCTTGACTCAAAACAGTGGCTTGATCCCCTCCAGCCTGCCAAAGACATCAATAAAAAAACTCAGTTTGGTCCCAACGGACCAAGTGCTTTACCACATCGATACCGGAGATGCCCGGTCTATTCGGCAACCACCCAGATGCCTTCATTGGCAAACCAAGTGGCGGTACGAGACATGCTGGAGGACGTGAGATCCAGGGGAGTGGTCGAAGAGTCTGACAGCACTTGGTGTTTCCCTGTAGTCTTGGTGACAAAGAAGAACGGTAGGCTACGCTTCTGCATCGACTACAGGAAGGTGAGTGCTGTCACCAGAAGGGATTGTTTCCCCTTACCCCAGATTGACGACACTCTGGACACGCTTGCTGGTGCGCAGTGGTTCTCGACCCTGAACCTGATGTCGGGTTACTGGCACGTGGCTCTAGACCCAAGAGAAAAGAAAAAGACCGCATTCTGGACAGGCCAAGGGCTTTGGCAGTTCAGTTATGCCCTTTGGCCTCTTCAAAGCGCCAGCTACCTTCCAATGCCTCATGGAGTCAGTGATGAGAGGATTGACTTATGACGCCTGCCTGCTATACCTGGACGACATCATTATCGTTGGCAAGACATTCGAAGACCAATGCGACAACCTGAGCAAGGTGCTACAGAGACGAGCAACCTGAAGCTGAACGCAAAGAAATGCCAGCTCTTCGGCAAGGAAGTCAACTACTTGGGCCACATAGTCTTACCAACCGGAGTGACCACAGACCCGGAGAAGACACAGGCCGTAAGAGATGTCTTCGGCCAAAGGACAAGAGAGAATTGTGCAGTTTCCTGGGGCTGTGCAGTTACTGCCGCCGCTTCATGAAGGGCTTCTCGAACATCGCCAAGCCTCTTACCCGCCTGACAGAGGAACACTGGCCTTGTGTGTGAACGGAGGGCGCCGAAGGCGCTTTTCAGCAGCTGAAGAAGGCGCTTTGTAGTGCTCCTATTTTGGGATTCCCACAACCCAGCGGCGCCTCCATTGTGGACTCTGACGCCAGCGACCATTGCATTGGAAGCATCCTATCCCAAGTTCAGAACGGCCACGAGCAGTTGATAGCTTACTGCAGCAAGACGCTGTCCAAGGCAGAGAACTGTTGCGTTACGCGGCGAGAACTCCTGGCGGTGGTAAAGACCTTAGATCACTTCCATAAGTACCTGTATGGTCAGCCATTCCACCTAAGGACTGACCACTCTGCCCTAACCTGGCTACTGAGCTTTAGGAATCTGGAAGGCCAGACAGCACGTTGAGTCCAGAGGCTGCAGGAGTAAGACTTCACCTCTGAACATCGTAGAGGGAAGAGCCACGCCAACGCAGACGCCATGCTCCTAAGACCCTTCTCAGAAGAATGCAGCCAATGCACAAGAGTGGAAGAGAAGCAGAGTGCCACAGCTGGGATAGCGCAGGCCTGAGGAGGGAGCAGCTGGCAGACGCAGACTTGGAGCCACTCTTGAGAGAAGTGGAAGCAAGAGACAAGGTCGACCTGGGATGTCATCGCACCAAGAAGCGCCACATAACATTCGTACTGTGCCCAATGGAATTCATTGAATATCAAAGAGGGCGTGCTGTTCCAGGCAGACGCAGAGGGAGAGAGAGTGAGAGAGAGCAATTGGTACTTCCCCGGTGTAAGGTCCCAGAGGTCTTGGAGGAAGTGCACGCCGGTACTTCAGGAGGACACCTGGGACCACCAAAACAATTGACGAACTCCGATAATGCTACTACTGGCTGAGGCTCTGAGCAGACCCTGAGAGATGGTGTGTGCGGCGAGTCGCGCCCCCCAGACTAGGAGCCGGGGTCGCATGCAGCAGTACGTCAGAGCGCCATTCGAACGCAACGCTGTTGACATAGCTGGGCCATTCCCAGTGTCTGACCGGGGCAACAAGTACCTGGTGGTGGCTGTGGACTACTTCACCAAGTGGCCAGAGGTATATGCCATCCCGAACCAGTAAGCGAGAATTACAGACTGCATCGTGGAGCCACTTTTCTGCCGTTTTGTGGTGCCGTTAGAGCTCCACAGTGATCAGGGCACCAATTTTGAGTCTAACCTGGTGAAGGAGGCACTGGAAAGACTTGGGGTTAACAAGACCTGTACATGACCTCTACACCCACAGTCGGTCGGCAAGGGCGAGAGGTACATCAAGACCCTAGAAGAACATCTGGGGAAGGTCGTGGCTAGCCATCAGCGAGACTGGGATGACGCCAGCCAGCTTAGTGTTCGGCCAAGAGTTATGTTTCTCTTGTGACCTGGCTTTTGGGAGTACCCCGGAAGCGAAACAGCCAGCAACCGAGTATGTGGAGAACCTGGTGGACCATCTCCACGACATGCATGAGATGGCTCATCAGAACATCCAGAAGGCGAGCAACTGCATGAAGACCCGATACGACAGGCAAGCCAACAGTCAAGGTTTCCAGCAATGTGACCTGGTCTGGTTGTATCACCCTACTCAAGCCAAGGGACACTGCCCGAAACTTCAACAACCATGGCAAGGACCGTACCGGGTGGTGAAGAGGATTAACGACATGGTCTACCGCATCCAGAAGGTGCCCCGAGGAAAAATGTTGGTGGTACACCTGGATCGTCTGGCCCGCTACGATGGTGCCGTTCTGGACGGCCAGCGTTGAGGAGGGAGCAGTGTCGCCGACCGCATTATTGCGGGGAGGCGCGGCCGACGTGAAGAAAGAGACAGATAGTGCAGCGTGGAGATAAAAGAGACAGATAGCTGACTGGAAAGTTTGATTTCTTGTTTGTTACAGAATATTCCAGAAATGTTTAGAAATATGAGTAGAGGTATAAAAAGGAAGCCGGTGTTAGTTGTAAGACAGAGTGGTAATCGGAACTGATTCAGGTGCCTGATGAACTCATTGTTTGTGGTCAACGACCTTGTCAATTGTATTTGTGTATGTTACGTAATTCTGCTACTGTAAGGGTTGACCAAGGTGTGTTTCTAGAGAAATAAGGAGCATTTTGAATTTCTGCAAATTGGACTTTTAATTTTACGAACCCAGAAGGTCACAATATGTATGATATAGATATTTCTAAATCAGAGAAAAGATTTGAAATTAAGACATTTATTGAAGATAATGGACCCTATACGCTGTAAACAGCTTCTTTACTTAGCATGATATTTTATAAACATGGTATATCTAAAATTATCAAACCTATAAACAGCATATTTGTGTAGCATATCAAGCATATGAAGTTACTGCTTACAGGCAACACAAATTGACTTGATAGTGAAAACCTAGTTTCCTACTGAAAACCTTTTTGTTCGCAAAATTGTACTTTCTTTATTAAAGCTAAGTTTTCTGAAGCTGTTGTTTTTTACCTGTAATAGCTAACAAAAAAACTGAAACAATCAATTCTAGTTGATTCATCAACTATATTTCCTCCCTATTGCTGCTTGGTGATATTGTATTAATTTTATAAGCAGAAATATGTGATAATTGCTTTAAAATGAAAACTCGGTATATATTATTCTTTATTAATACAGCTGCTAAAACTATATCACTTTTCATTGTATCTTTTGAAGCCTCAAGTAGTTTTGCTTAGAAACTAATTTCTTCTACCACTTCAGTACCAAGTATAATTATCCAGTATTTGAAGCTTTTCCTTCTTCACTCAGAATTTATACAGCTTGGTATTCTCTTTTTAAAGGAGATGAGAAACATGACTTTTAAGTTAAATTTTATAAATATGAGTAACAATTGAGTCAAAATTCACATTTAAAACTTCACTAACATTAATCTATACAGTAAAAATGTTTTGCATAAGTCTGTATCAGCCACTGTCAACAAATTCATATTTTTGCTTCACTGTGTACCACTTCCATTAGGTTTATTTATTATATCCAATTTTATACGTTATTCCTTGAAATATTACATACATATATACACAAACAATTATTTATCAAACACTGCTATTTGAAAAAGAAGATAATAAAATGATGATTTTATTAAGATTTTATTTTATATAATTATTTTTCATTATTGTTTTTAGAATTTGTATAGTTAGAATGCATAAATCCATAAAGTTAATATTATTTATTTAACTTCCCTACATAATGGATTTCATATTTCTCTGGGAGAATAAGCCAGAATCTAAGACTATGAACTAGAGATATCTTATATTAGCATTAAGGAATTAAATGTGATAGGGTAAAAGGTTTATGAATTAATAATTTAACTTTAGAAATTCCAAGTAAGCTATCAGTTAATTAATAATGTCAGTTATCTCTTTATTTTTCCACTGGAATGCTACTAAAAGATAAGTGTATTTCAAAAATATAAATTGGATCTCAAAAATGTAGTACCACAACTGGTAGTCAATCCAAAACAAGTCAAAGATCTACAGTTGGAATTGATGAAATCTGACATATTCCAACATTAGGGCACACACAGACAATGTAAAAGAACCATAATTAGGTGAGTTAAGTATAGCAACCTACTTGACTATGAACCAGAAAATTAAGAAGCTTTTGCAGCTTTGCAAGCCCTTTTTAAAGTTATTACATTTGTGAATAGCTAAGGGTGCTATGAGGAATATTGGGAAAAATGTGAATAAATTAGAGAATTTATGAAATTTCCACAGAATTCAAGAGAGTAGTTTCACAAAAATCTTTTGCATCATCAGTCAACATTTTCTTTGTTGTCATTGTTACTACCACTAGGTGTCATTTTTGAATTTATTACCAAACTTTGAAAATGAAACAAACTTAAAGACAGAATCAATTGGCAATATTTCAGAACTCGTATGAGATTTCTACTCTTTAAAATACAAATATTTTCTCCCAAATCACTAAATCTATTGGACCATTTAATTGCTTTCATAATTTTAAGTTCTTGATTTATTTCATGATTAATTGATCAAAAGTGTTCTACCACAGCTGATTTATCAGTCTGTTTGTACCTAATATTTAAAAATTTTCTTTCATTCTGGTTTCTAAATTATGTTTGGCTCTTCCAGTGTCAATCTGGCCACAATCTAAGCAATGAAATTGATGTTTTTTTTTTTTTTTTTTTTTTTTTTTTTAGAAATGTAGTAAATTTTTTATATTTATTCTAAGGAACCAAAGTTATACCAAATCCTTAAAAAAAATTTGAAAATGTTTATTAGCCCAAGGATGGTAAGTAAATATGTTAAAATTATAATTTTTTATTTTTTTTTAGGGATAGGAAGATGATTTACATTTCTTTGATATTTAAATTTTTCAATCTCCTTATGAAGGCCCAAGTTCGGTCCCAGGCAATTGCAAAGTGAGACAACACGGTAGTGGACAACATGGCGTTGGGGTGGGTTTTCTCCGGGACCTCCGGTTTCCCCTGCCATTATTCCACCAGTTGCTCCATTATCATCTTTCCATTCATCTACTTCCCTCACTCTCATTCCGGGGACCGAGCTAATCATCCATCCCTGGATTTCTCTCTTTGATCCTTAGTTGTGCCTCCCTCATCCAATGCCTAAAATGGCATAAGGGGTAGAGGACCATAAATGACTGTCCTACTCCAAGAAAATTTTTTATGTACAAAATCTTTATTAAAACCATTAATTAAAGCAGTATTAGTAATGTGTTTATATTCTCTATTAAATTCCTCCTTATTTAGGGATAAATTTATTAACCTATTAAACAAACTATCAAAAAGAAATTATGTGAAAAAGGGTTAAAAGTTTCATTTTTATGTAATTAATGTGAGTATATTTCCTATAAATACCAAAGTTTAGTTTGTTATTTCTTATCTTTAGATCTAGAAAAGAAGACAACCATTAATTTCAGTTACTAATGTGAATTTTATAACTTTATCTTGTAAATTTAGAAGTTTTAAAGCATCATTTATGTGTTTGTTTATTGCGACATATGTAGTATTTGTTGCTTCACTGATGTTAGCTTCTGTTTCTTTGCATATTAAGTGAGAGAAGTATTTTGCTTAGTTTGCTTAAAGCAGTATGATGCACCACGGTTCATTCAAAAACAAATCACCATCTAAGAATAAAGAAGTGTATAACATGTTTAATGGATATACTTTAGTTTCTAGATAAGAAATTTCTAGAAAAAGCTACTTTGTTTCTGTATTTTCTGCTGGTCTGTTCTTCATGTTTCTTGAATTCTCATAATCTAATGCATTGTTTTACACTGCACGTGCAGATTTGCACAAACACACGCACACAAACAAGCACATGCAAATCCAGTTATTTTGAAATTTTATGAAAAATTTCAAATCTTACCTTATAAATGCAAAGAATAACTGCAGTTTTCCAAATACCCAGATAAGACATTTTCAAAATTTATTCCACAATATTACATAATTTCTTGCAATGTTTAATATGCAGCTTGTCTTCTTCATATTCTGGTTTTGATTCTTTCTATCCACTTAAAGAGTTTAAGAAGGGGACATTCCAATAGTGAAATAAATATACTGTGACTTTGTGCTTTCGTGAAATTAAAAGTCCAGGTTACAAACACTAAAAATTTCTCTTTATTTCTGTAGAAACACACTTTGGTCAACCCGACAGTCCAGAATTACGTCACATACACAATAGAATTTGCAAGGTCATCAACCACGAACAAAGTTCACACAGCTGTCCACGCACACGAGTTCAATTAACAACTGTCCCCCAGCGGCGGGCTGCTGCTTCTTTATATAGCTTACTCACTATCCGGAATGTTCTCAAACAATCAGGACGGAGTTAGAAGAAAGACGAACTCTCTAGAAATCCGTCTCCCTCCCCCCACCATTTCGGCAAGGTCTTTTCTCCGCACTGCACTGTCCATCTCTTTGAGTGCCTAGGCCGCGCCGTCTCATCTCAACAATGTGTTTGCGACACTACATACTGTCGTAAGCGCATTGTTGATTCGAGGCGGCATATGCAACGAGTTCAAAGAGACGGGCAGTGCAGTGCAGAGATAAAACCTCGCCAAAACGAAGGGGGGAAGGAGACGGATTTCTAGAGAGTTCATCTTTCTTCTAGCACTGTCTTGATTGTTTGAGAACATTCCGGATAGTGAGTAAGCTATATAAAGGGAGCTGCCACCTGCCAGAGTGTGTCAGTCGGTAATTGGACGCGGGCGTGTGAACAGCTGTGTGAGCTGTGTTTGTGGTCGATGACCTTGCAAGTAGTATTGTGTATATGACATAATTCTGGACTGTCAGATTGATTTCTACGGAAATAAAGAGCAATTTTTGGTGTTTGTAACCTGGACTATTAATTTCACGAACCCACAGTCACAATGCCAAGCAAGGATGCTATACTAATCTGAGCACTGAGCTCATTGCTTAGTGTGCAATTAAACTAAGTTGTGCTTTATATTGTAATAAGCTGAAACACTAACAATACTAAAGTATCCAACTTAGTTACTCATTTGTTAGTATATCTTTTGTTTACTTAGGAATCTGGCAGAGCATCAGTGCATAAATTGCTGCTGCTAGCTTAAGGCCTGTGTTCTTTAAATTTATAGTTTCTTTAATGTTTAAAGGTTCTTACTTTATAAAGAATTGTGAAACTTAAATAGCTAATGATGTTATGATTTGTGATGTTGAATTTCAATTACTTCTGAATTATTAAAATTAGGCAAATGAGTCAACCTAGTATACACTTCTCTCCACTTACGAGTTTTTACATGAAAAACATTTGTGTATACAAGGTTTATTTATTTGCCTAATTTTAATAACAATGGCGCTCCACTTCCCGAAATACTTCTAACGGTCAACTAAATATTTGAGATTAGCGTTCTTATTTAAATAAAATAAGCAATCCCTCTTACAGTTCAACTTAGAGAAAAGGTTAGCTTCAGTTTTACTTACTGTTATAAGTAAGTTATTTATTCACCATAGAAATTGATGCAATTTTTTGTTTCATCAAGAAAGAAAAAACAAGAAAATTATATAAAAATTATTTGTGGTTGGTTTATTGACACTCGTCACTTACTTTTTCATATATTTATGAGAGACTAGTTTCAAAGGCCCTGGCCTCCATTTTCAATCTCTTTCCAACTCAATAAACCAACCACAAATAATTTTTATATTAATTTTGATGTCACTGTTACTAAATTCCTCCAAACACACATCAAGAAAATTATATTTTACTGACTGGCGGACGGACGGGCGGGCGAACCTACATACCTACATACTTCCTGCCTGCCTAGTTACCTACCTACCTACCTACCTAGTTACTTATTTTGTTTTTTATTTATTTGTCAATAGACTGCAAAGCAGTTTCTGACATTGCCAATTACAATCTAAAAGTTTACAATTATAGGATATAGAGCAAAATATAAACAGTATAAAAACATTTATACTATTTACAAGATACTGCATACAACTAGCATTTAGAGTAAGTTTTGCAATGTAACCATGTGGTTGAGTATCATTTAAATACATCTGTTTATTCATACACTGTTTACAATCAATTTAATCCATTTAAAATCAGTCTAAATGATCATATTAGGAGGAAATGCCCACAAATACCTCATTTGCAGAGTAGTGTTTGTGCTTCATTAGCATAGTTTTTATTTTTTTCCTATATTGATGTGTATTGCATTCAGTTAATCCCCATACTTAGTTTGTTATATAATTTTATGCCCAAATGGTCTATGGATTTTAAATTTTTTGAAGTTCTTTGACTAGAAAGATGGATATGTTTTGTTGTGCTTGTAAAGTGACTGTGGTATTCCCTGTTCATTTTAAAATCACCTATGTTCTTATGTATAAAGTATAAAGTATATGTATAAAGTATATTCAATTTTTGAAAAAGTGGTTGACTAGGTGTGTAGTGTGGCACACCAAATATAATTCGAAATATTTTCTTTTGTAGTTTAAATATTATTTGTAAATTGTTGTTGTTAGAACCCCTGAATGGCATGGTATAGGAGAGAATTGATTATACATAGCCACAATATATAGTTTTAATGCCGTATTTGTGACTGTTACTTAGACATCTAACAGCGAATATTAATTTACGTAGTTTTGCAGACAGATAAGTTGTATGATCCTTCCATTTTAGCTTTGAATCAATCATAACACCTAGGAATTTTGTATTATTTACTTCGTAAATAGGATTATTGTAAATTGAAATACTGGATGTTGCATTAACAGATGTAACGCTAAAATTTAGAAACAAAGTTTCATTGGAATTTGGGGTCGTTGGTTGGAATTTAGCCAATTTTCAAGTTCACCAATCATGGTGCTTACCTGACATTTAGTTGTATCATGCAAGGGATAATATTTTTTGCATTTGTGTTAAGCAAGTTCAACCCAGAGCAAAGAATAACATGCATCTTATTATTTCTGAAACATACAGGATGTTTCAGAAATACTTTTACAAACTTCAGGTATAGATTCTTCACACCAAAAAAAAAAAAAAAAAAAAAAAAAAAAAAAATGGAAAAAAGTTCATATGAACATACATTCCATAATCCTTCGTTTTTGCATTATTCCTGTCACAATAAAAGTGTGACTTCAATGGCCTTCGGGGTCCAACCTCAAAACTTAATTTCTCTATGCACTCATAGAAGGCTTTGACCTATTGTAGTACATATTGTCACCCGATCGTTGGAACACCCTATAGAACCAGCTGAGAGCGGGCAAGCAGGGGTGGTCGGTGTTAGCCACGCCCCCCCTCGTTTGTCTTATAGTGGTGACAAGGGGCGGCTGGGAGACAAAAAACATCACTGCGCCGTCTCTTTCTGTTCCACCTGTGTTCTCGAACTTACGGGATATTTCATCTAATCTAGAACATTCTCGATCCCCCAGCTGACCCTATATAAGCAACACGCCGGGCAGTAAGTGTGTCAGTCAGTTAGTCAGAGTTCTTGGCAAGCAGTGTAAGAGTGCAGTTTACGACGAGAAGACTGTGTACGTGCATCCGAGTATTGTATGTAATTACGAATGCAAGTGAAATTGTAACGGACGAACTGGTGAATCGTAATTGTGTGCATTACGTAATTCTGTGTAATTGGCAACTGTTTAACTGTAAGTCGAAAGAAATAAAGAGCATTTTTGAGTGGTGAAACTGGACTTTTCATTTCACGAGCCCACAAAGTCACACTGGTGTCAGGAAGCGGGACAACAACATCACCGAACATTACAACCATGGACGCGGCATTGGAAAAGATTTTGGAGAAGATGATGGAAATGAACGCGGAACTGACAGAAATGAAGACGGCCAACGGCAACATCACCGAGAAGATGGAAGAAATGAAGGCCGGGTTAACCACAGAAATGAGAGCCGCGAACGGCAGTCTGGCCACGGAAATGAAGGCGGCGAACGAAGCTCTCGCCGCAAGGTTTGAAGAACAGTTGGCCGGCGTGAGGGATAACGTGACGGAGCTGGGCAAGTGGATGGGCCAAGTGGACGAGCGCGTCGCGGACCTGGCGAACCGCTTCAATGACCTGGAGGAAAAGGCCGACAATAACGAAAAGTCCCTGAACGCCATGGTTGAAGACGTCGAAGACCTCGCGAACCGCGTAAACAGCCTGGAGGGAAAGGCCGACAGCAGCGTCAAGTCCCTGAACGCCATGGTGGAGGACGTCGTCGGCAGGAAGCTGAAGGATTTGAAGGCCGACGCGCCTGGACGCGACACAACATCTGCGCGCGTCAAACCTCCCAAGTATGACGGCGCGTCAACGTTTGAAGTCTTCCGCCGCCAGTTCGACTCAGTGGCCAGGCGCAACAGATGGTAACCGGAGGAGGAGGCCACACAGTTAATAGCCAGCCTCCAGGGACGGGCCGCGGAAGTCCTAAACGCGGCGCAGACGACGGCGGCGCCCAAGGACATCTGGGAGGCCCTGGAGAATCGCTTCGGGAACCACCGCTTAGCCGCAGCATACCGAAGCCAGCTAAAGGCAAGGTCGCAGCAGCCGGGGGAGACGCTGCAGGAGTTCGCCATAGCGATCGAGCAGCTGGCTAGCAAGGCCTAGGTTGACCTGCCACTGGAGTTCGTATCCCGGGAAGCCGCCTACAATTTTGTCGACGAGGTACGGGACACAGAGATTCGTCAGCGCCTAATGCTCGGCGAATATAAAACCATCCACGAGGCGCTGACAGCGGCATTAAGGATGGAGGCGGCCAAAGTAACATCTATCCCGACGTCGAGAACGAGGAGTGTCCGCTACGCCGGAGACAGAAGACCAGCTGAGGGACGCCGGCGAACACCTAGTGGCCTGTGTTGGGGGTGTGGACAGCCCGGACACCTGCAGAGAGACTGCCCACACCAGGAAGAGCAGCCGGAAAACGAGTAAGGGCCGTCGTGGAGAGGGGCACGTCGGCGCCATCACCACCATCCCCTCGAGTGACACTGCGCGCCGTCAGCCGGCGTATGGATGACAGCCTCATCGCGGACGGTTGGGTAAGAGGAAAGCCGTGCCACGTGCTGGTGGACACCGGGGCGGCCGTGACCATCATCAGACCTGACGTGTCGAACGGTTTGCCGACAAGGAAGCCGAGCCGACCATACCAGCTTGTCACGGCATCGGGCGACACCTTGCCTGTGGAGAAGGAGGCCCTGCTGGAGCTGACCTTGGGGCGGAGTGCCGTGCGTCTGTGGGTGTAGGTCGCGAAGGTGGCTGAGGTGATCCTGGGACTGGATGCCCTCAGGAGCCATGAGGCGACGGTCGGCGTCGGCAAGAAGGTCCTGCGGCTTAACGGAGAAGAGGTTATACTCCGTCAACCCGAAGAGCGCCTTGGAATTTGCAGGGTCGTCTTGGACGAAGACGTGGTTGTCCCCGTGAGGAGCGAGGTGGTGGTGACGGCGCGACTGGAGGGCCAGAGAACCAGGAACATGATGCTGGACCAGAAGACGCCTGTACACGGACTGTGTGTAGCCAGGGCATTGCTGCCGTGCCGAGAGGAGGTGCCAGTGAGACTGCTAAATCCAACGGACACCGATCACGAGGTCCAGGCCGGGACGGAGTTGGGAACGTGCGAGCCCGTGGTAAGCGTAACAGCAATCGACAAGACACAGGAGCAGGCGCTGAAGCAACACCTGGGGCCCCGGCTAGAAGGCTTACTGGAGAGTGCGGCCGACCACCTGACCACAGAACAGCTGGAGAAGGTTCGACAACTGCTAAGACGGTATCAGCGCGTCTTCAGCCAAGGTGATAGTGACTACGGCCGCACGGACAAAGTGCTTCACCGCATCGACACCGGGGACGCCCGGCCTATTCGGCAACCACATAGGCGCGTTCCGCTGGCGAAGCAAGAGGCGGCACGATACATGCTGGGGGACATGAGATCCAGGGGAGTGATTGAAGAGTCTGACAGCCCTTGGTGTTCGCCTGTAGTCTTGGTGACGAAGAAGAACGGCGAGCTGCGCTTCTGCGTAGACTACAGAAAGCTGAACGCTGTCACCCAGAAGGACTGTTTTCCCTTACCCCGGATTGACGACACCCTGGACACGCTAGCTGGTGCACAGTGATTCTCGACCCTGTACCTGAAGTTGGGCTACTGGCAGGTAGCTCTAGACCCGAGAGACAAGGAGAAGACCGCATTCTCGACGGGCCAAGGGCTCTGGCAGTTCACGGTTATGCCCTTTGGACTCTGCAACGCACCAGCTACCTTCCAGCGCCTCATGGAATCAGTGATGAGAAGGCTGACTTACGATGCCTGCCTGCTATACCTCGACGACATCATCATCGTCGGGAAGACTTTTGAAGATCACCTCGAGAATCTGAGTAAGGTGCTACACAAACTGCAGGCGACCAACTTGAAGCTGAACGCGAAGAAGTGCCAGCTCTTCCGCAAGGAAGTTAACTACTTGGGCCACATAGTCTCAGCCACCGGAGTGGCCACAGACCCGGAGAAGACAAAGGCCGTGGGAGATTGGCCTCGCCCGAGGGATAAGAAAGAGCTGCGCAGTTTCCTGGGGCTGTGCAGTTATTACCGCCGCTTCATAAAGGGGTTCTCCAGCATCGCCAAACCCCTCACCCGCCTGACAGCGGAACACCGGCCTTATGTGTGGACGGAGGACGCCGAAAACGCTTTCCAGCACCTGAAGGAAACCCTGTGCAGTGCTCCAATTTTGGGTTTCCCACAACTGGGTGGCGCCTTCATTGTGGACACCGACGTCAGCGACCATTGCATTGGAGGTGTCCTATCGCAGATCCAGGACGGCCATGAGCGGGTGATAGCCTACTACAGCAAGACGCTATCCAAGGCAGAGAAGAACTACTGCGTCACCCGACGGGAGTTACTGGCGGTAGTAAAGACATTGGAGCACTTCCACAAGTACCTGTACGGTCAGCCATTCCACCTGAGGACTGACCATTCCGCCCTAACCTGGCTATTGAGCTTTAAGAACCTGGAAGGCCAGACAGCACGTTGGGTCCAGAGGCTGCAGGAGTACGACTTCACTTCGGAACATCGTAGAGGGAAGAGCCTCGGTAACGCTGACGCCATGTCCCGAAGACCCTGTCCAGAAGAGTGCGGCCAGTGTACAAGAGTGGAGGCGAAGGAGCGTGCCGCAGCAGTCCGAGTAGTCACGGCAGTGCCTGCGGATGGCTGGGATAGCGCAGGCCTGAGGAGGGAGCAGCTGGCGGACGCAGACTTGGGGCCACTCTTGAGGGAAGTGGAGGCAGGGACGAGACCAACCTGGGAGGACATCGCACCGAGGAGCGCCAACTACAAGTCGTACAGGGCCCAATGGGACTTGTTGAAGACCAGAGAGGGCGTGCTGTTCCGGGTATGGGAGTCACCCGATGGGAAGACGCAGAGAGAACAGTTGGTACTTCCCCGGAGTAAGGTCCCGGAAGTCTTGGAGGAAGTGCAAGTACTTCGGGAGGACACCTGGGAGCGAACCGAACGATCGACAAACTTCGGCAGCGCTACTACTGGCTGAGACTCCGAGCAGATGCTGAGAGATGGTGCCGTCAGTGTCACGTGTGCGCGGCGAGTCGTGGCCCCCAGACTAGGAGCCGGGGTCGCATGCAGCAGTACAACGTCGGAGCGCCATTCGAACGGATCGCCGTTGACATTGCTGGACCGTTCCCAGTTTCTGACCGAGGCAACAAGTACCTAATGGTGGTCGTGGACTACTTCATCAAGTGGCCGGAGGTGTATGCCATCCCAAACCAAGAGGCAAAGACAATCACAGACTGCCTCGTGGAGCAAGTATTCTGTCGATTTGGGGTGCCGTTAGAGCTACACAGTGACCAGGGTACCAACTTTGAGTCCAACCTATTGAAGGAGGCACTACAAAGGCTTGGGGTGAACAAGACTGGCACTACGCCGCTACATCCCCAATCGGATGGCATGGTCGAAAGGTACATCAAGACCTTAGAGGAACACCTGAGGAAGGTCGTGGCCAGCCATCAGCGAGACTGGGACGTCAAGATGCCACTGTTCTTGCTGGCCTACCGCTCGTCTACACACGACACAACTGGGATGACGCCAGCCAGCTTAATGTTCGGCCGAGAGTTACGCCTCCCTTGTGACCTGGCTTTTGGAAGCCCTCCGGAAGCGAGACAGCCAGCGACCGAGTATGTGGAGAACTTGGTGGACCATCTCCACGACATGCACGAGATGGCTCGCCAGAACATCCAGAAGGCGAGCGACCGCATGAAGACCAGGTATGACAGGCAAGCCAACAGCCAAGGCTTCCAGCAAGGTAACCTGGTCTGGTTGTACCGTCCTACCCGGACCAAGGGACGCTGCCCGAAGCTCCAGCAGCCATGGCAAGGACCGTACCGGGTGGTGAAGAGGATTAACGACGTGGTCTACCGCATCCAGAAGGTTCCCCGAGGGAAGATGTTGGTGGTACACCTGGATCGCCTGGCACGCTACGATGGTGCTGTTCGGGACGACCAGCTTTGGGGAGGGAGCAGTGTCACCCGATTGTTGGAACATCCTATAGAACCAGCTGAGGGCGGGCAAGCAGGGGAGGTCGATGTTAGCCACGCCCCCCCTCGTTTGTCTTATAGTGGTGTCAAGGGGCGGCTGGGAGACAAAAAACATCACTGCGCTGTCTCTTTCTGTTCCACCTGTGTTCTCGAACTTACGGGATATTTCATCTAATCTAGAACATTGTGGATCCCCCAGCTGACCCTATATAAGCAACACGCCGGGCAGTAAGTGTGTCAGTCAGTTGGTCAGAGTTCTTGGCGAGCGGTGTAAGAGTGCAGTTTACGACGAGAAGTCTGCATACGTGCATCGGAGTATTGTATGTAATTACGAATGCAAGTGAAATTGTAACGGACGAACTGGTGAATCGTAATTGTGTGCATTACGTAATTCTGTGTAATTGGCAAGTGTTTAACTGTAAGTCGAAAGAAATAAAGAGCATTTTTGAGTGGTGAAATTGGACTTTTCATTTCACGAGCCCACAAAGTCACAATATGGTAGATGGCGATGGAGACATGTTTACATTTGTCATTTGTTATCAGTCTGTTTTCAATGTTCCAATGCCCACCTCGGTAGTGTAGATGGTAGTGAGTCTGCCTCACGTTCTAGAGGTCCCAAGTTTGAATCTCGGTCAGGGTGAGTTGCCTGGATAAGGTTTTTCTGGGGTTTTCCCCTATCCTGATAGACGAATGCCAGGTAACTCTAAGTTTCATGGACCCCAGACTCATTTTAGAATCATTTCACCCATTTCATTCATCGTTTGATATGACTTAACATTGGAGGACGTTGCAAAAAAAAAAAACAAAAAAAAACGTTCCAACAGTGTATATGTAGTGAGTAAACTGCACGTGTTTTGTTCCACCATGGTTGGATGTTCATTTTTGAACAGGCAGACATGATTTTTATGTAGGGTCCTGCAGACCAAAAGCAACCGAGTCATCCAATCTTTGTCGCTGTTTATCGTCAGCTTGCTGAGACAGGAACTGTTGCACCATGGACTATTGATCGAGGAAGACCAAGAGTTGTTTGTACACCAGAACACAAAGAACAGATGTTTAAGTGTGTCGAAGATGATCCAGGTATCAGACAATTGGCTGTGCCATCTGGTACATCACACTTGACAGCATGAAGGGTACTAAAAGAGCACCTCCTGTATCCATATCATAAATGTGTGCAGGGCCTTTTGCCTGCTGATTATCCACCACAGAATAACTTTTGCCGATGGTTTGAGGAGAAACAGCCAATCCATTGTTCGTCTTGTCGGTTTTGTTTACAGACGAGGCAACATTTGGGAGAGATGGAATTACTAATTTCCACAATGTACACATATGGGCAGATTGTAATCCTCATGTTGTACTTCAGGCTAGACATCAGCAACAGTTTAGTCTGAATGAGTGGGCTGGCATTGTAGGTGACTGTCTGGTAGGTCCACATGTTTTACCAGCATGTCTTACTGGTGCTCTCTGCAGGGTTTCTATCCAGCACACTCTTCCTGACCTACTTCACAAAATTTTGCCCCTGTGAATAAGAAAAAAAAACATGTGGTTTATGCTTGATGGATCTCGTGCACATTTTATTCGCATTATCCGAGATGCACTGACTGGCATCTACCATAACCGATGGATAGGCAGAGGAGGACCAGTTCCATGACCTGCACGTTCTCCCAAGCTCAATCTTGTGGATTTTTACCTCTGGGGGCATCTTAAATCATTGGTTTATGGAGCTGCCATCCTGGATGCAGAAACACTTCGTCAACATGTCGTGGAAGCCTGCAAAACCATTCACTACCATCCCAGAGTTTCTGAAAGAGTGTGACATTCCATAATTTGACAAGTAAGGCATGCATAGAAGCAGGAGGAGGACATTTCAAGCATTTATTAAGAGTTTTGTGTGTTATAAGTGTACCACTATTTTGAACACCACCTAACAAGAAAACAAAGGATTATGGGTTACTAGATGGAAATAGTATGGATATTGTTAATAGGAGGCAATTCTGTATAGAGATTAATGGAGCAACAACAATACTATTTGTGTTTAAGTAATCATTTCAGCAGACAGAAATAATTTTTGTGCAGTTTTCATGACATAATTCAAGTACAGTGCGATTAAAGCAGGTCTGAAGTACATACAGCACCTTTGTTTTATAGCATAGCCACAAACTGTGTTTGTGTGGATTCTATGCACTACAGTGCTGGTGAACCATGCATACACACAGTCTCTGGCCTTACCATAAAATGAAGGCACTGTAGTATATGACAGTGCAGCACCTGATCCATATTCTTTATTAACCTTGTTTTATTACCATTTCACCAGAGTTCAGTATTTTTATTTTATATAAACTATGCTGTAGTTCTAGCATTACAACTAAACCTCACATTATATACTGTTTATATGATGCAAACAGTTGCAAGATTGGATAGAGTCAACATGAAAAATTCAATGCCATGGCCGGGATTTGAACCACGGATCTCCTGGTTTCCATCCAATCGCTCTTAACCTTTGAGCTACCATGGCCAGTGTGCCGTCCTGACATTAAATTCTCCATTTGACTCGTATATTTCCCCGGTAGACCACTAGGAGCTCTCACATCCGAGATACACCATTTGTGGCAACTTACTATCGTAAGTACTTGAGTCCCAGGCTTCATCATTTAACTCTTATTATTTTAGTTAATTGATGGAAATTAATCATTTTTCCACACTAGCCATTTATAGGCTAAGGTTTTTGATGGATAGAGTCAATATGCAAAATTCAATGCCATGGCCGGGATTTGAACCACGGATCTCCTGGTTTCAGTCCAATCGCTCTTAACTTTTGAGCTACCATGGCCAACGTGCCATCCTGACATTAAATTCTCCATGTATCTAGGATGTGAGAGCTCCTAGTGGTCTACCGGGGAAATATAAGAGTCAAACGGAGAATGTAATGTCAGGACGGCATGTTGGCCATGGTAGCTCAAAGGTTAAGAGCGATTGGATGGAAACCAGGAGATCCGTGATTCAAATCCCGGCCATGGCGTTGAATTTTCATGTTGACTCTATCCATCAAAAACCTTAGCCTATAAACTGCTAGTGTGGAGAAATGATTAATTTCCATCAATTAACTGAAAAAAGTTGCAAGATTAATTGTTGGACAACATGACTTAAGTTATGTTGTATTTTTCTTAAAAGTTGTCTTTCTTTCTCTTTTACTGAATTTTTAAATAAAATGAGAAAGCATTGTTCTTACGCATATTTCGTTGAAATTATTTACTTAATTTTACTGCATTTCTCTAATTGTTATTTTATGTTATTTGATTTTATTTCCATTCTATGCTGATATTTAAAAGCCTATGATACCTTACTTCAAGTATGAATTTATAAAAATTTAAGTTAATTATTTTCCTTCATTCTGTCAAATGAAAAATATGACTTGTTTCAGTTATACAGAGGTAGTTATTTTTTAATAAGTTGGTTTAAGATTACAAAAAAACATTTTCATGAAAGTTAAATAATATCTACAAGCAAGGGTTAAATATTTCTGTAGTGCAGTATTAACATATCTGAAAATATCTTAAATTTAGTGCTGCACAATAATACAGCTGTTAAACTTGCCTCTCAAATACAGATTTTCTTGCCCACCTGTGTGTAAAGCATGGTTACCTAACATCTGTGTTTTCCACAAATATTTTTTCTAAAATCCATTAAACATAAAAAAGAAAGGCTATGAAGTTTTTCATTGTGTTAAATATTTCTCTGATTAAAGGATGGCATCTATTACTCCTCCACCCAATATTCTGTCTAGCAAGCTTCCAAAGGCATCTAAACCATCTTAGTACCATAACCCAAAATCAAATTATTATTGTTACTACTTTGCTATCAAACTAGCCAAATGCTTGGATTACTTTCCATAAAATCGTTGTAGAACTGTTCTAATTTGCACTACTGAAATGCAGGGCTAAGTTTAGAAATTGAGTTAGTATCACAAGCATGTTTTAAACCATGAACCTTTGACTTTGTGTACCAAAATTCTAACATTAATCTACTGTGGCTTATATCATGCCAGTTCTACTTCATGGAAGAACTTTGGCATAGAAAGCCAATTTAATGTTGTATAAACATGAACAAAATCTTGGCCTTGTATTGAATTTCTCAATTTTTATTCCATTAACCTTATTTAACCTTTTGATTCCATTTAACCTTATTTTAACTTGTAGTTCAGTGTCTCTATGCTTCTTTCAATTTTTATACTTTGTTTGATTCCATTATTCGTATTTATGTTAAGTACCTAAAGTTAATGTGAATAATGATTCTATGATTTTAGTTAATTGATGGAAATTAATCATTTCTTCACACTAGCCATATATAGGCTAAGGTTTTTGTTCATAAACAATTATTTTATATATATTTTATATATACCATATAATTATTTTATATATATACCATAACTGGATAACCTTGATAATAGGTCATTCACTATTTCTTAGTTACAATTGAGTATTCTGCAATAAAAGTTTTAATCAAAACAGGGCAGTTATTAATTTTAATGTTGTAGTTATAGGTAGAATCTTAAGTACCTATTTTAATATTATATAAACATTTATGCTCAACTTTAATGCTTTTTTTTTTCTATGTTGGAGCAAGTGTATTGAATTATGAGAATGCAGTGTAATACGTGTGCTTATGTATGATAAAACCTTTTTCTCTAGTTCCCTGTTGGGAAAATTAGATGCAGTGAGTTTATAAAATATATCAGTCTTTTCTCTTTAAATTATATTTTGAACACATTTCACTTAGTCGCTCAATCGCTGCTCAGGAATATTTTTTTTATTTATTTATTTTATTTTACATTCTGAATACATAATAAATTGAAAACACATTTCTTTTATTCAGGTATCACCGACCAATTCAATAGACTACTTGCCTTACAATTCAATTCAGCGTGCTGTTACTGAGGGTATGAACCATATTACTAGCATGACAAAGAGCACAATAATGCCACACATTGCAAGGTGAGTTTTCATTAGGTACCTATCTTATCAGTTAATTTCACACTAAATTTCATTTTATAATTAATACCAATAATACCAATCAATACAGAGTCTGCAAATATAATTTTCATTGGTTTCTTCTTATTGAGAAACAGTTAAGTTTCTTTTAAAACATATTTTGAGGGTTATTCAAATATAAACAGTAATTGTTGCATATTACAAAGTAAGCATTTCTGAGTGTGACAGTGGAGTGGGAGGTCGAAGGTCAATCTGTTAGGAAGGGGGAACTAGGTTGGTTATTTACTCCACTAGGTTCTGGCATCAGGCAGCCATGAGCAAGCAGTAGGTTCCTTCGTCTGTTGCACAACACATAGGACTTTTCCAGCCGAGTGGCATGTTTTGGCCTTCACTGGGCAGGCTTCATCCTTTCGTCACCACTCTTTACTCATCATTTTGGATTCTGAAGTATGAAGATGAACCCACGTGTCATCACATGCAGCAATGTGCCTGAAAAAATACTCCACTTCTTGCCAGAATTGATTCAGAAGTCTCTCATAGATCTTCAATTTGCTGCTCAGTTAACAACCTTGGAACCCATCGAGCACTAATTTTTCTAGTAATGCTATGAGTACTACCAATGCTCAAACCCCCTTCTGATGCAATTTTTTGAACAATGGAGCAGCGATTGTCTTCAATAAGCTCTCGAACGGCATGGATGTTGTCACTTGTGAGCCTCAATCTTGGGTGTTGAGCATGATTTTCATTTTCCACAAATCCTCGGCCACCCTTAAATAGTCTGGCCCAAGTAAACACTCGTCATTGTACCCTTAAACAAGTTGAAATTTCCAAAGGTTTAACCCTTTCATTGGTTAAAATCTTTATTATGCGTTGCTCACTTATGGCTGTACTGATGCTGGAACCTAGCGGAGTAGCTAACCAAGCCAGTTCTTCCTTCTTAACACACTGACTTTTGACCTCCACAATCTGCTGTCACACTCAGAACTGCTTACTCTGTGATATACAACAATTAACATCTATATTTGAATCACCTTCATAAGTACTTCAAATTGAATTTTTGATACTCTAGCTTTACTAGTTTATAATAAACACAACATTCAGCTTAAAAATTCAAGGCATTCTTAGTGCAGTATTAGTACACTTTAATGAGTTATTTTGTTATATTTGTATCAAAAGCTATTCTTTTGGCTTATGCAGGTTTGTAACATACTTAAGATAATTTTGAAAATGTTTTACATAGCTTTGTGAATAGGAAGGGATTGAACCATAGAATTTGGTATGTGTAGTCTACACACTCTGATGGAATAGCTATTTGACTATTAAGCTTCACATTTCCTGTCATATCATTGAAAATGCCGTGGCACTTTGAACCTTACATTTAAATATTTGGCTTAAACATCTTTTCATATGTTCAAAGCAAATATATCAACCCTTAACTTGTTGACATAATGGTATATTAATCCCTTAAGATTTCTTAAGATTTTTACTATTTATTGACAAAAGTCAATGCCATTTGCTGGTATAAGTACTGTAGTGATGCATGTAGGAAGAAATAAGATAAAGTATCTTCATTCCCTGAGGAGGTTATGGGAGAAATGTATAATATTGTAATGATAGCAAAACATTTCTCTAAGGCATATATTGTAGTAAATAGTGTAATAAATAAAAAAAAAGGATGTAGCTATTAGTTACATAAATAATATAAATGCCAATATAAGGTGGGCATGTGAAAAGCTAGGTGTATTGTTCTTTGACATCAATAAGTATTGATAGTGTAAATGTTGATTTGTAAATGTGGTTGCTTCCTTAATGGTTTTCTTTAGTTTAGCTTTTCTAATTTTCTTCAACACCAGACTTTTGTTGTATCCATTTTCTTCTGCTATGTGTAGTATTGCATTTTGTTCTTTGAAATATTCATCTTTTTCCATGGGTAAGGCTGTTTATTATTGCATGCTTATGTATAATTGCATTGTAGCTATTATTTTTTATGTAATTTTCTGAATGTGTTGGTTTCCTGTAAATTCCAAATTTTATTTTTGTGTTGTTCCTGATGATATTGTCACCCAATTATTGGAAGGCAGGACCAAGTGGCAACTGGGTGGGGGATAGGAAGCATTCAGACCACGTCTATCCATTTATCTTTGTGGCGCTCACTGAGGGGATGGTTAGAAAAGTATCATGAGCCACTGTACCGTCTCTTTCCCCTTCCCCTGACATCTGGAACAATCGGGATGATTGTCCCGAGCCACGAAGCTTCGATATGCAGCGATCTGCCTATATAAGCGACGCGTTGGACAACTCAGGCCAGTCCTCAGTCCTTAGTTTTTAGTCAGCTCTAGAGCGAGTTGTCGCTGAATAGGGAGTGCACTGTTACGTAATTGTGAGTGTTGCGTAATTGTGTCACGTAACTGTGTGTGATACGTGTACCAACTGTAATTTGGTGGAAATAAAGAACTATTTGTATTTATGCAACTTGGACTTTTAATTCTTCGAACCCACAAAGTCACAACTGGATGTCAGGAAGCGGGATATTACCACCATGGAAGCTGCATTAGAAAAGATCCTACAGAAAATTGAAGAAATGAAGACGGCGAATGACAACCTCGCTGCGAAAACAGAAGCGGCAAATAACAACCCGGCCGCAGAGTTGAAACAAATGAAGACGGCTAACGACAACATCACCGAGAAGATGGAAGAAATGAAAGCCGAATTAACAGGGAAGACGGAAGCGGCAAATAGCGACCTGGCCGCAAAGTTGGAGACGACAAATCACAATCTGACTGCAAAGATGGCCGAACTGACCACGGAAATGAAGGCTGCGAAGGAGGCCCTCGCCGAAAAATTTGAAGAGCAATTGACCGGCGTGAGGGATGACATCACGGAGCTGGGCAAGCGGATGGGTCAAGTGGACGAGCGCATTAACGACCTAGAGGGAAAGGCCGACAATAACATCAAATGCCTCGAAGATCTGGCAAACCGCGTTACCAAACTGGAGGGAAAGGCCAACAGCAACACAAAGTCCCTGAACGCCATGGTGGAGGACGTCGTCGGCAGGAGGTTGAAGGGTTTGAAAGCCGACGCGCCGGGACGCGACACAATATCTGCGCGCGTCAAACCTCCCAAGTACGATGGCGCGTCAAAGTTCGAGGTCTTCCGCCGCCAGTTCGACACGGTGGCCAGGCATAACAAGCGGTCACCGGAGGAAGAGACAGCACAGCTAATAGCCAGCCTCCAGGGACAGACCGCGGAAGTCCTAAACGCGGTCCAGACAGCAGTGGCTCCCAAGGATATCTGGGAGGCCCTGGAAAACCGGTTCGGGAACCACCGCCTAGCCGCAGCCTACCGCAGTCAGCTTAAGACAAGGTCGCAACAGCCAGGGGAGACGCTGCAGGATTTCGCCCTGGCGATTGAGCAGCTAGCTAGCAAGACCTTGGTTAACCTTCCGCCGGAGTTCTTATCCCGGGAAGCCGCCTACGCCTTTGTCGACGGGGTACGAGACACCGAGATACGTCAGCACCTAATGCTCGGCGACTACAAAACCATCCACGAGGCACTGACGCCAGCATTGAGGATGGAGGCGGCCAAGGTGACGGCTACCCCGACGTCGAAAACGAGGAGTGTCCGCTACACTGGAGACAGAAGGCCAGACGAGGGACGCCGGCGAAGACCTAGTGGCGTGTGTTGGGGGTGTGGACAGACGGGACACAGAGAGGGACTGCAGACACCAGGAAGAGCAGCCGGAAAAACGAATAAGGCCCGGCGTAGCGAGAAGCACGTCAGCGCCGTCCACACCATCTCCTTGAGTGACACTGCGCGCCGTCAGCCGGCGGATATATGACAGCCTCATCGCGGATGGTTGGGTCAGAAGGAAGACGTGCCGCGTGCTGGTGGACACCGGGGCAGCCGTGTCCATCATCAGACCCGACAAAGCCAAAGGTTTGCCGCCGAGAAAGCCGAGCCAACCATACTAGCTGATGACGGCATTGGGCGACACCTTGCCTGTGGAGAAGAAGGTCCTCCTGAAGCTGGCCTTGGGACGGAGTGCTGTGCGTCTGTGGGTGTTCGTCGCGAAGGTGGCTGAGGAGGTGATTCTGGGACTGGATGCCCTCAGGAGCCACGAGGCGACGGTCGACGTCGCCAGGAAGGTCCTGCGGCTCAACGGAGAATAGTTTATACTCCGTTCAACCCGAAGAGCGCCTTGGAATCTGCAGGGTCGTCTTGAACGAAGACGTGGTTGTCCCCGCGAGGAGCGAGGTGGTGGTGACGGCGCGACTGGAAGGCCAGAGAACAAGGAAAATGATGCTGGAACAGAAGACGCCTGTACACGGACTATGTGTAGCCAGGGCATTGCTACCGTGCCGAGAGAAGGTGCCAGTGAGACTGCTAAATCCAACGGACACCGATCACGACGTCCAGGCCGGGACGGAGCTGGGAACGTGCGAGCTCGTGGTAAGCGTAACACCAATCGACAAGACACACGAGCTGCTGCCGACGCAACATCTGGGACCCCGGCTACTGGAGAGGGCGGCCAACCACCTGACCGCAGAGCAGCTGGAGAAAGTTCGACAACTGCTGAGACGATACCAGCGCGTCATCAGCCGAGGTAACAGTTACTCCGGTCGCACGGACAATGTTCCTCACCGCATCGACAACGGAGACGCCCGGCTTATTCGGCAACAACCTAGACGCTTTCCGCTGGCAAAACAAGCGGCGATACGAGACATACTGGTAGACATGAGATCCAGGGGAGTAATAGAAGAGCGTGACAGCCCTTGGTGTTCCCCCGTAGTCTTGGTGACAAAGAAGAACCGTGAGCTACGCTTCTGCGTAGACTACAGGAAGTTGAACGCTGTCACCCGGAAGGACTGTTTCCCCTTACCCTGGATTGACGACACCCTGGACACGCTAGCTGGTGCACGGTCGTTCTCGACCCTGGACCTGAAGTCGGGCTACTGGCAGGTACTTCTAGACCCGAGAGACAAGGAGAAGACCGCATTCTCGACAGGCCAAGGGCTTTGGCAGTTCAGTTATGCCCTTTGTCCTCTGCAACGCACCAGCTACCTTCCAACGCCTCATGGAGTCAGTGATGCGAAGACTCTCGTACGACGCCTGCCTGCTATACCTGGACGACATCATAATCGTCGGCAAGACTTTTGAAGACCATCTCGAGAATCTGAGTAAGGTGCTACAGAGGCTGCAGGCGACCAACTTGAAGCTGAACGTGAAGAAGGGCCAGCTCTTCCGCAAGGAAGTGAACTACTTGGGCCACATAGTCTCGGCAACCGGAGTGGCCACAGACCCGGAGAAGACACAGGCTGTGAGAGATAGGCCTCACCAAAAGGATAAGAAAGAGTAGCGCAGTTTACTGGGGCTGTGCAGTTATTACCGATGCTTCATAAAGGGGTTCTCCAACATCGCCAAGCCCCTCACCCGCCTGACAGAGGAACACCGGCCTTATGTGTGGACGGACGACGCCGAAGACGCTTTCCAGCACCTGAAGAAGATCCTGTGCAGTGCCACAATTTTGGAATTTCCACAACCAGGTGGCGCTTTCATTGTAGACACCGACGCCAGCAACCACTGTATTGGAGGCGTCCTGCGGCCGTGCCGTGGCTCAGTGGTTAGACCGCTTGGCTCTCACCAAGGCGGCCCGGGTTCAATCCCAGGCGACCACAAAGTGAGATTTTTGGTGGACAACACGGCGCTGGGGCGGGTTTTCTCCGGGACCTCCGGTTTCCCCCGCCATTTCATTCCACCGGTGCTCCATCTCCATCTCATGTATCATCAGTGTCACCGCCTGCGGTGCCGCATGTAGTAAAAGCTGGCGTTAAACACTACACATTTCATTTCATTCATTGGAGGCGTCCTATCCCAAGTCCAGGATGGCCACGAGCGGGCGATAGCCTACTACAGCAAGACGCTCTCCAAGGCAGAGAACTACTGCGTCACCCGGTGAGGATTATTGGTGTTAGTAAAGACCTTGCAGCACTTCTACAAGTACCAGTACGGTCAGCCATTCCACCTGAGGACTGACCATTCCGCCCTAACACTTCTATTGAGCTCTAAGAACCTGGAAGGCCAGACAACACGTTGGGTCCAGAGGCTGCAGGAGTACGACTTCACCTCGGAACATCGCAGAGGGAAGAGCCACGGTAATGCAGATGCTATGTCCCGAAGACCCTGTCCAGAAGAGTGCGGCCAGTGCACAAAACTGGAAGAGAAGGAGCGTGCCGCAGCAGTACAGCAGTCACGGCAGTGCCTGCGGATGGCTGGGATAGCGCAGGCCTGAGGAGGGAGCAGCTGGCGGACGCAGATTTGGGGCCACACTTGAGGGAAGTGGAGGCAGGGACAAGAACATCACACCGAGAAGCGCCACATACAATTCGTACTGGACCCAGTGGGACTCGTTGAAGACCAGAGAGGGCGTGCTGTTCCGGGTATGGGAATCACCCGATGGGAAGACACAGAGAGAACAGTTGGTACTTCCCTGGAGTAAGGTCCCGGAAGTCTTGGAGGAAGTGCACGCCGGTACTTCAGGAGGACACCTGGGAGCGAACCGAACGATTGACAAACTACGGCAGCGCTACTACTGGCTGAGGCTCCGAGCAGACGCTGAGAGATGGTGCCGTCAATGTCATGTGTGCGTGACGAGTCACGGCTCCCAGACTAGGAGCCGGGGTCGCATGCAGCAGCACAACGTCGGAGCGCCATTCAAACGGATTGATGTCGATATAGCGGACCATTCCCAGTGTCCGACCAAGGCAACAAGTACCTGATGGTGATCGTGGACTACTTCACCAAGTGGCCGGAGGTGTATGCCATCCCATACCAAGAGGCAAAGACAATCACAGACTGCCTCGAGGAGCAAGTGTTCTGCCGATTAGGGGTGCCGTAAGAGCTGGACAGTGACCAGGGCACCAATTTTGAGTCCAACCTGATGCAGGAGGCACTAGAAGGATTTGGGGTTAACAAAACCTGCACAACACCTCTACATCCCCAGTCGGATGGCATGGTCGAAAGATACATCAAGACCTTAGAGGAACACCTGAGGAAGGTCATGACCAGCCATCAGCGAGACTGGTACGTCAAGGTGCCACTGTTCTTGCTGGCCTACCGCTCATCAAAACATGACACCATGGAGATGATGCCAGCCAGCATAATGTTCGGCTGAGAGTTACGCCTCCCTTCTGACCTGGCTTTTGGAAGCCCTCCTGAAGCGAAACAGCCAGCAACTGAGTATGTGGAGAACCTGTTGGATCACCTCCATGACATGCACGAGATGGCTCGCCAGAACATCCAGAAGGCGAGCGACCGCATGAAGACCCAATACGACAGGCAAGCTAACAGCCAAGGGTTCCAGCAAGGTGATCTGGTCTGGTTGTACCACCCTACCCAGACCAAGGGATGCTGCCCGAAGCTTCAGCAGCTATGGCAAGGACCGTACTGGGTGGTGAAGAGGATTAACAACCTGGTCTACCGCATCCAGAAGGTGCTCCGTGGAAAGATGGTGGTAAACCTGGATCGCTTGGTCCGCTACCATGTTGCTGTTTGGGATGACCAGCTTTGAGGAGGGAGCAGTGTCACTCAATTATCGGAAGGCACGACCAACTGGCAGCTGGGTGGGGGACAGGAAGCATTCAGACCACGCCTATCCATTTATCTTTGTGGCGCTCACTGAGGGGATGATTAGAAAAGTATCACGAGCCACTGTATGGTCTCTTTCCCCTCCCCCTGACGTCTGGAACAATCACGATGATTGTCCCAAGATGCGAAGCTTCGATATGCAGCAATCTGCTTATATAAACGATGCATTGGACGACTCAGGCAGTTCTCAGTTCTCAGTCCTCAGTCCTGAGGTTTTAGTCAGCTCGAGAGCGAGTTGTCACTGAGTAGCGAGTACAGTGTTACGTAATTGTGAGTGTTGCATAATCGTGAGTGTTATGTAACTGTGTGTGATAAGTGTACCAACTGTAATTCGGTGGAAATAAAGAACTATTTGTATTTCTGCAACTTGGACTTTTAATTCTTCGAACCCACAAAGTCACAATATTTAGATCCAAGAAAGAGTTGTCCATTGATTTCCTTTTCTATTATGAATTTGATAGTCCTTTCTTGCAGATTGAGTAATTTTAATGCATCATCTAAATGTTTATTTGGCACGATTGCAAGGATGTTGTCAACATATCTATACCAAACTCTGAAGATCAATGAGAAGGCCTTTTCAAAAAGAAAAAGAAAGCAGCAGCATATTCAGTTCATTCACATATCAACCAAAAGCATTTGATAATTACTTTCTTGGAAGTGTTGAAAACAGTGTTGTTATGATAAATTAACTTTAAAGAGAGTCGATTAAAGACACTAGACAACACTTACTTTTAAATTTTTCCGGAACTAGTTTCAGAGGCTTTGCCTCTATCATCGGCCGGCTCTCGACTGATTCTCGTTGGTGTAGCTGACGATACCTTGTCACAGGTCTCCTCTGGTGGCGGCTCAAGGAACTTGCTGAACAAATCCTTCTGGGGGATGTCGAAATTGAATACTTTGTTCCTATTTTTTGAAATGAAGATTTGTTCCCATGTGGATAGTTCTTGTTTTCCTGATGTATGTTTCAGTAGTTTTGGTTCTGGATTTATGTTGTGGTTTTTTTCCCAAAAATGTGTGGCAACTGCTGATTTTTCTAATTGTTTATATTTTATGTTTCTAAAGTGTTCCTTTGCTCTTGTTTCTAAATTTCTTTTTGTTTTTCCAATATAAATTTGACTACAGTCATTGCATTCAATTTGATATATACCAGATTTTTTGTTTGATGGAATGGCATCTTTGATGTTTGAGCAAATTAGGTTTTTTAAGGAGAAATGGTTGACTGGTGCTAGTTGAATATTTTGTTTTTTGAAGACTTTTTTGAATTTATCAAAGGCCCATGGATGGTAAGTGAATTTTTTGAAAATCAAATTAGTTTCTGTAGATGAGAGAGTTGTGGTTTCCTTTAGTAGCTTCTTCTTTTTTGCTAAGCTCACTTTTTTGTCCACTAATGATTTGGGAAAGTTATTTTTTTGTGCTATTTCAATTATTTTGTTGTATTCTGTTTTGTATTCTTCTGCTGTGAGAGGGATGTTTACCAGTCTGTGTGCTAAACTATTGAAGATTGCCTGTTTGTGGGATCTTGGGTTGTAGCCATTAGCTTTTATGTAGTTGTCTGTCTGTGTTGGTTTTCTGTAAATGCCAAAGTTTAGTCTGTTTTTATTCCTCATTATTTTTAGATCCAAAAATGGTAAATGCTCGTCTTTTTCTATTTCTACAGTGAATTTGATGCTTTTTTCTTGGATATTTAAAAGTTTTAGTGCATCACTGATGTGTTTTTTTGGTACTATTGCAAAGATGTCATCTACATATCGTTGCCAGAGTTTGAACATCCAAGGGAAACCTTTGTTGATCCTTATTTCTAATGCACTCATGTACAGATCGGCCAGGAAGGGTGATAGTGGGTTGCCCATTGCTAACCCTGAAGTTTGGTGATAATATTTTGTTTGAAACTGGAAGAAATTTTGTTCTATGCATAATTTGGTTAGTTCAATGTAGTCTGAAATTTCAGATGATGCCATTCCAAGTGATTTAAGCCATTTTTCTATCAACGGTGGGAGTTGATTAACTGGTATGATTAACTGAACTAAAAGAAGAGGACACACTAGTCTCATTTGATGTTAAATCACTGTTTCCCAGCATACCAGTTAATCAACTCCCACCGTTGATAGAAAAATGGCTTAAATCACTTGGAATGGCATCATCTGAAATTTCAGACTACATTGAACTAACCAAATTATGCATAGAACAAAATTTCTTCCAGTTTCAAACAAAATATTATCACCAAACTTCAGGGTTAGCAATGGGCAACCCACTATCACCCTTCCTGGCCGATCTGTACATGAGTGCATTAGAAATAAGGATCAACAAAGGTTTCCCTTGGATGTTCAAACTCTGGCAACGATATGTAGATGACATCTTTGCAATAGTACCAAAAAAACACATCAGTGATGCACTAAAACTTTTAAATATCCAAGAAAAAAGCATCAAATTCACTGTAGAAATAGAAAAAGACGAGCATTTACCATTTTTGGATCTAAAAATAATGAGGAATAAAAACAGACTAAACTTTGGCATTTACAGAAAACCAACACAGACAGACAACTACATAAAAGCTAATGGCTACAACCCAAGATCCCACAAACAGGCAATCTTCAATAGTTTAGCACACAGACTTGTAAACATCCCTCTCACAGCAGAAGAATACAAAACAGAATACAACAAAATAATTGAAATAGCACAAAAAAATAACTTTCCCAAATCATTAGTGGACAAAAAAGTGAGCTTAGCAAAAAAGAAGAAGCTACTAAAGGAAACCACAACTCTCTCATCTACAGAAACTAATTTGATTTTCAAAAAATTCACTTACCATCCATGGGCCTTTGATAAATTCAAAAAAGTCTTCAAAAAACAAAATATTCAACTAGCACCAGTCAACCATTTCTCCTTAAAAAACCTAATTTGCTCAAACATCAAAGATGCCATTCCATCAAACAAAAAATCTGGTATATATCAAATTGAATGCAATGACTGTAGTCAAATTTATATTGGAAAAACAAAAAGAAATTTAGAAACAAGAGCAAAGGAACACTTTAGAAACATAAAATATAAACAATTAGAAAAATCAGCAGTTGCCACACATTTTTGGGAAAAAAACCACAACATAAATCCAGAACCAAAACTACTGAAACATACATCAGGAAAACAAGAACTATCCACATGGGAACAAATCTTCATTTCAAAAAATAGGAACAAAGTATTCAATTTCGACATCCCCCAGAAGGATTTGTTCAGCAAGTTCCTTGAGCCGCCACCAGAGGAGACCTGTGACAAGGTATCGTCAGCTACACCAACGAGAATCAGTCGAGAGCCGGCCGATGATAGAGGCAAAGCCTCTGAAACTAGTTCCGGAAAAATTTAAAAGTAAGTGTTGTCTAGTGTCTTTAATCGACTCTCTTTAAAGTTAATTAAGCATTTGATAAATTTAAAAAGATCTTCAAGGAACAAAATATAATCTTGGCACCTACTAAGGGATACTCAATTTTAAAATTGCTAAATTCAAAAATGAAAGATGAAATCCCATCAGTTAACAGATCCAGAATATACCAAATAAGCTGTAAAAATTGTGAAAAATGCTACATATGTCAAACTAAAAGAAATCTAAAAACCAGAGTCAAAGAGCACTTTAGAAACATCAGAATGAAACAAGAAGATAAGTCAGCAGTAGCATTTCATTTTTATAATGAAAATCATGACATTGATCCAAATCCAAAATTATTAAAAGGAGTGATAAACCAAAATAAATTGACAACATGGGAGAACATATTCATATGGAAAAATACGGATCACGTAATGAACTTTGAAATCCCACCAGTAGATAATTTGACAAAAAAGTTTGTAGTTCCACCACCAGAGAGAGAGAGAGCAGACAACAACAGATGCCAGTTGAAAAGAGATTGAAAATGGGGTGATTGCCTTTGAAACTAGGCCTCAATAATGTAAAAAAGTAAGTGACGAGTACCAATAAACCAACTACAAATAGTTTTTGCAATTAATTTTGACATCACTGTTACTAAATTCCTCTAAACACATATAGTCATGGATTTATTACCAAGTATATTAGTCTTCACAGAACATGGATTAAAATATGAAAAAAATGCAAACTGCTATGTAAATGACATTCTATCATCTAGTTATTGTAGAGAAACTCATAAAAGTAGTGGAGTTGTAATTTATGTTATGAGAGATATCAAATATAAGGAAATTGTCTGCTTAGAATACTGAGGGGAAATGTGTTGTGAATTGTGTGGAGTCAAAATAATTCTGAAGAAAGGGAAACTTGTAGTACTGGTAGTGTATAGCCCTCCAAAAGCAGACAAAATTAATGTAACTAAATTAGAAACATGCCAAATAACATAGTAAAAAATAATAGTTATAGTTTTAAGAGATGTGAATATAGATGTATTACTAGAAGGTGCAAGAAAAAGGTTGCTATTAGAAATGGTACAACGGAATAATCCACATCAAATAAAAACATGCCCAACTAGAGTAACAAAAAAAACATTCATCAACCTGTACTGATCATTGTATGCAAATTTGAAATGGGAAGTTCTTGATGTATCAATACTCAGGGGAGAACTTACTGATCATTATAGGCAATCAATAAAAAGTAAGACTAAAAGTCTATGAAAATGAAAACATTAAAAGAAACATAAATACACATACTTTAAATTCACTAAGAGCCAACATAAAACTGGCAATGCAGACAGACATAAAACTATTGTAAATTAAAGTATAAACTTGAAAGAAGCGTAGGGACAGTGAAGCACAAATTAGTACTTAAGTGAATCGAGAATATATTGACACATTGCTTCACTCACACTGTTTATTCACAGGACATGTTTCAAGAGCTCTTGCTCCTATCCTCAGCTGATACTCGATTAGTGTAAGTTGTAGTGGTTTCTTCTTTCTCCGTATTGTCAATAGATGGCGTGATGTACTTGTCAAAGATGTCCGGTGGTGGAGTTTCAAAATTCATGACTCTATGACGATTTTTGCTAATGAAGATTTTTTCCCATACCAGGAATCTATGAGATCAAATGTGAAACTTGCCCTAAAATTTATATAGGAAAAACAAAAAGAAATATTAACATCAGAACTAAAGAACATATAAGAAACATTAAAAATGGTGAAACAGAAAAATCAGCAGTGGCTTTTCATTTTTTGAATATTAGACATGACATCAATTTGGAAACATCTCTAATAAAATACGTTAATCACCCCATAGACCTTTCCGTATGGGAAAAAATCTTCATTAGCAAAAATCGTCATAGAGTCATGAATTTTGAAACTCCACCACCGGACATCTTTGACAAGTACATCACGCCATCTATTGACAATACGGAGAAAGAAGAAACCACTACAACTTACACTAATCGAGTATCAGCTGAGGATAGGAGCAAGAGCTCTTGAAACATGTCCTGTGAATAAACAGTGTGAGTGAAGCAATGTGTCAATATATTCTCGATTCACTTTTGTACTATTGTAAATTAATTAATACATTGTAAATTTGAGTTTTGTATAAAGACACTAAAATCATTTTAGTTAATTGATGGCAATTAATAATTTCTTCACACTAGCCGTGTATAGGCTAAGGTTTTTTAGATAGTCAACATGAAAAATTCAATGCCACAGCCAGGATTTTAACCATGGATCTCCTGGTTTCTGTCCAGTCGCTCTTACCGATTGAGTTATATTCGCGCTGCTGGAACTTTTTTTTTGTTTGTGTAATGTATGTCCTCCAACGTTAAGTCATATCAGGCGATGAATGAAGTGGGTGAAGTGATGCTCAAATGAGTCTGGGGTCCATGGAGCTTAGTTACCCAACATTCGTCTATCAGGATAAGGAAAAACCCCAGAAAAACCTTATCCAGGCAACTCACCCTGACCAAGATTCGAACTTGGGACCTCTTGAACATAAGGCAGACATGCTACCATCTACGCTATCGAGATGGAATAAAATCTGGAACCGTTACCATGGATTTATCTTTGTTAATAGAAACCTCTCAGCTAGCGCACTGATTATTCTTGTAAGAGTGAGAAGGGAACTGACGTACCTCCCGTTCCCGTGCTAAGCACCAATGAATGCATCACTTCAGCCAACGGAATATGCAGGAATCACAAATGACAGATAGATGTTTACTTCAAGTGTAGTAATCAGTGGGTTATCTGAGAGGTTTCTATTACCGAAGATAAATCCATGGTAACCGTTCCATCAGCGTGACTATACCATGGTCAACTTGCCATCATGACATTAAATTCTCCATTTTACTCATATATTTCTCCAGTATACCACTAGGGGCTCTCGTATTTGAGATACACCGTTTGTGGCGACTTAGTATATAGTAAGTGCTTCATTTGCGATAGTAAGTCGCCACAATAACAAATATAATAACAAATTCACTATAACAAATTTAGGTATTTAGAGCCAGTGCTAATTCAGAAAACAGAAATAAAAAAAACTATTTGTAGTTGGTTTTCTCAATTAATTTTGACATCACTGTTACTAAATTCCTCCAATCGCACATAATCAGAAAATAACTTATTTTTGAAGCTGAGGGTGCTAGAGAAAAACTGTTTGCACTATTGAATATAGTGCTAAAATCCATAATAAACTCCCAATTTCATTTAAAAGAATTTTTGTCCATTATCCAGCGCTTAAGTAGCTGAGATTGTCATGCACATAATAAATGAAATTTTTAACTATGAAATATTTCTAAATTAATTGTTACAAAAATAGTTACATCAATTTATCAACAAAAGGGCTGTAAAAATGATAGAAAATTATTGGCCAATACTATTATGATCTAGTTTCTCAAAAATTATGGAAGACGTATTTTTAGATCAGCGCCAAAAGGGTCACACTAAAATTAAGATTATATCAGAGTATCAATATGGACTCCAAAAACAAAATCTAAAGTACATGCAATCAGTAAGGAAATTATATAATTATTAGGGCCATGGATAGAAAAGATTGTGATCACAATCTTTCTTGACCTTTCAAAGGCATTTGATTGTGTAGGCATTGGGAAGTTAATAGGAATTTTAGAAAACTATGGGATTAGAGGTATCCCAAGAGTCTGTAGAGATTATATATACACAGTATTTTTGGTATTATATGCAATATTATCTAATGCCCTAAGGCATACCCACACTTATATTACAAGAGTTTTTTAATGGAGCAGTAAAAACAGCTTCTGTTAAGGTTGTTAGGTATTATAGCATTTATTATTATTATTATTATTATTATTATTATTATTATTATTATTATTATTATTATTATTATTATTATTATTATTATTATTATTATTATTATTATTATTATTATTATTATTGTTGTTGTTGTTGTTGTTGTTGTTGTTGTTGTTGTTGTTGTTGTTGTTGTTGTTGTTGTTGTTGTTGTCCATCATTATTAGTATTATTTATTTTTATTTCATTTTATTTTATTTTATTTTCATCCTTTAAGAACAATGTACATTGTTATTGGACACGTCAGTATATGAAATATTTACAATGGTATATACACATATGTACATAGGCTATGTGGTTTACATATATACAACAGTTGCTTCTTACAGCTACTTAATATATACTTAGATATAAATACAGACATGTAAATGTAAATTTGTAAATGCGGAAAAATTAGAACAATTAATATTTACAATTTGTTACAGTTTTCTATAAATTCATCTAATGTGTAAAAATAATGCTGTAGTAAAAACTTTTTAAGTTTGAATTTAAAATTTTTGGCATTATTGTTTCTGAATTAAGGGGTAATTTATTATAAATAATTAGCCCAGTGTATACAAAGCTGTCCTCAAAAAGTTTAGATCTAGTGTCTGCCTGACTACATTATTTTTATTACATGTTTTGTGTTAATGTACCTGGGATACTGTGTTAAACTAATTTAAGTTATTAAATTATAGATGAGTCATATTTATTACACATCAGCTTCACTTACATACCTACATTGAGGACATGTTTCGCGAACTATCATTTGCATCGTTGGCTCTTATGCGACTAAAGCTTGATCCAGTGGTGTGGGTAGTTCTGGAGTTGCTGCTGCTATCCATTGATTTTGTGATGAATTTAAATGTGGGGTTATCTTCTGGCGGGATTTCAAAGTTCATTAGTTGGCTTTTATGTTTTTCTGTTTATATTCTCTCCCATATGACGAGTTCACTTTGTTTTTGTACGTATTTGAGTAATTTGGTGCTATCTTCAATTTTATGATTTTCAGACCAGAAATGAGCTGCTATTGCGGACTTATCAATATTTTTGTATCTTAAGTGACTAAAATGTTCTTTCTTTCTAGTGCCTATGTTTCTTTTTGTTCGATGGTTCGTGAAACATGTCCTCAATATAGGTACATAATTGAAGCTTATGTGTAGTAAATACGACTCATCTATAATTTAATAATTATTTCGCTTCACTATGGTGTTCCAATACAGTTAAATTTTTATTTAAGTTAGTTTTTATATAGCTTAATAGTTCAACACATATACACAAGGCAACAGTAGAATCCTTATCTGCTTGAAGTATTGCCTGCAACTGGTTTTAGAATTTATAATTAAATGAATGGCTCTTTTTTGTATGGTAAATATTGCTTTTACTAAGCTTGAATTACCCCAGATTAGTATACCATATGGGAGCGAGTGAAAATTAGAGTAATAGAAGGTATGCAAAACCCCTTTCTTTACTGGATAGAGTCAACATGAAAAATTCAATGCCATGGCCGGGATTTGAACCACGGATCTCCTGGCTTCCGTCTTTACTGCTTCTCTGGTTTGTCTTAGTATAAAATATACTTTATTGAGCTTTTTCGATAAGATCTCAATATGTGAATTCCATTTTAAGTTATGGTTTACTGTAATGACTAAAAATTTTGTCTCTGATTGTAAAGATATGTTCTATTTATCAAAATTGGCTATTGGGACCTTGTCATTATTGTTTTGAAAATGCCAAAAGTATAAAGAAACAGTGTTTTCTTTTTTAATTAATAAGTTATTGCATAGGAACTAATCAGTGATTTGTTTATTAACATAATCAATATTAAATCCTTTCATGGAAGTGTTGAAAACAGTGTTGTATAAATTAAATTAATTGGGAGTCGATTAATGACACAAAACAACACTTACTTTTAAATTTTCCCGGAACCGGTTTCTGAGGCCTTCCCTCTATCTTCAGCCGGACATCGACTTGTTCTCATTGGTGTAGCTGGCAATATTTTGTCATCGGTCTCCTCTGGTGGCGGTTCGAGGAACTTGCTGAACAATAAAACAAGATCTAAAAATAATCAGAAATAAAAATAGAATAAACTTTGGCATTTACAGAAAACCAACACAGACAGACAACTACATAAAAGCTAATGGCTACAACCCAAGATCCCACAAACAGGCAATCTTTAATAGTTTAGCACACAGACTGGTCAACATCCCTCTCACAGCAGAAGAATACAAAATAGAATACAACAAAATTATTGAATTAGCACAGAAAAATGACTTTCCCAAATCACTTTCCCAAATCACTAGTAGACAAAAAAGTGAACTTAGCAAAAAAGAAGAAACCACAACCCTCTCAGCTACAGAAACTAAAATGATCTTCAAAAAATTCACTTACCATCCATGGGCCTTTGATAAATTCAAAAAAGTCTTCAAAAAACAAAACATTCAACTAGCTCCAGTGAACCATTACTCCTTAAAAAACCTAATTTGCTCAAACATCAAAGATGCCATTCCATCTAACAAAAAATCTGGTATATATCAAATTGAATGCTGTGACTGTAGTCAAATTTATATTGGAAAAACCAAAAGAAATTTAGAAACAAGAGCAAAGGAACACTTTAGGAACATAAAATACAAACAATTAGAAAAATCAGCAGTTGCCACGCATTTTTGGAAAAAAAACCACAACATAAATCCAGAACCAAAATTACTAAAACATACAACAGGAAAAGAAGAACTGTCCACATGGGAACAAATCTTTATTCAAAAAATAGGAACAAAGTATTCAATTTCGACATCCCCCAGAAAGATTTGTTCAGCAAGTTCCTCGAACCGCCACCAGAGGAGACCGATGACAAAATATTGCCAGCTACACCAATGAGAACAAGTCGATGTCCGGCTGAAGATAGAGGGAAGGCCTCAGAAACCGGTTCCGGGAAAATTTAAAAGTAAGTGTTGTTTTATGTCATTAATCGACTCCCAATTAATTTAATAATCAATATTGATATTTAGTTCCTCTGTCTTGTCCTACTGTCTTGTACACTGGTATCATCTGCATATAATGTGATTTGTGCTCCACTGATACTAGAGGCCAGGTCATTTACATATATTAGGAAGAGAAGTGGCCCAAGAATCGATCCTTGTGGTACTCCAGAGCAAACTGGATTTTTCTGAGAGTATACCGCTTCTACTGTGTGTTTGGCGGTATTTAGGTGAATAATTTCTACCATTTGTTCTCCACTTTCCAAGTAGGAGGCAAACGAGTCTACTGCTATTCCGCAAATACCTATTGTGTGAAATTTTTTTAATAAAAGATTGTGATCTACTAGGTCGAAAGCATTTAATAGATCCAGAAATAGACCAATGCATGCTTCTCTGTTATCTACTGCATCATATTGTACTTTGTGGGTTCGTAGAATTAAAAGTTCAATTTGCCAAAATTGTAAATGTTCTTTATTTCCGTAGAAATACACTGTTCAATTCTCACGTATAAGTTGGCCAGGATATGAATGCACTCGGCGAGAAGAGTTACTAAACAGTTACATCACGAGTGGGTGGAGTACCGCAGGTACAGTCCGATAACGCAAACATCAAAAATACTGAGATACTTCCAATGTGATGCGCAGATGTAGTGTAGCTCAACACGGTGCTTCTTTAAACCTTTTCTTCTGCAGTTAAAATTCTAATAGTATAGTGGCAGTTGCAGTGCTTGTTCTGACAAAATTGGCATGTACTTTGAAGAGTTTAATTACAGAGGTACCTACAAAGTTAAAAACAAGAAACGTATCCCATTCTGATGAAAAGCATATATATAGTTGTGTAGACAAGAAATAAAGGAGAACAGGTTACTCATACTCCTTGAGAAAGCAACAGTTTGGGCAGCAAAAATAGTGGGAAAGTCTGGGGGAGCCATCATAAATAGAAAATGCTTCAGCAACTGGGGTTAAGGTTATTACTTCAAGGAAAAATAAAAAATCATGCAAAATCATATCTCTTGATGAGTTTGATAAGTGCATTGTGCATAGAAAATTTTTGGAGTACTATGAACAGAAAAAGGAAATTCCTACTTTGAAGAAACTCCTGAACTTCGCTAAAGAATAAATAATCAGGGTGGCAAAGAAACATTTGGAAAAATACACAAATAAAAATATTTAGTAAATATTCTCCACTTAACTTAAGAAGCCGATGACAATACTTCAATTATGTTTTTGTGAAGAAAACATAAAAGTGTTTGTTACTCCACTATAAATAGCTTCATTTTCAGTGTAATTTGGAAAAATATTAAGAAAAATGGGATTTTGATGTTAGAAATGCAAAAAATGCAAAAAATGCAAAAAAAAAAGATCTGTGCTTATGGAGAAACCACAAATTGTTGCAAAATTTGCAGAGTACTTAAGGGCTATTAGTGAAAATGTAAAAGGCAGACGTAAACCAGTAGTTTATACGAACGAGACTTGGGTCCATATTCACTATGCTGTCAAGAAGTGCTGGCAATATTAGGAAGTATGAGGTGTTTTGAGTAATACAAGTGTTGGTCAAAGAGCAATTGTTGTACATGCAGGAGGTTCAATGGGATTTATTGACAGAGCCAAATTGATTTCCGATTCAAAATCCAAATCAGCAAATTACCTTGATGCAATGAACAGTCAAAATTATAAAAAGTAGGCAGAAGAGAAATTAATATAAAATATTGGTCCTGAAAGTATTGTTGTGCCATACCGTACAGGAAGATAAAGCCCCTAACACTTCATCTTGAAAAGCACAGGTTATTCATTGTCTAACTGTAAAGAAAATTAAACATGATCTACAAATGACAATGGAATGAGTTTCTAGAGATAGTGAAAATTAATTTTTAAAAAGCCTGTTTATTGGCTTGATTGAATAATGGAACAAAGGGGCTTTACAGTCTTACGCTTTCCTCCGTAGCACTGTGACCTTAATCCTATAGAGCTATCTGGAATTTAATTAAACAAGAGATGTACCATCAATTACTTTGAGTAATCTGAAAGCTATGACAAGCTCCATAGCTCAAATTACACAAAATGATTGGACAGCAGCATGCAGACAAGTGAAAAGATTTGAGCAAGATTTTAAGCGCCGAGATGGGTTAATGGAGGAAACAATTGAAGATATAAACGTGGGTCTAGAGAGCAACGATGACGACGATGATGATTGCAATCGTGATGAATGTTATTTCGAGAATACGAATATTGAAGCAAAAGGACGCAGTGCCACTGATACAGCTGATAAAGGGAACAGTGACATGGATACAGCAGATGAAGAATCTGAAACATTCTCAGAATTGCTGCTTCTGAGAACTAATGTGAAGACATCAGCAGGTGAGTACTATTTTAATTGTGCGACTGTACATTCCCAGTATTGCCTTTCCCCTCCCCTTGCTCCGTGCAGTTCCCTAAGTTTCATGTAGTAAACATAACTGTGGCACCCTCCTTCAAGTGCATTCATATCCTGGCCGACTAGTAACATTACATCACATATACACAGTCTACCTAGGTTGATGACAATAACAATCAGCTCTCATTACACAACATTTGTTCACAGCTGTTTACTGTTTACTTACAACTCGCAACTCACTCTCGTTTTACAACTCGTCGCTTCCTTAAATACCTCATTCATAATTCGAGACTGTTCTGTACAATCACTAGATGTTTCTGGAATAAACATCGAATGACGAAATTCGAACCTTCCAGAAGCGTAACTTAATCTATGCGGGCAAGGCCTTTATCTCAGCTATCTGTATTTGCTGGCTCTTTGTGTACACTAACCGCCGAACAGCACCATCGTAGCGGGGCAGGCGATCCAAGTGTACCACCAACATCTTCCCTCGGGGCACCTTCTGGATGCGGCAGACCACGTCGTTAATCCTCTTCACCACCCGCTACGGTCCTTGCCACGGCTGTTGAAGCTTCGGGCAGCGTCGCTTAGTCCGAGTAGGGCGATACAACCAGACCAGGTCACCATGCTGGAACCCTTGCCTGTTGGCTCGCCTGTCGTATCGGGTCTTCATGCGGTCGCTCGCCTTCTGGATGTTCTGACGAGCCATCTCATGCATATCGTGGAGATGGTCCACCAGATTCTCCACATACTCAGTTGCTGGCTGTTTTGCGTCCGGGGGGCTCCCAAAGGCCAAATCACAGGGGAGGCGTAACTCTCGGCCGAACATTAAGCTGGCTGGCGTCATCCCAGTGGTGTCGTGTGTTGAAGAGCGGTAGGCCAGCAAGAACAGTGGCACCTTGTAGTCCCAGTCTCGCTGATGGCTGGCCACGACCTTCCTCAGGTGCTCTTCTAAGGTCTTGCTGTATCTCTCTACCATGCCGTCCGACTGTGGATGTAGGGGTGTTATATGGGTCTTGCTCTCCCCAAGTCTTTCTAGTGCCTCATCCATCAGGTTGGATTCAAAATTGGTGCCCTGGTCGCTGTGGAGCTCTAACGGCACCCCAAATCGGCAGAACACTTGCTCCACGAAGCAGTCTGTGATGGCCTTCGCCTCCTGGTTCGGAATGGCATACACCTCCGGCCACTTGGTGAAGTAGTCCACGACCACCATCAGGTACTTGTTGCACACGCACACGCGACATTGACGGCACCATTTCTCAGCGTCTGCTCGGAGCCTCAGCCAGTAGCGCTGTCGGAGTTTGTCGATTGTTCGGTTTGCTCCCAGGTGTCCTCCTGAAGTACCGGCTCGCACTTCCTCCAAGACCTCCGGGACCTTACATCGGGGAAGCACCAACTGTTCTCTCTGCGTCTCTCTCTGCATCTTCCCATCAGTCGATTCCCGTAGGGGAGGGGATCCGTCCCCTTCAGCTGCCAAAGTGCGGGCGCTGCGGAACCTTAGCACTCGTGGTACCTCTGACGTTATTAGAGGAACCTCGGGCCGAACAGCTGAGCCCCTCCCGAATGGGAGTGGTTCGGATTGGGTTGGACTCGAGGGGGCAGTGTGTTCCCGAAACCCACGGGCAAATGGGTACTTCCGGCCAGGCTACGGCCGCCCGGAGGGGGTAGAGGGTTGCCTGAATAGTCCCGGGTGCTAGCCTGCAGAGCTAGTAGAGGGTGTGTTAGACCACCTTCGGCCTCACCGAGGTTATCGGTAGTCTTCCCTGCGGGGTTGATGCGCGTAAGTGGCGTATCCACTTCCATCCCGTCTTGACGTTGTGCTCAGCGGGGGGGGGGGCTTTTTAGACTCAAGGTATTGCCCTATGGAAAACCCCCCGGAGTTTCCATCGCTCCCGGGTAGAAGGAGGCCCGGTTCCTTGGTCCTACGGGTCCAGGACTAATGGGAGTAGAACCTCTGCACTTAACAGTCGATTCCCATACCCGGAACAGCACGCCCTCTCTGATCTCCAGTGAGTCCCATTGGGCCCAGTAGGACCTGTAGGTGGCGCTCCTCGGTGCGATGTCCTCCCAATTCGGTCTTGTCCCTGCCTCCACTTCTCTCAAGAGTGGTCCCACGTCTGCGTCCGCCAGCGTCCCTCCCCAGGCCTGTGCTATCCCAGCCATCCTCAGGCACTGCCGTAGCCACTGACAGGTGCGGCACGCTCATTCTCTTCCACTCTTGTGCATTGGCCACATTCCTCTGGGCAGGGTCTTCGGGACATGGCGTCTGCGTTACCGTGGCTCTTCCCTCTACGATGTTCAGAGCCGAAGTCGTACTCCTGCAGCCTCTGTACCCAGCGGGCTGTCTGGCCTTCCAAGTTTCTAAAGCTCAGTAGCAAGGTCAGGGTGGAGTGGTCAGTCCTCAGGTGGAATGGCTGACAGTACAGGTACTTGTGGAAGTGCTCCAAGGTCTTTAATAACGCCAGTAACTCTCACCGGGTGACGCCATAGTTCTTCTCTGCCTTGGATAGCGTCTTGCTGTAGTAGGCTATCACCCTCTCGTGGCCGTCCTGAACTTGGGATAGGATGCCTCCAATACAATGGTCGCTGGCATCGGTGTCCACAATGAAAGCGCCGCCTGGTTGTGGAAATCCCAGAATAGGAGCACTACACAATGTCTTCTTCAGCCGCTAGAAAACGTCTTCGACGTCATCCGTCCACACGTAAGGTCGGTGTTCCTGTCAGGCGGGTGAGGGGTTTGGCGATGTTGGTGAACCCCTTTAAGAAGCGGCGGTAATAACTGCACAGCCCCAGGAAACTGCGCAACTCTCGCTTATCCTTTGGGCGAGGCCAATCTCTCACAGCCTGTGTCTTCTCCGGGTCTGTGGCCATTCCGGTTGGTGAGACAATGTGGCCCAAGTGGTTAACTTCCTTGAGGAATAGCTGGTACTTCTTCGCGTTCAACTTCAATTTGGTTGCCTGCAGTCTCTGTAACACCTTACTCAGATTCTCCAGATGGTCTTCGAAGTTCTTTCCGACGATGATTGTGTCGTCCAGGTGTAACAGACAGGCGTCATAAGTCAGCCCTCTCATCACTGATTCCATTAGGCGTTGGAACGTAGCTGGTGCGTTGCAGAGGCCAAAGGGCATAACTGTGAACTGCCAAAGCCCTTAGCCTGTCGAGAACGCGGTCTTTTTCTTGTCTCTCGGCTCTAGAGCCACTTGCCAGTAACCCGACTTCAGGTCCAGGGCCGAGAACCACTGTGCACCAGCTAGCGTGTCCAGGGTGTCGTCAATCCGGGGTAAGCGCAAACAATCATTTCGGGTGACAGTGTTCAACTTTCTGTAGTGCACGCAGAAGCGTAGCTCGCCGTTCTTCTTTGCCACCAGAACTACAGGGGAACACCAAGGGCTGTCAGACTCTTCAATCACTCCCCTAGATTTCATGTCCTCTAGCACATCCCGTACCGCCGCTTGTTTTGCCAGCGGAACGTGTCTAGGTGGTTGCCGAATAGGTCGGGCGTCTCCGGTGAAGCACTTCGGTGCGGTGAAGCACGTTATCCGTGCGGCCGTAGTCACTGTTGCCTTGGCTGAAGACGCACTGGTATCGCCTCGGCAGTTGTTGAACTTTCTCCAGCTGTTCTACGGTCAGGTGGTCGGTCGCCCTCTCCAATAAGCCTTCCAGCCGGGGCCCCAGGTATTGCGTCGGCACCGGCTCCTGTGTTTTGTCGATTGCTGTCATACTGACCACGGGCTCGCAAGTCCCCAACTCCGTTCCGGCCTGGAAGTCGTGATCGGTGTCTGCCAGGTTGAGCAGCCTCACTGGCACCTCCTTGGCACGTCAATGTTCTGGCTACACACAGTCCGTGCACAGGCGTCTTCTGGTCCAGCATCCTGTTCTTCGCCTGCTGGCCTTCCAGGCGTGCCGTCACCACCATCTTGCTTCTCGCGGGGACAACCACGTCTTCCTTCAGGATGACCCTGCAGATTCAATGGCGCTCTTCGCACTGCCGGAGTATGCCCTCTTCTCAATTGAGCCGCAGGACCTTCCTACCGACTTCGACCGTCGCCTCGTGGCTCCTGAGGGCATCCAATCCCAATATCACCTCCTGAGCCACCTTCGCGACGAACACCGTCCCAAGGTCAACTTCAGAAGGGCCCCTTCTCCACAGGCAAGGTGTCACCCGATGCCGTCGCAAACTGGTATGGTCGGCTCGGCTTCCTGGAGGGCAAACCCATGGCCACGTCAGGTCTGATGAGGGTCACGACTGCCCCGATGTCCACCAGTACGCGGCACGGCTACCCTCTCACCCAACCGTCCGCGATGAGGCTGTCGTCAATATGCCGGCTGACGGCGTGCAGTGTCACTCGAGGGGATGGTGGTGTCGCCGACGTGCCCATCACCACGCTGGGCCTTACTCGTACTTCCGGCTGCTCTTCCATGTGTCCCGGCTGGCCGCACCCGCAGCACACGCCACTAGGCCTCCGCCGGTGTCCGTCGGCTAGTCTTCTGTCTCCGGTGTAGCGGACACTCCTCGTTCTCGACGTCAGGATGGCTGTCACCTTGGCCGCCTCCATCCTCAGTGCTGCCGTTAGCGCCTCGTGGACAGTGTGTACTCGCCGAGCATTAGCCGCTGACCAATCTTTGTGTCTCATACCCCGTCGACAAAAGTGTAGGCAGCCTCTCGGGATACGAACTCTGGTGGGAGATCGACTAGGATTGTGCTGGCCAACTGCTCGACTGCCAGATCGAACTCCTGCAACGTCCCTCCTGGCTGCTGTGACCTTGCCTGCAGCTGGCTGCGGTACGCTGCGGCTAAGTGGTGGTTTCCAAAGCGATTCTCCAGGGCCTCCCAGATCTCCTTGGGTGCCGCCGCTATCTGGACCGCATTCAGGACTTCTGCGGCACTGTCGGCCCTTTCCTCCAGTTCGTTAACGCGGCTCGCCAGGTCTTCGACGCGCTCGCCCAGCTCCGTGACGTCCTCCTTTACGCCGGCCAACTGCTCTTCAAACTTTGCGGCGAGGGCCTCGTTTGCCGCTTTCATTTCCATGGTCAATTCGGTCATCTTCGCGGTCATTGTGCCAGCCAAATTGCTATTTGCAGCTTCCGTCTTCGTTGTTAATTTGGTCTTCATTTCTTCAATCTTGTCGGTGATGTCGTTAGCAGTCTTCATTTGTTTCAATTCCGCTGCCAGGTTGTTATTTGCCACCTCCGTCTTCGTTGTTAATTCGGTCATCTTATCGGCCAAGTTGTTATTTGCCGTCTCCAACTTCTCTAGAATCTGTACCAATGTAGCCTCCATATCGTAACATCCCACTTCTGACACCAGTTGTGACTTTGTGGGTGCGTAGAATTAAAAGTCCAATTAGCCGAAATTCTAAATGTTATTTATTTCCGTAGAAATACACTGTTCAGTTCTCACATAACATTACATCACATATACACAGTCTACCAAGGTCGATGACAATAGCAATCAGCTCTTGTTACAACACTCTACAACTGTTTACTACTACTCACAACTTGCGACTCACTCTCGTTTTACAACTCGTCACTTCCTTAAATACCTCATTCATAATTCGAGATTGTTCTGTACAACCACTAGTTGTTTCTGGAATAAACATCGAATGACGAAATCCGAACCTTTTAGAAGCGTAACTTAAAGCTATGCAGGCAAGGCCTTTATCTCAGCTATCTTTATTTGCTGGCTCTTTGTGTACACTAGCCACGCTATCGTAGATAACGGCTTCGCGCTTTCTGTGCTTTTCACCTGGACAATATACTGTTTTAAGGAATTCGATTGACCTTGATAGAAACCATGTTGCCTGTCCGAGATAATATTGTACTTGTTCAAATAGGAAGATAAACAGCTATGCACAACCTTTTCTAATATTTAGGAAAAACCCAAAAGCAGCGATATTGGTCTGTAGTTTATTTCTTGTCTGGAGCCTTTTTTAAAAACGGGAGTTACTTTTGCTAATTTTAAGTTTTTTGGAAACTTACCGAGAGAGACAAATTTGCAATATGGCATAGTGGAGAAACTATTAAGCTGTTGCACTTTTTAATAATGTAATCTGGTATGCCGTCCCATCCTACACATTTTTGGGGTAATAAGACTTCTAATAATTTGTCATTTCATCCTCTGTCATTGGAGCTAAAAAGATAGTGTTTAACTGTTTGTGCTGAAGGTTGGCTGGTATAATCTACATCCTTATGCATTACATTTTTAGCAGTGCTACTGTAGTAATCATTACATAGATTGGCTATAGTATATGGATCATCCTCTGCTGTACCATTATTTAATGCCTTAAAAGTCTCAATATTAGAATTTGGTATTTTAGTTTGAGTTTATTACTTGCCACATAGTTTTGGATTTATTGGTAACACTTGTAATGTAGGAATCATTGTATTTCCTTGCTTTTATTATCTGGTAGTAAATTGCTCTGTACTTTGTATATTATTTATTGAAGTTTTCAGATGTTTCATTTTACCTATTTAACCTGTTTAAAAATCTTAGCCGTTTGCTTGATATTCTAATGCCAGATATAACCCAGCACTTTTTATGACTAATATTTTAACTTCTTTAGTTGGAACTGAAGTTTTGAAATAATGATGAAAAGTACAGAAAAAGTTGCTGAAGGCCTCATCTACAGAACTACTATTATAGACATTATCCCAATTTTCATGTGATAACATATACTGTAACTGCTGAACGTTATCATCTGTACAGTTTCTAATAGTGTGCATTAGTTTCTACCATACTACAGAATGCATTAACTTGTTTAAAGTTTGTTACATTTTGCACTATTACATGGAAGAAGGTACTTGTGCAACATAATGCTCAAAGAGAATTCAATATGTTCCGTAATTTATTGCTTTTCTTTTTCTTTTTAGTAGTAGCATTAAATGTCATTTCTTATTAGATAAGGCACCACAAGATGTTCAGTTAAATTAAATTTTGTTGATCCTGTTATACATTAACATGACATAGGATAAGTCCATAAATCCATAAGTCCATAAGAGAGGTAAAGATATATATATATATATATATATATATATATATATATATATATGTGTGTGTGTGTGTGTGTGTGTGTGTGTGTGTATACATTCTGTTCATTTTTATCTGAAATTTTACTGTGCAAAATTTGACGTCATCAATAGCATCGCTGATGGAGCGAGTTTATATATGATTCCGCTAGCAGCTTGCGATCATATTAGATGTGTTGACAGCAGCTTTGAGGCCTCCCTCTTGCGGCAAGTAAATATACTATTTGAGAGGTGGGTCTGCCTGTGTAATATAAAGGTGCATAATTTTGCCTGGTGCATAGATACAATAACTGTTTATAAAAAACTATATACTGCAGTGCAACGCACTGCAAAACTAACTATGAAGCCATAAAATTAGACCATGAAGAATATACAAAATGATTACTCAATGAACACTTATTTCACAATAATCATCTGTTTTTCTGTTATAGTAGACATATATGCATAATGTAAACCTGCCACATACAATAGAAATATTTCAAGTTGATCTCAGTTCTTTTCTATCACCCACAGTTTCCACACAATGTAACGTCATTACAAACCAGAAAATCAGCAAAACGTGTTCTAGGAATGAAAAATAAACTAGTGTTAAAATATGTACAAAGCTTTTCTCCAAGTCTAAACAAGAAAATATCTCTAGTACATAGTCTTATGTGCCCATTTTCTTATACTTCCTTTCTCTCTTCCCCTAAACACAGTCTGTATTGTGAGAAGGTATGCTTGAGACCTTTCTATCATAACATTGTTTATTGCTTCTAGATTGGGACCAGTCACTTTATAACGTCCAGTGACTCTCTTTTTGCGAGTAACTGATCCTGTATCTTGGAAATGTTTGATGCACTTATTGGTTTTAAAAGACATAAGGATACCAACATTAATAGACATTTTAATTAAGCCTGAGAATGACAAAAAATTTATATCGTATACTGATAAAATGTAAGATGTTTACATTGCAAACAAAAGTATGTCAATTTGACGATACCTGGAAACTTTTGACAACATTACACTCCGAGGGACTTGTCTGAATGCCAGATAGTGTTGCATAAACTCCTCTATGCAGCGGTTTAAATTATATTTATATGTTGCACCAATTTTAATGCCGATACGAAAGCAGCATTCAACCATGAAAACGAGTGCTCTGTGTTCATATCCAGGGGAAGGTGGTTGTATTAGTTACCAGAGCAACCACACTGAGAGTGCTGTAATTTGCTTACTGTTCCACAAAAATTGCTGCTTCTTCTCCATAGAGGGCACCATAATTCCAAGATAGACTCACCAGTCAACTATGATGTCATTCTTGCTCAATCGGAGGGCGGGAAATAATGAATAAAAATGAACACTGTGTATGTGTATGTATTTTTTTTAAATTTTATGTCCTGCAACGTTAAGTCATATTGGACGATGAATGGAATTGGTGAAATTATGCTCAAATGAGTCCGAGGTCCATGGAGTTTAGAGTTACCGGACATTCGTCTTTCTGGATAAGGGAAACCCCTAGAAAAAACCTTATCCACGTAACTCACCCTGACCGAGATTCGAACTCGGGACCTCTTGAACGTGAGGCAGACACTCTAGCACCACGCTACCCGAGGCGGGCGATGTATATATGTGCAATCATGTTTCAAATATGAAAAATAATTAATACATTTTCTTTATCTAATCTATTAAAAATTTAAATTTCATTTAAAATAAGTTCTACTATTAACATTATCAGCAAGTTAAAATGCCAAAGAATCATATTACAGAAAATTCTTGCACATATTCAACCATATAATATATAATATTTTTTTGTAAAATGTCTTTTTAGAGCCTTTTTAAATGTTGGAAATTAATGGTACATGCAGTAAAATTTGGGAAAACATTTTTGGGTAGAAAACATTCGTGGTTTAAGTTTAGGGTACGTCACCAGGTAATATTTAGTTTAACAAATATGAAGTTACACCTGCACATCTATGTTATCCTTATTCTGTTAGATTCATCTGCTTACTATCTCTTTTGTCATCTTTATTTCTTCATCAGCATCTTGTTATCAAATGGTACTTAATATTCACCAAATTGTTTCATTCCTTTTCAGAAGTGCCTGTACTTACTTGCCTTACCATATCTTTCAATGTCATTTCAGATGAGTATATTTGATTCTTTTTCACACCACATTTTGCCAGCAGCTTATTTTCAAACACTGCTATATACCCAATATCTTGCCTACATTCTTTAAATTAACAAATATTTTTGCTTTGTGTTGAGCATTTCAATTGTCCTATGATATGATTGGATGTCTATTATATCCTCCCTATTTTCAGTTTATTCCTTGCCTGCTCTTTGAAACACAATTCACTAAAACTGATGGCTGACATATGCAATATTACTTACATCATTATTATATTTGAAATGTTTTCATATTTTTCTATAGCATAGCATTTCTTAAGCTGATCATATTTATAAGACCTGGGTAACATTTCATTGAATGTTCTTATTGCATAGTGCCACATCAGTTCAAGAAGGTGGAGGAGGACTGCATGAAGAAGAAGCCATTCCATTGCGGCCACTTACAGTAGCTGTTTCAAATGGAGATCCTGAAAAGCCATATGGTCCCTATCAAGTTATAGAGTAAGCATTTTTCTGTTCAGATGAAATTACTAAATCTGTTTATCAACTAATGAAAGAGCAAACTTTGGAGAAAGCTAAAGCATAATTGATTCTGATTCTGAAAAATATATACCATATTATTTGTTGTTGTTAGAGATGTCACTATTGGTTTCAGCCAACATGGAGGGGGACAGTACCTTCATCCAAATCATTACGGTAAGCTGCAGGAATGGCATTGCGACCTGCCCCCTCCCTGCTCATGCTTGCTGTCATATGCTCGCTCCATCTTGCTTGCTTTACTAACATGGTAACACTTGTGTACCCCCTGGCTTGCAGCCTGCAGGATGAATACAGCCCCGAGCTGACCCCCCCTACGCCCCCTCCTCGGCGAGTCCGTCTTGGCTGCATGGGTCGCGAGACATCACCCAGCTTCAGTCGCATAGCTGGCGGGCTGAAGCTGGCTCAGGCGCAGGCCATGGCTGTGGCACTGGCTGGGTTCCTGCCCAGCAACGACCCGACTGTGGTGATGACAGAGCGCCGGCGCTCCCCTCTAGCTCACAGGGCTTCCTTCCACGGCAGAGGTCAGATCCTTATCCCTTATTCCTTTGTTGCTTACCCTGTGGTGCAGTATGTTCAAACCACATGATAACCAGTGTAATCTTGTTAAAAATGAAAGTTTAATTTAGAATTGCATATACTTTGAACTTTTTTGTATGTTCATTCTGAATTGGTAACTATTTTTAATTAAAAACTGTATTGTTTAATGAATATTTGCTTATATTAAAAGAAAAGTAGACAGTCAGGCATCTATGCCTGCTAGTGCTACTATTAGTAAAAGAATATTCCCTCCACCTCATAATATTTGTTCAGTATGCAAAAAGGGCATTGCAGTAATTAAAAATGAAGGTTCAGATGCATAAGCATGGTTGATAAAAAGCATAGTTAGTGCTCAGGTCATGCACATAAATGTTAACTTATTATGACGAGCAACAAACAGCACCGAGAATCTTACCATTTATTTTTAATTCACCAATGTGGCACTACAGAAAAACTGGTGAAGCAAGGTATGCTGTAAATTATTAGTAGATTGGACTCCTAAAGTGAGTAAGGTTAAAAACAATAGACTGAATGCTTCAGAAATAGAATGTTCAGCAATGAATGACAGGAGTAGCAGGGGTGTTAAAAGCAGAATACAAATCTCTACTGGAAAACAGTACAACTGGTATGGTGAATAAAGGTGCCATGACAGGCACAGCTGAGAAGATTCATATTAGTCTGAGAACAGCTCATCACATATGACAATAGGGATGCCAGTCTTTTGAAAGTGGCTCCATTTGTGCTGCTGTTGCATCTCAGAGAAAGACAATGTCATTTGAAGAAGAATGGAATGGAAAACATAGTTAAATTACCAACCCGTGTCTCGAATTCGTCTTATTCTGCGATTGACCAAGTAGTGCTGAATATAAATAAGTGGAAATATGAAATTCAGATTTTTGACACAGCCCTGTCAGATCATTACGCACAAATGTTAAAATTAGTTGTCCCAGTAGATCAGCATAACCCAAAACAGAATGCAAAAAAAATATTCAAAAAGGTTAGACTTGCTAATGATGACAATCTAAGCTATCTAAATTTTCTATTAAGTAAAGAATCTTGGGAAAGCGTGTACACTGAGCGAAATCTGAACGATGCCATGAATGCATTTTTGGACACATTTGATTTTCACTTTGTAACAGCCATACCAATAGTTAAAGTAGCAATAAACAAGCTAGGTAATAAGTGGATCTGGCCTGGGCCAAATACTGGTGATCAGCTCAACAGTTGTAATAGCTTAGTACACAAGTAAATAAAATATAAATGGTATATATAAATAAGTGGATCACAACAGGAATCCGCAAATCTGGTGATAGATTAAAATTCTTGAGCAAATTCATGAAGGAAAACAAGACTACACCGGATTTTAAGGCCTATTATGTAAAATATCGAAATATATATAATAAAGTTATAAGAGCAGCCAAAAAGTTACATAAAGATGAAACAATAAAAAAAGCAGTTAATAAAACTAAATCCATATGGCAAGTAATTAAGCATGAAACAAAAAATGGACCCAAATTGAAAGAAAATTACCATCTAGAAACTAATGGCCAAAAAGTAAGTGATCCTAAACAAATTTCGGAATTATTCAACCACTTTTATTCAACTGTAGCGGAGAAACTGTTAAATACTCATTCACTAGGAAAGAAGGAAAGATTAAGTGTAAAGAAAAATGAACATAGCATGTTTTTAATTCCAGTAACAGTTGAGGAAGTTAAAGATGTTATAAAAAAATTGAAGAATAAGAAATCAGTAGGAATAGATGGTTACTCTAACTACGTCATAAAGCGTTGCTCCTTATTCCTAATTGAACCACTAACGTACTTGATAAATCTTTCACTTTCAAGTGGGACGTTCCCCAACAGGTTAAAAAAAGGTAAAGTGAAACCCATCTTTAAAAAAGGTAACAAAGGGGAGGTAGGAAATTACAGGCCAATTTCCATAATTTCAACTTTTGCAAAGATCTTCGAACAAATAATGTATAAAAGAGTAACAAGCTTTTTGGAAAAATTTAAAGTAATTAATGACAATCAAAATGGTTTTCGAAAAAATAAATCAACAAGTTCTGCACTGATGAATTTCATTGAACAAGCGTATGAAACACTAGATAGTAAACAACTAGGGATAGGCATTTTTTTAGATCTTACAAAGGCGTTTGACCTGGTTGATCACAAATTTTTACTAGAAAAATTATCCTCATATGGCATAAGGGGGTTAGCTTTAGATTGGTTCAGATCTTATCTGGAGAATAGAGAGCAATCGGTGGAAATAGAGTATTTTGATAGCGAAACGAGTGAAGTTAAAACTCAGATTTCAAGTAGCGCTATAATGAAATATGGGGTCCCTCAAGGTTCGGTGCTTGGACCTCTTTTATTTATAGTGTTCATTAATGATTTGGCAGATAATGTAGAAAACAGAACCAATATAAAATGTTACACTTTTTGCAGATGATACAAATATTTTTATCAAAGGGGTGAATAAGGAAGGGGCAGATGTACGTATTGAAAATAATCTAAAATATATTCAAAAATGGTTTAGTGCCAATATGTTAATATTGAGTAAGGAGAAAACAGCAGCCCTAAGCTTCTATAATAAAATGAGTGGAAGTCAATTGTATCCAAAATTAATGCTGGGACAAGACCAAATACATTACGTACAAACTATCAAATTTCTGGGACTAATACTAGATGAAAATTTAAATTGGGAAACTCACATAGAGGCATTGACGAAAAAGCTTAGTAAAATGTGTTTCTTAATGAGGGCGATTACAGGCATGTCAAGCTTGAAAGTTCAGAGAATAGTGTACTTTTCATATATACACAGTTTGTTGGCATATGGTATAATTTTTTGGGGAAATTCTAAAGACAGTATAAAAGTATTCAGATACCAAAAGAAAATAATTAGAATCATAGCAGATGTCTCAAGCACAACTAGTTGTAAGCCATACTTCAGTAAATTAGGTATCTTACCACTGCCAAGTATATACATATATGAAACTCTTGTACATATGAAAGCAAGCCTAAGTTTATTCAAAACAAATTCTGAAATTCATATACACAACACTAGAACAAAGAATAATTTATTTGTGAAGTCACACAAAACAAAGATGTATGAAAATAGTTTCACATATGCTGGCTTACATCTTTACAATAAGCTACCTGAATCTATAAAAAAGATTGAATCACAACATCAATTTAAGAAATTGTTATTAAACTTCCTTAGAGCCAATAGCTTCTACAGCGTGGATGAATTTTTAAATTTGTAAATATTTAGTTAGCTACCTTAATTATAAATATTGTACTTAGTTTTTAGTTCTTAGTTTTTAATTTGACGTGTCCTATAACATGTATATGTTTTAATGGATGAATCAATAAATCAAATCAAATCAAATATCTCACACAATAATAACACCTACTGCTCCAAAAGTAGCAGAATTTCAGCTCAGTCACAGCAGTTTCAATCATTTCTGGGAGTAACCTACACTGGCCTTTGAAGGCAGGAGAAGTTAGGGTGCTAAAAATACACTGAATCCATTATTGACTAATCATAAAAAACAAAGAAAATAAAAAAAAAACAGAATGTCTAAAATTTGGCTTGTCAATGCTGGATTGTACCATATTTGACAATCCAGATAACAAAAATCCAAAGTTCAGCATGATGATGGAGACAGTTCATGTCAAAAAATGGTTCTACATTACAAGGGATGGTCAGAAATTTTACCCACTGGTCAATGAACCAGACCTGTAATGAACATGCAAAAGCATGCAGGTTTCTGGTTGTTGTAGCTTGGACTTCTTGCAATGCTGACTACAATCCATGATTTCATGGTAAATTAGGCATTTAGCTGTTGATCTGTCACAACAGCTGCCAGAGTCTGTCACAACAGGAATCACCCTGTTGGCACAACCATTAACTGTCGCCAAAGACATGCTCAACAGTAAATTAATCTTGGCAATAAATGTAAAATGGTGTCATAGACAGAGCTGTGGGGAAATTCTTTTCTGTTCAGCAGAACAACACCCTTTTCCATATCATTACCAATAGCTGCATCTGGATGGATACTACAGCAGCTAGTGGAATCACTTTGAATCTGGTATGTCACTCATCAAACAGTCTGAATATGAATGATTTACATCTGGGATTCTTCTGGGCTATTTATCTGCTCCAGCATCAGGCAGTTGCACAAATTATTACCACCATCATCCATCTTCCTCTGCCTTTACACACAACAAGCATGTCATCTTCCTTACTTTGTAGTCTGTCCAATGAGTCAGTAGTGGGAACAACTAAAAGATTCTCCAAATACAAAGGTACATTTGAACTATCATTCCACCTGGAGTGTCCTTAGAATATTTGAGGAATAGGAGCACTGCAGCAGCAAATTTGTCAAGTCAATGCAAAATTTTGGAATGCCTACCTTCTCAGACTAAAATATAGTCTATTTTGTCTTTTGTGCCTTTTTTTACTACTTCTGGGATAATGTGTGCTTTTGGTGTAGTAAAATGAACTTAGATTTTGGTGGACTGGTCAGTTTTTTTATCACTCAGTGGTTAAGTTGTATTTATTGTTTTAGGCTAATTTGCTGACCACTTTGTAGATCCTGAAGCAATAAAGTTGTATGATTGTTTCATTTTCTTGCCAGTGTCAGATTATGCCAACAGAAAATATGTATTATGGAACAAAAAAGGGCCCATTGGACAATTATTATGGAATAAAGGAAGTACATATTATTACTGAAATAATTACATCAACATGAAATGAAATATTTTCTCACATTTTAGAAGTAAAGAAAAAGTTTTCCAATCATACTGCTAAAATACTGCAATATTAAATGCAAACTTATTATATTGTAGGATGCACTTCAGAACATTCTTTTCGGTTGCATACTGATAATATGTTGTTTGGTTGGTTGGTTGGTTGGTTGGTTGGTTGGTTGGTTGGTTGGTTGGTTGGTTGGTTGGTTGGTTGGTTGGTTGGTTGGTTGGTTGGTTGGTTGGTTGGTTGGTATCTAATGTTGAACACTTGATAATAAAATCATTCGCTCTCTTGCACTCCAATATTTAGCGGGAAGGTTGGTCAGCTGTTTCACTTCCTATCACTCCACAATGGGCCAAAATCCACTGGAGTATAACTTTTTTATGTAAATGTGATAACTGTTTTATCATTTTGTGGTATTCAATAATTTTGATACTTTTAGGTGTTGTATCTCGTATTATAGCAAGAATGGCTGCTTTGGAGTCAGACAGTATTACAAACTTTGTAAATTTTTGGATGTGATATAAAAGATTTTGTAAACTTAATAGGATTGCTAAAATTTTGCCATCAAAGTTTGTTGAATTTTTGTTTAGTTTACGATAAAAGGAGAAAAGTGGGCATACCATACCAGCACCAGTGCCACTCTCATTTGCTAGGCTGGAACTGTCTGTAAAAATATGCGTCCATTCAGGAGCAGGATATCTTAAGTTTATTGTTTCCAGTGACAGTTGTTTTAAGGTAGAGGTGGGGGTTTCAGATTTTGTGATAGTTTCTGTCAAATGGAGGTTATATTCAATTTCTAAAAATTCTAGAGGGTTGTTTCTCATCTGCATAGTTTCTTTTGTGTGTGGAAGTTGTAATCTCTGGCCGATTTCTTGTACTATGCTTAAAAAGCTTTGCTGAGATTTTAAACATACTTGTGGTTTTCTTTGGACCCAGTTATTATAGGGTAGTCTTAAAAGTTTCTCATATTGTGTGATTGCTGCTTTCTCAGTTTCAAATGATATGTTTGGATTATTTGTTAAAATTTGCATGGCAGTAATTGGTGTTGTTTTAACGCCTCCTGTTATGAGGCAGAGGAGTTGGTTCTGTAATTTATTAAGTTTTTCTACATTCGTAGTTATTAGAATTTCTTCACAATAATGAAGTTTAGGTTTTATGTACATTTGATAGAAGGTATTTAGAGTCTGCATGTTGCAACCCCACTTTTCCCTGCTAATCGTTTTAATAACAGTAACCTTTAAATTAAATTTGAAGGGAGTCGATTAATGACACTAAACAACACTTACTGTTAAATTTTTCCGGAACATGTTTCAGAGACTTTGCCTCTATCCTCAGCCAGCCATCAACTGGTTCTCATTGGTGTAGTTGACGATATTTTGTCATAGGTCTCCTCTGGTGGCGGTTCAAGGAACTTGCTGAACAAATCAAGTTCCTTGAACCGCCACCAGAGGAGACCTATGACAAAATATCGTCAACTACACCAATGAGAACCAGTTGATGGCTGGCTGAGGATAGAGGCAAAGTCTCTGAATCATGTTCCGGAAAAATTTAACAGTAAGTGTTGTTTAGTGTCATTAATCGACTCCCTTCAAATTTAATTTATCATAACAACACTGTTTTCAACACTTCCAAGAAAGGAACGGTAACCTTGTTTCTATCTTTGTACATATATTTTCTATATGTTTCTTCCATGTTAATTTTGTATCCAGGGTTATTCCTAAATATTTTGCTTCGTGTGTTTGAGTTAATAATTCACCTTCTAATTTCAGAGTAATGGGTAACGGTTTCTTTCTTAATGTAAATAGTTGGTAATTTGTCTTTTGTATATTTATTTTCATTAAATTTTGAGATGCCCAATTTTCTAATTGCAGTAGTAACTGTTGAGCTATAGCAATTAATTGTTGGCTTTGATTTTTCGGTTTGGAGGTCCATATTACAATGTCATCAGCAAAGAGTAGGGTTTTTGTTTGTTTTTCTACAGTTCTAGGTAGATCATTAATATAGATATTGAAGAGGGTGGTACTGAATACAGAACCTTGTGGTAAACCTCGATGTGTTTGTTGGTACTTAGAGAGGTGATTATTGTACTTTGTAGCGATGAACCGTTGGATAATAAAATTGCTGATCCAGTGTAACATATTCCCTTGAATGCCTAAAGTCTGCATTTTTTCTAATAATTTATATCTCCAGAGTGTCTTCTGTTTTGTTGAAATTATCTTTAATATCTTGACTTAGGTGTATAATTTGTTGGTTTGTTGATCTTAGTTCTCTAAATCCCGCTTGATTGAGTGAAAGTAAATTATTGGTTTCTAAATACCAATTTAATCGATTTGAAATCATTTTTTCCATAGTTTTAACAATTATACTAGTTAATGCTACAGGGCGATAATTTGAGAAAGTATCTGCTGTTTTTTTTTTTTTTTTTTTGGCTTTAAAATAGGAATTATAATAGCTTTTCTCCAATCATCAGGAACTTTTGTGTTTCAAGAAAGATTATATAGATAGAGTAATTGAATTTTGGCTTTATTGCCAAGGTATTTAAGAAATTCTGCATGTATATTATCTGCTCCTGGAGATTTGTTTGTTTTTAGGCTATTAATGGCTATGTTTAACTCTTTAATGTTGAAATTCTTATTAAATATAGTATCTTTTGTGCTGTTTGTTGTTTTTATGTCATTTTTAAGCTTTGATAATATGTATCAAATAGTGAAATAAAGTTGAGTTATAGTATGTATACATTTATTTATTTAAAACTAATAAGAAATCTATCTAAAAATAAACAAATAACAATGGAGAATAACACAGAAATGAGTATTGCTTAGTGATACTGTGTTCATTTTAAAGTGTGCTCTTACTTTCCAATCAATGACATCACTGTTAGAAGCGAGTCTACAGTTAGTACAAAATTGAATCGAGAATATATTGACACATTGCTTCACTCACACTGTTTATTCACAGGACATGTGCTTCACTGTCCCTACGCTTCTTTCAAGTTTATACTTTGAGTCTACAGTTACCTAGAAATGCACTTCTGCATGGGTCATCTAATTGTGTATGGTTGTGGTATTTATAATAGCATCGGGAGCAATTGGCGGTTGGTGTCAGGTGAGCTTGTTGGATTATTTTTTACTTGGAGCTGCTCCCTAGTGATTGTTTGTAGAATTTACAAAATTGCCTGCATAAAGTGAAAAGAAAGTCTTCTTGTCTTTGATTATGATGCAGCATAACACTGCTGATAGAGGATAGTATGAGCTGGAAAATACAGCACCGTGTCTACATATTAGAATGCTATTTTCAAATTGGAATGCTGAATAAAAGGAGATATTAGTATGATATACATTCTGCACTGATAAATTTATCAACAAGTTTTAGGAATTCCAAGAGATATCTCGAAGAATCCAATGATAAACATTAAAAGGTAACCACTATTACTTTACAGTATTCTGCTATGGCATGATATACATAAATGATATATAGAATACAAATTTATGGTGGAAATATTCAGTATTGCTAGGTAGTTTATTCAGTTAGCTATTTTGAACTAAAATGCGCAGGCTTTCACAAGCCCAGATAATCATTTCCTTTGTATCACCCCCCCCCCTTTATAGATGTGTGTTTTTAAAACTTTATCAGTGACCAAGCCACTGCATTGATATGTAGGCACATGTCTTTTGCTTTTCAATTTCACTATCATAAAATCTTAAAATTACTCATCGGGAAAGACTATTGTTGTGTGCTCTATGGAAACCTTGAATGCAAATGCAGGCCAGCATAACCAAACTATTACCTGTCTGACGAATGAATGCAGTTATTATGGGAGGTTGCTGGTGTAGCATGGCATGGTTTAGAGAGGTCAGAGTAGGCAGGAATATAGTGCAGTGCAGTACAGTAGAGTCTTGACTCTCAGAAATTCAGCTAAGCATATGTAATATGACACATATTTTTGCACTTGTGAAATCAATATCCCATGCTTTTAAGCATTCTCCAGAATGTGTCTTTACCTTCAAAAGGAATCTCTTCTTTTAACAGCATTCATGAGCTTACATACTGTAGGAATTTCTTCTCTCTGTTCATAAAACTCAAGAAAAGTTCTGCACACAACAGATTTTCAAACTCATAGAGTTTTTGGATGGAAAGGTTTTGGAAACCTTTTTGGATGTTGGCAATATTTATCAGATGTTGAAAGTTATTCTTCCGTATCCTTTGAATTTTCAACCTCTTTCACTATATTATGCACAGTTCATTTACTTTACTCTACTGCTGTTACTTTTCTTTTTATAGCATTATTTAACAAGTTATTAGACCCTTACATTTCACTTCTTTACAAAATTGTAACATATTGACTATTAATTTTCTAATTAGTGGGAATATAACTTTGAGTTTTGGTGTTTGAATTTTGGCTTGATTCAAACCCATTCACTGTAAAAGACTCACCTGCTGCATTCAGTAGTGTCAAACAGTACAGGGCATGCATTGGGAATGGTAACATAATATTGCTGATCTGTTTGTTTTAATGCAAGCTTCCAGTGATGACTGTCTGCATTTATCTTCAGAGAGTTTAAGTTTCTCTCTATGCTCTCTCTACCCGTTTTCATCAACTTATAAAAACTAAAGGCTCACAGCACAGTCACGTGACGTTATGCACAGCCATCAAAGGAATAATTAAAAGTGAACATGCAGTATACATATATAAAACTTTTGTGTCTGAATAATTAGACATAGGCTGATACAAACTAAGTGCAGTTTAGTTAACTGTTGAAATTATAACCCCTTAATGAGTTCATTAGTGACTATGGTTTAAAGAAAACAGCAACAAAAGTTTGTTCCTCTTTCTAGGTTAGGTGGCTATGAAGTATGTATTTTGAGGTATTAAGGAGAGAGCATTTTTGTAGCAGAATGTATTGCTGTATATCTGATACCTGTATTGTGCTAATTCTGCAGGAAATGTCAGCCGTAATAATTGTTCTAATTGAGGAGTGGTAGCATTATTGGAGTGTTTTCCTCTTAATTTATGATTTTTCTTGTTCAGCATTGATTTTGTTTGTTATATAACCATTGTTTCACTATTTATGGATATGTCAGTTGGATGAAGTCTTAAAATGTCTAATAAATAATTAATGTTTAGAGGAATTTGGTGACAGTGACATCCAAATTATACTTTTATATTTGTGGAGTCAATTATAACACTACATTACTATCTTGCTTCTACATTACTATCCTGAGGTAGTGTGTCTGCCTTATGCTCAAGAGGTCCCAAGTTTGAATCTCGGCCAGGGTGAATTACCTGGATAAGGTTTTTTCTGGGGTTTTCCCTTATACTAAATTATGCATGTCAGGTAACTCTGAGCTCCATGGACCCCGGACTAATTTGAGCATCATTTCACACATTTCATTCAACGTCCTATATGACTTAATGTTGGAGGATGTAAAATTACACAAAAAAGCTACATTACTCAAGCTTTAATGTCTTCATAAATAACATAAATAAAGTGTATATGATATAGAGTTACAACCAACTCCACAAATATTAAAATATTCTTTAAATTCTATCTAAAAATCAGTAGCCAGGTCATTTCTTAAACCATTACAGCAAATGAAAATATATTATTCTATATTAAATCTTTGAAAACATTGCAAACAAGAAATGGAACATAACTCACTACTCTGAACCTAAAACGTATACTAACCAGCAGCCTTGAGTTTCAACGTAGGCAACAGAGATGTGACGTTTCAGATACAACAATAAATGGTGTAAAATAGTAAATATTATTTTCTATAAGCAGAATAATTTTGAAAAATTCATTTTATCTTTGATTAAAGTCCATACCTGTGTTAGATATTCAACATGAAAAATTCAATGCCAAGGCCGGGATTTGAACCTCCGTTCAAATCCCAGCCTTGGCATTGAATCGTTCATGTTGACTATCTATCAAAAACCTTAGCCTATATATGGTTAGTATGAAGAAATGATTAATTTCTATCAATTAACTAAAACCATACCTATGTATTTAATAATCTCTTTATCAATAGATACTAAGTTCCTCCCCAAATGTCTCCACAGCTGAATAAAAACAAGGAAAGTTTATCTTAAATTTAATAAGTACATGTGCAAAAAGCATAGAATATTTCTGGGTGATATTCATTAAATTGTCACCAAGGAATATGCTTAGTGATAGTATTCTTTAAAAACTTGGTTATCATTTGGTTTGTTACATAAAGTGAAACTACAAGTAAATGACCAGATCTAAATTATCAAAATTGGACAACATAATTGATGCATTTTAGGCATAGTTACATTTATAGTGATCTTAAACCGCATATAAATCCAAATGAAGTGTCAATTTACTTATTGGTCCTCCTTAGATACATCTATTGCTATGGAAAGAACACTCACAGCCATATGTTTTCAGATATGGTTACAAGTGGTTTTAGAAAACTCCATGCTAGAAACATTTGATGGATAGAATTAAAATCTCGTGGAAATTAAAGTTTATGGAATTTGGTTTGTTCTGTTTTAATTACTTAGTGTAAAATATAGCTCTTATTTTTATATTAACTGTCTTTAGCTTAACCCAATGCATGGCATTAAACTGGTCATTTACTAACTAAAAGTGTTAATGAATTTCTTACTAATTAATTAATATCATGTTTGTGCATATTTATGACTTACCTATGATTACATAATTACATAATTAATTCCTCATATTCATTTATGAAATAATATCTTACAAGCACCAAGTTTGCATCGATATGCATCAGTAACCTAAATCTCAGCTTATGATATTTAGGTGAGTCCAATGGCAGTCTGGGTGCAGAGCGTCTCTCACACTCTCTTCCTGGTAGTCCAGCTGATCGACGTCCTAATTTTCCGGAAGTAGTGGGCTCAGCTGAGAGTCTGGTAGGAAGGGTAAGTACTATTTGCCAAGTGAGCTTCAGTAAAAATAGTAAGAGAAATTTTAAAAATAAAACATACTTCAAGTAAGTACATTTAAAATTATGCATAAAATATTTCTCATGCCAAATTTTATATCCCTCAACTTCTCTCTGGTAGTGCCAGAACTTTAAAACTCACTTCACATGAGTTACCTGGATAAAGTTTTTTTCAGGATTTTCCCTTATTCTTATAAGAAAAATGTTAAATAACACTCAGATCCACATTCTCTGGGTTTATCTTATTATCCATCAATTTGCATAATTTTATTCATTGTCGCTGTACAACTAAGATGTTTTAAGAGAATTGTTAAAAAGATAACATATGCATACACTTTATTGGTAATAGACACAGTAGAATCTAAAGGATACTTAAGATAAGGTGCCAAACATAGTTATTCTATGAATTTGGATTTTTTTTTCCTTCACATTGCAAAAAATTATACATTATCTTATTTAAACCTGTTTCTAAACTTTTCATTAGGAACTGTTTACATTAACAATATTGTGCTCCTGAGCTGCATTTGGCATATATATATATTCAACACTGTGGTTATTAAAACACATGCACCGTATTACCCACTAATATATGTACTAAATTACAATTCAATTATTAAACCCACACCATTTATAAATAGGTGTCCTTTAATTATTGTTGACTTGATACTGCCTCTTTTCACCATCATTTTCTTTAATTTTTTCTAATAATTCTCCCAAATGATCCCTCTTTCCTTTATTTTCATATCATTTTTACTGTATCACATAGTAATTATTGTCATTGCCAAGTTGATCCCTCCTTATTCTGGTCTCCTCACAATTTAAAACATAATGGAAACCCTTTTCAATGCCCCCACATAATAGACATACATTCAGTCCAAATTCCCTATTATGCACCTAATTTTATTATTCCAGCCCTAAACCAAGCTCACCTTTCTCTACCTAAATTGTCACAATTTCTATATACATTTCTTTCTCCCAGTACTGTTTAATTCATCCATACAACACTACAAAAATTTTTTTTATCCCTAATATTACTGAAAACCTCTTTTTTGCCAATATCCTTGATCCTTCGTCTTAACATCTTTCCAGAATCCTCTTCTTAGAGTTTCCCTCTCCTTCCATATATTACTTATACCAATTTCCTCTAGTACCCTATGTAATTTCATTAATCTTTACTAGCTTTAGGTTTTTCCTGAAATCTTACACACAGTTTTAGAATACTCAGCTCTCCCATTGATCTAAAGGTGTACCAATATTTCAGTCCTCCTTTAATCATTTTGCTTTTATTTCCTGTTTTGCCTGTCCCTAATAATGTGTCACTTTAGCTGATGTACTGAAATTAATTTAAAACAATCTATGCCCTAAGTCTACATTTAGCTATCCTTCATGTCCTCAAAACTCAACTCCATAAATACAGCTTTTGGCTTCCACTGCTACCTTGTAAACCTTTTCCAACAACTTAGTTTGCATTGCAGGTATTGTGCAAAGATATTCTCTTATTGCCTCATTGTATGTTTACCTTTTGCTAAAACACTCTTCTTTTGTTTATTCCGCTCACTATTACAACTTAGGAAAACACCTAAATAATCCAATTTTCCCATTATTACTATATTCGGACCCTTTAAACTAAATTTTTTATCACTTATGTAATTTATGAACCTCTTTGAAAACTACATTCCTAGAATTTGTTATACTTAATCCTTGGTCCCAACTGTTCAGAATATCTCCCTATTAATCTTAATGCTCTTGATAAGCCTCCTGTAGATATAGACCCTACCACCAAGTCATCTATGTACAGTAAACATGGAATATATCTATTGTTTACTGTTGGGGGAATACACATTCACTTTACTGATTTCCTCCAAAATATCATTAATAAATAAACTGAATAATATAGTCGCTCAACTTATATTTGTCTTAGCTTAATATTATTATTCTTCATCTCATGTGTTACACTCTCCACATCTAATTTATTACACTCTCCACATCTAATTTATTACAAAACTTATTTTCATTATACAATATACTAAACTAATATTGCTCTTCAGTTCACTCCTTTCCTTTTCAGTTTCAGCTATAGTAGTTCTCTAATAATGGTATCCAAAGCTTTCTCTTAAGTTTACAAAAGTCATTTAAACTCTTCCTCTCTTCCTTAGTTATAAAAACAATTGTGTATTATCAGCTGTCTTCCTATTTTTAAATATCTTCAATTGTCATCCTATTTGTCCTAAATCCTGCCTGGAATTTTGAGCAGTTGTCTTTCTCAGCTCAGTCTTGTAACACTCAAGCAAAGATTCCAGTATACATTTTTCCTAATAATGATAATAAATTTATTCCCCTTCATTTGGCTGGAGCTTTCACATCCCCCTTGGTGGTGTTGTAGCTGAGTGCTTAGACCACTCACCTCTCACCAAGACAGCCTAAGTATAATTCCAGGTGATAGCATATGGGATTTATGGTGGATGAATGTTATATGGGCAAGCTTTCTCTGGCTTCTCCAGTTTCCCCTACCATTCATTCCACCAATCTCAACTTCATTTCACATGTTCTTCTTCTGCATCTCAAACTAGTCTTTGGGTTGTCCTGTCCCCTGTTCCTGATTCTTTGCTCACCATTCTGCTTCCAGGTGGCAGAGACCGCATTCTCTGGCAGGAAGGAAGCGAGGAAGGGATTCGGGGTGTTAACCATGTCCCACCCTCTGCTACTGCTACCCCACTCATGACATCTATGGTGAGCGGAAGTGGGGGTTATGGCAGTCGGACAGTAGATCTTGGTCCTACATGGACTGATGTGCCATGGAGTTTAGTTTATTCACATCCCCTTGCCCTTGTAAGTGGGTACTACAATACTCATCCTCTAGAGACTTGGATCCTGCACCTAACAAGTATATAATTTAGTGTTCTCCTTAAGAACTCTCTTCAGTTTTCATCCTTAATCCAAATTTTCCACCATTCCCCTGGAATTCCATTCATTCCACACACCTTGTTCAAGTTTCTTCCCCTATCTCCAGATTGTGATTTCCTTATTCCAGATCCACAACTTATCAGGTTATTGTAGCATTGTATTCTATCCTATTTGTACTTGACAAATCTTTAAAATACGAGGGTAAGTCAAACATTATCCTTAACATAACTATAACATTTCTTATGTTGGACGTACTGAATTCTGTCTTACCATATTTAATTGTTATAATGTTGCGGTCCTGCTATGAAAGTTTGATCGTCATTCCGCCATTTGTCTTCCTTTTGTTGCAGATAGATCATGGTCACTCCATTAGAAGTTTGCACCAAAAAGGAACAATCGGTGATCTGATTTTTGTGTTTGGAAGGTGTATCAGGGGCCAAAATCAATCAAGACTTTTGTCACAATACAGGAACAGTGTCTTGCCACAGCAGATTGTCTATGAATGAACTGAAAAATTCAAAAATGGTTGCACAAGTATTACGCATAAGGAAGGAGATAGACGACCAGCTACAGACACAACTGATGATAACATTAAGCTTGCATGTGACATGGTTCTCTTAGTCAAGCGACTATTGATGAAGTGGCACATAGTCTTTGATGGATTTTGCCCCCTGATGTGCCTTCCGACCACAAAAATTGGATCATTGATCATTGTTTCTCTTTGGTATCAACTTCTAATGGAGCGGCCATGATCTATCTGCAACAAAAGGAAGACAAATGGCAGAATGACAATCAAATTTCATAGCAGGACTGCAATATCATAACAATCAAATACTCTAAGATAGAATTCATTATGTCCAATGCAGCCACAGCCAACTCACTTGCCGCAGTGCATGTGCTGGGCTACAAGCATTGTATTGCCTCAGTTCGTGCTTCACAGAGGTAACAATAGGTTTGTCTTCCGTAGCAGTGGTGGTTCATACTTCAGTGTCAGTTAGATATGGAAGGGCACTCATTAAAGCGAAGGGCACCCGCACCGACATGTTATTTCAATCCCGAATGGAAAGCTGAGTACTTCTTCATGAAATGAAGTGCTATTTGTTTAATTTGCCAGAAAAAATTGCAAGAACTGAAACGATCTAATCTTCAGCGACATTTTAATACATTGCATGCTAATGATTATTCAACCTTAGAAAAAGAAGAATGTACTGCAGAGATACAAAAGCTCGGAGAAAAGATCACATCACAGGAAGAGGTAAAGGAAGAACGGGATGTCGGAATGGCAAAAACCTCACTTTATGTGACTTACAAAATAGCACTAGAAATTGCCAGATCTTCTAGTAGTTTTTCTGATGGTCCACTTATTAAACAATGTATGCTTATAGCTGCAAGTAAATTCACCCCTGTCAGTGTTTACCAGTTCGAGGGTGTCAGTCTGTCACCTCATACTATTTCACGCAGATTACAAGATCTGGCGGACAACATTTACGCACAATTTATTGAAAGAGCAAGAGTATTCATTGCATTTTCTATTGCCATTGATGAGGAACACTGACTTATCAAGTACGGCTCAATTATGTATTTTTATTTGTGGAGTAAATGAAAATTTGGAAGTTTCTGAAGAAATGTATAAATACTAAAATTGAGTCATACCTTTTAAAACTTGTAACTTCACTCACATCCTTTTACAAAATCAGGAACGTTTTCGAAACTGTTGCAGTCTCATCAGCTGATTAGCGACTCATCACAGTTGGTTGTCTGGATCTCTTGTAATTGGCTCCCTCTTTTGGAAGATTCTTTACATAAGTTCAGTAGACCACTCACTGATGGCACATCAAAATTTAGAATATGTGGACTGTTTTTAATAATAAACATTTTTTTCCCATGTTATAAGTTCAAGTTTTGTTGACAATGGTTTTAGTATTTTAGTTAATTGATGGAAATTAATCATTTCTCCACACTAGCTGTATATAGGCTAAGATTTTTGATAGATAGTCAACATGAAAAATTCAATGCTGTGGTTCAAATCCCGGCCATGGCATTGAATATTTCATGTTGACTCTATCTATGGTTTTAGTAGAAATTAATTGTTATTTCACACTGGCCATGTGTAGAGTAAAGTATGGAAAGATAGTCAGGCTGAAAAATTCAATGCCATAGCTGGGATTTGAACCACAGATCTTCTGGTTGCCTTCCAGTCGCTCTAACCCTTGAGCTACCATGACCAATGTGCTGACATGACATTAAATTCTCATGAGCCAGTTGGAGAATTTAATGTCATGTCGGCACGTTGGCCATGGTAGCTCAAGGGTTAGAGCGGCTGGACGGCAACCAGAAGATCCGTATGGCCACGCCGTGGCTCAGTGGTTAGACCGCTTGGCTCTCACCAAGGCAGCCTGGGTTCGATCCCAGGCGACCGCAAAATGAGATTTGTGGTGGACAACACGGCGTTTGGGCGGGTTTTCTCCGGGACCTCCGGTTTCCCCCGCCATCTTATTCCACCGGTGCTCCATCTTCATCTCATGCATCATCAGTGTCACCGCCTGCGGTGCCGTATGTAGTAAAAGCGGGCGTTAAACACTACACATTTTCCAGAAGATCCGTGGTTCAAATCCAAGCTATGGCATTGAATTTTTCAGTCTGACTATGTTTCCATATGGTTTTAGTAGTTTGATTTCCTCTCCAATGTGGTGGTTATCATTCCAGAAATTAAAAGCAACTGCCGATTTTTATGTTTGTTTATATTTCATGTTCCTATGTTGTTCTGTTAATCTAGTTTTTAAATTTCTCTTTGTCAAACCAATATAAAATTTGTCAGTCTTCACAATTTATTCTATATATGCCTGACTTTTGTTCAGTTGGGATCGTGTTTTTTAAGGGGTTACTTAGCAATTTCTTGAGTGAGAATTTGTTTTGTGGTGCTAGTTTGATGCCATAATCTTTAAATATTCGTTCAAACTTTGGAAATGCCAAAGGTTGGTAAGTGAATTTTTTGTATATCGAGTTTTTGTTTGTTTTGAAGACTAGTGATCTGTTTTAATTTCTTTTGCTTGTAGTCCCAATTGATCATTTTTTTTTTTTTTTTTTGGTTGAGTTTGGATTGAAACCATTTTTGGGCTGAATTTAAAATATATGTAAATTCCTCATTATATTGTTTTGATCTAAAGGTATGCTGTTCAGTCTATGGATCAAACTTCTAAGAGCAGCTAATTTATGTGACGGAGGGTTAAAACTGTTGCATTTTATGTAATTATCTGTGTGAGTAGGTGTTCTGTAGATTCCAAATTTTACATTGTCATTTTGTCTTATGATCATTAAATCTAAGAAATGCAATTGTTTTCAATACAATACAATGTTTATTAGCCACAGGAATTCATAAAGAATTATAGGCATTGTCAATATAGTTACAGTATTTAACAATATTTACAGTTCATCAATGAGGTATTTACAATCCTAAGTTTTCAAATAATTTACACAATTACACTTAATTTTAATGCTTTGGCCGGCTAAAATTCTTCATTGGTGAGTCTTCCAATCTCGGACACATGAAACAAGAATAGAAATAGAATACATTAGTATAATTATGCACAACAAACTGATTAATTTATGCTTTACCTGATTTGAATTCTAGGTATTCATTTACTGAGTAAAACTGATTTTTTTTAAAGAAATTGTGTAGCTCTGTCTTAAACTTTTTTATAGAGGGTATGTTTTTTAATTGATTTGGCAAGTGGCTGTATAGCTTTAAACCCATGTATTTGACAGAAGTCTCAAATAGTTTTGTTTTATGAATATAGGTGTGTAATTTGTTTTTATTAAGTGTGTTATGGGTGTGTATTTTAGCATTTGTGACATAGTTCGCAGTATTAGTCTTCATGTAAATCAGTAACTGTTTCATATATAAAACTTGGTAGGGTCAAGATATTCAAATCTCTGAAGTGATTTCTGCAGCTTTCCATTTTTGGAATACCAACCATAATTTGTAATGCTTTCTTTTGTAGCTTAAATATCAACTTACTATTTGTAGTATTTCCCCACAATGGTAGTCCATATGATATTAGTGAATGAAAGTAAGCAAAGTAACAGGTTCTGAGTGTAGTAAATTCTACTCGAGGCTTCAGCTGATGTAAAACAAAACAAACAAGGCTCAGCTTCTCTGCTAACTTTTCTATATGTTTGTCCCAACTTAAATTTTTGTCTACCCATAGTCCTAAGAATTTAGTTTGCTGTTCAAAATTTATCAATCTGGAGCCAATTCTGATGCAAGGGTTTTCCATTTTCCTACAAGCCTTATGCTGAAAATTTAGTGCTATTGTTTTTACTTCATTTACAAGCAACTTATTGACTTTAAACCAATTTAAAACATTTACTATAGCTGGTGTTATATTTTGCTGAAGGCTATCATCATCCTTTCCTGCAATGAAGATACTTGTATCATCTGCAAAGAGTGTGATTTTAGCATCTAAGTTGTTCATTAGACATAATGGGAGGTCATTTATATACAGTAAAAATAACAGGGGGCGCAGAATAGATCCTTGCGGAACCCCTGATACTACTGGTCTTTTTTGTGATAACATGTTTTTGATTTCTTTTTGACCTCTTTCTGTGAAAGTGATCTCAACAACCTGCTCTCTCATATCAAGGTAGGATTTAAACCAATTGAAGGCCACCCCTCTTACGCCATATTTATGTAGCTTATTTAACAGAATATTGTGATCTACCATGTCAAAAGCTTTGGATAGATCCAAAAATATACCCATCCCAACTTCACTTTTGTCCAGTACATCATAGATGCTGTCAACAAAATTGATCACTGCCAGACTAGTAGATTTCTTACTTTGGAACCCATACTGACTGCTATTAATGATTTTAAATTTGTTGAGGAATGTCATGAGCCTCTTGAACATTATTTTTTCTAGTATTTTTGAAAAGGTTGAAAGTAGAGCTATTGGTCTATAGTTGTTTGGGTCCTTTTCATCTCCTATTTTGAATATTGGTTTTATTTTTGCTACTTTTAGTTCCAGGGGGAATGTGCCACTTTGAAGAGATTTATTTCTATATGACACAGCGGTTTTAAGATATTCTTGCTACACTTTTTAATTAAGTAGGTTGAGCTTCTATCAAGGGCATCTGATTTTTTGTTTTTTAGCTCCCTAATTACATCAGCTAATTCGTCATTGCGGACTGGTGCCAGGAATAGTGATTTATCATTGCAATGAATGTGGGCTTTATTTTCTGGACCATCTGTTAAGTTGCTCTTCGTTTGCACATTTTTTGAGACATCTACAAAGAAATCATTAAATATGTTGGCTATTTCTCTTGGATCTATTACTGTTTTGCCTTTGTATTTCAATGTAATATTTGCTTGCAATGGTTTGTTTGAGTTAGTTTCCCTTTTTATTATGTCCCACATGACCTTCTGTTTATTTTTGGATGAGTTTATCTTTCTAGAGTTCTCTAATATTTTTGCTGCCTTTATAACCTTTTTATAGATTGATTTATATTTCTTATAATAGTTTACCAATTCTTTGGAAGCATTTCCATTTCTAATTAAGCTGCTAAAGAATTTTAGTTTCTTACTAGAAGTTCTAATGCCCTTGGTTACCCATGAGGAATGTTTTTCTTTGACACTGACTTTAACCAGTGGGAATGCTATATCGTAGTAGTATTTAAAGGTGTTTAAAAATCTAGTGAATGTAGTATCTACTGAATTTTCCTCATAAATATCTTCCCAAGTTTCTTTTCGCAGCAAATGGTTGAAGTAATCAATATTTTCTGCCTTCTGTAATCTGACCTTTCATCAACTTCCATTGTGAATTTTATATGATGATCTTGTATATTCAGTAGTTTTAAGAAGTCAGTTAAAAACTTTTGAGGGACTACAGCAGAAATACCATCAACATGTCTGGCCCAGAATTTAAACATATGAGAAGGTTTTAGTGATGTGTGTCTCCAAATTGCTCATATACAGATCGGCTAAGAAAGGTGAAAGTGGATTCCCCATTGCTAGGCCTTTTGTTTGTTTGTAATATTTGTTGTTGAATTTGAAGTAATTTTGATCAATACATAGCAGTGTTAATTGTATTATTTGATTTACCTCCATATCGTTGATCTTGATGGACTGTAGCCAACTTTTTAGTAGGTTTGGAATTTTATCTGTCGGAATGCTTGTGAATAATGACTTACATCAAATGACACCATAACATCATTTTATCTATATCGATATTTAACTGTATTGGAACACCACAGTGAAGCGAAAAATTATTAAATTTTAGATGAGTCGTATTTCTTACACATCTGCTTCACTTTCGTACCTATTTTGAGGACATGTTTCGCAAATCTTTGTTTGCATCTACGGCTCTTGTGCGAGTCGCACAACATGTCCTCAAAATAGGTACGAAAGTGAAGCAGATGTGTAAGAAATACGACTCATCTAAAATTTAATAATCATTTTATCTATTAAATTTTGAGAATTTGATACACCTAAGCTGTCAAATTTCTTGGAGTTCAATTTCTTGACAATCCATTTAGCTAAATGGTATGTTGGAGCACTGTTTGATTAATCATTGGTCTCATGCTATTGTCATTTTTGTGTATTTTTGGTAGTCATACATTCTTGGTAAAATTGGATTATGTGTTTTTATTGCATATAATTCATCCTGAAGTACTGAGTGACAGTATTTTTAAAGCTTTTTCCATTATGTTTTGGCATTTAGTTAGGTGTCCTTTGGAATTTCTGCATCATTTTCAAGTAAATGGATCATTCTTTTATTGCAGTCATCTGTATCTAATAAAACCAGGGAATTGCCTTTGTCTGCTTTTACTATGGTTATTGCTTTTTTATTCAGTTCTTTAATTTATTTTTGAAATTTTGAATTTTGAGGTTTCTTCATTAACGGAGACACAATTATGCTGCTGCTGAAAGGTGATTTGTTGCTATTTCGATCTGCTATGTATTCATCTATCTGTGACGAAAAACTGATGCACGTATTGAGGCATTTTTGTAGTAGATTCATTTGTGACTTTGAAATGGTTTCTGAAGAAGGTTTAGCACGTCTTGTGTTATGTTATTAGTTTTTCCTGATACGGGGATGTATGGTTTTTCTTGATTCCTTTGAAGCTGTTTGAGTTTCCTGTTTAACTTTTTATTTTTGGATTTCATTAAATTGTTTAATCTCTTGTAAAGGTGCAATTCGAAGTTCTGCCAAACTTGCGAGCGTAAGTGATTACTTAGAAATGTATGAAGACTGTATAGTTCTAATTCCCATTGACTTAATTTACTATGTTTTTTTATTTCCAATTGTAGTATACTTTTTTCTGCGGTTCTTTGATATTGGTTGTTCTGATTGTAACGAACTATTTTACGTTCAAACATCGAGGATAGTTTCAGTTTCAGGCATTTTTTCAAAAATGTAATGTCAGCTGCAGTGTTTCTCTTTTTTACTTTTAAGTTAAAGAACTGTTTTTTTTTTTTTTTTTTTTTTTTTTTTTTTTTTTTTTTTTTTTTTTTTGAAATTCACGTTGAAGGCCATGGTCCACATCGTTGTGGTCATCTCGTATGGTCACCATATTGCTTTTATTAGTTTGTGAAAGCCTTTTTATAATTTGAATAGCTATAAATAAAAGTATTGTTAACAGTGAAGCTAATTTCATGTATAAAGACTAAAAATGAGTTATACCTTTTAAAACTTGCAACTTCACTCACGTCCTTTTACAAAATCAGGAACGTTTTCAAAACTGTTACAATCTCACCATCAGCTGATTAGCGACTCATCACAGTTGGTTGTTGTCTGGATCTCTTGTTAATTGGCTCCCTCTCTCGGAAGATTCTTTACATAAGTTCAGTAGACCACTCACTGATGGCACATCAAAATTTAGAATATGTGGAATGTTTTTAATAATAAACATTTTTTCCCATGCTGTAAGTTCAAGTTTTGTTGACAATGGTTTTAGTAGTTTGATCTCCTCTCTGATGTTGTGGTTATCATTCCAGAAATGAAAAGCAACTGCCGATTTTTCTGTTTGTTTATATTTTATGTTCCTACGGTGTTCTGTTAATCTAGTTTTTAAAAATTTGAAAGGGTAGAGCCAGACTGAAAAATTTAATGCCATAGTCGGGATTTGAAACACGGATCTTCTGGTCTCCGTCCAGCCACTCTAAACCATTGAGCTACTATGGCCAATGTGCCAACTGACTCGTGTTTTTCCCGGTAAACCATTAGGAGTTCTCATAAACACATGAAACAACTACCTTAATGGCGACTTACTATGCTGTAAGTACTTTAAGGCCCGGGCTTTATAGTTCGGACCACTATTAGGTACAGTTAATGGAAATTAATTGTTCTTTCACACTAGCCGTGTGTAGGATGCACTATGAAAGGGTAGAGCCAGACTGAAAAATTCAATGCCATAGCTGGGCTTTGAACCACAGATCTTCTGGTCTCCGTCCAGCCACTCTAAACCATTGAGCTACTATGGCCAACGTAGTGCATCCTACACACGGCTAGTTTGAAAGAACAATTAATTTCCATTAATTGTACCTAATAGTGGTTCAAACTATAAAGCCCGGGCCTTAAAGTACTTACAGCATAGTAAGTCACCATTAAGGTAGTTGTCTCATTTGTTTATGAGAACTCCTAGTAGTTTACCGGGAAAAACACGAGTCAGTTGGAGAATTCAATGTCTTGTTGCCACATTGGCCATAGTAGCTCAATGGTTTAGAGTGGCTGGACGGAGACCAGAAGATTCGTGCTTCAAATCCTGGCTATGGAATTGAATTTTTCAGTCTGACTTTACCCTTTCATAGTGTGTCCTACACACGGCTAGTGTGAAAGAGCAATTAATTTCCAATATAGAATTGTCACAGTCTTCACAATTTATCCTATATATGCCTGATTTTTGTTCTGGTGGAATTGTGTTTTTTAAGAGGAGATCAAACTACTAAAACCATCGTCAACAAAACTTGAACTTACAACATGGGAAAACATTTTTATTATTAAAAACATTCCACATATTCTAAATTTTTATGTGCCATCAGTGAGTGGCCTACTGAACTTATGTAAAGAATCTTCCAAGAGAGGGAGCCAATTACAAGAGATCCAGACAACAACCAACTGTGATAAGTTGCTAATCAACTGATGATGAGACTGCAACAGTTTCTAAAACGTTCCTGATTTTGTAAAAGGACGTGAGTGAAGTTACAGGTTTTAAAAGGTATGACTCAATTTTAGTGTTTATACATGAAATGAGCTTCACTGTTAACAACGCTTTTATTTATAACTATTCAAATTCTGAAAGAAATGCTAGATTTGATGCCAATAAAAGGCACAACAACAGGATCAGACATTCTGAATTGTGTAGTAGAAGTTGTGGAGAATGCAGGGATTCCATGGGATACACTCATATCGGTAGCCACCGATAGTGCCCCAGCTATGGTTGGTTTGCATAATGGATTTGTGAACCTCCTGAAAAATAAACTAGCAAAAGAAATAACAGCAGTTCATTGCATAGTTCATCAGGAAAACTTATGTGTCAAAACACTGAATGTAAACAATGTAATGAGTGCTTGTGAAGATTGTAAACAAACTGAGGTCTCATGGTCTAAAGCACAGACAATTTAAAAGCTTCTTAGAAGATTTTGAGCATGAGTATGGTGATATACCGTATCATACAGCAGTTAGGTGGCTCAGTCGAGGCCAGGTTTTAAGTAGGTTCTTTGAATTATTGGATGAAATAAGTTTGTTCATGGAAATGTGCAGAGAACCTATTGAAGAGTTGACGAATGTTAAGTGGAAATGTGATCTTGCATTTATGGCCGATATAAGTGAACATTTGAATACTTTGAATATTTCACTTAAAGGGAAAAACAAATTAATCACAGATACGTTCTGTAGCATTGAAGCTTTTAAAAATATGCTCTTATTATGGGAACATCAACTGTCAAATGGTGATTCTTATTTTCCCTAGAAGTGGGATGTTATGTTGATAATCTGCACATGCTTTCCCATGCGTTTGATGAAATTTCATGATCTCACGGACTTAAAAATGGATTTTGATTTATTTGCTACAACATTCAGAATGAATATTGATGATACTGCCAAAGATGTACAACTGAAGCTTATCATCTTGAAATGCGACATTGAGTTAGCTGACAGTTACAGAAACAGAGGAAGTTCGCTAGATTTCTACCGGAGATTTCCTAAATCAAGATTCCCTCAATAATACAGGCATGCGGCATCTATGATTGTAATGTTTGGTTTGACCTATGTATTTGAATCCTTATTTTCAGCTATGAAAAACATTAAAAACCTCAGCAAGCCAACATCAGTGATCATAACTTGAAGTGTGCATTAAGGGTCCAGAGTTGTTTCAATGTTTCCAAATGTGGCTAATATTATGAAAACCAAAAGATGTCAAATAAGACCTGAATAAGATGTCAGAAGGCAAGAGTGTCTACTGAAAACTGAATGTATAAAATTCTCAATTGAAACATGTATATTCATTTAATATGAAGTATTCTATGTAATATTAGCACTGTATAGTAAACATTATTTTGTTATTTTAATTTTTCAATTGTTTCAGAATCAAAATTATGCTAATTTCCACAAAATACTGTTTCGTTCTTATAGGTAAAAATATTGCTTTTATATGCCATCATTTGGCTGTATAGGATTGAAGGCTATAATAATCTTACTGGTATTGGGTTGTTTTATCTATAATTTAATAACAAGTATCAGAGAGATATCAAACAATGTATTATACAGTTTCTGAACTGCTCCTTCACTACTACCCTGTCCTTAATTATTTAATGGTGATGCAAGTGCGGATTATGGAACACCACTGAACGAGGTAGTGATTGGCATATCTCCCTAGAACTCGTCAGCAACAACCAGGCATGCCGGCACCATGTGAACTGAATAGGCACACCATGCATTTCAGTTGGCAGAGCCTGGTCCAATGGAAGAAATGTTATAGTTACGTTGCAGATAGTTGTTTACTTACCCTTGTAGTTATACTAAGGCTTGTTGTCATAGCCTTACCTTTATATACTTTCTTTATTTTCCAAAGAGCTTGCTTTAAAGCAGTAGTAATAGCAATGACAATAGAATGTTCTTGTTGCTGTAATTATAAGTGCAATGCATTGAATTTGTGACTGCCTCAGTTCTGACAACACTTCTAGTACTCTGCTCCCACACTACTCTCATTTCTTACTTCTCTCCTGGACATGTGGAGCTTTGCTATGTGTTATATAAGCTGCACCTTTTGATTATCCTTCCTGTTTACTACTTCCATTAGCCTAATGCTAGTAATCTTCTCCCACACCATTTGCTTAAATTCAAGAAGGCACCTGTATCCTTATCTTTACATCAGAAAATTTACTCCAGATTTATTTATTGTAAATACTAATATGAGGTGTGATCAAAAAGTTTCTAGAATTGTTTTACAACAATTATGTCACTGAGCTGTCTTTAATTCTTACACAGACTGTACAGGCAGCGTTCCTCCTTGAAGAAAATGAGACGTCACGTGACTTTCTGGGACTGCAGTGCAGAGTTAGAAGCTCTCAAGTAAATGCGTGTGGTGCAAATGCTGTCATTTTGCTGTGTGGTAAAAATGCCAGCTTATGAAGAACAAAGAACAAATATCAAATTTTGCCTTGAGCTCAGTAAACATGCAACAGAAAACTATGAAATGTTAAGAGCAGCTTATGGGGAGGAATTAATGAACAAAGTGCAAGCATTTCAATGGTTTTTGAAATTTAAAAATGGTGTGACCAGTCAAAGATGCAGGTCATTAGGGCGACCCTGTTCCACCAAAACTGATGAAAAACATCATTTAGGTGAGGGAAATAGTGTTAAATGACAGGCACATTACAATATGAGAACTTTTTGACTAATTATGATCTCCTTTGGAAGCGTTCAAAGCAATTTAAAAGACAATTAGAAAATGAGATGAATTGCTGCAAAGTTTGTGCCTCACCTTCTTTCAAGTGATGAAAAGGAAAGTTGTGTGATTGCCTGCACAGATCTCACAGTACAGCTTCAAAATGACCTACAGTGTATGGGAAAAGTTATTATTTGTGATGAAAAACATGGATTTATGGGTACAAGCCAGAAACAAAACAACAATCTTCACAATGGAGGCATCCTTCATCTCCAAGTTCCAAAAAGGCCAGACAAGTTCGATCCAAAGTGAAGTCAATGATGATGTGTGTTTGGAGGTATTTAGTAACAATAATGTCAAAATTAGTCAAAAAAACTATTTGTAGTCAGTTTTATTGACACTCGTCACTTACTTTTTTTATATTATTGAGGAACTAGTTTCAAAGGCCATTGCCTCCAATGGCCTTTGAAACTAGTCCCTCGATAATATAAAAAAATAAGTGACAAGTGTCAATAAGCCAACTACAAGTAGCTTTTGCGATCAATGATGATGATGATTGTTCTTTCCAACATTAAAGGTATTGAACATAAGGAATTTGTACCACAGTGTCAAACAGTGAATTAAGTGTATTACAAACAAAAGTTACAATGCAAATTGTTGGAGAATCTGAGGAGTAGTGAATGTTTCCTGAATCATGACAATGCCCTGTGTACAAAGACCACTCTGTGTGCCAATTTTTGGACAGATATAGGATGAATGGTGTTCCCCATTCTGCCTATTCTTCAGATTTAGCTCCAGCAGACGTTTTACTTTTCCTAGTACTTTATATGAGGCTTTGAGGACACCATTTTGAGAATAATGATGTTACCTTCGCAAATAGCTTAACTCTTTGAATGGGTTTAAAGAAGATGACTTCTAGAGGTGCTTCCAACAGTGGCAAAAGTACTGAGAAGTGTATCAGTTCTTCAGGATACTACTTTGGGTAACAGTGCAGAATAAGCAAATGAAAGTGATACACTGTGTTTATGGCCTCATTCTGGGAACTTTTTATCATTACTCATATATTCATTTTATATGCATTTCTGACAGCCTCTTAGAACTTTACAAGCCCTAAACAAAATAGGAAAAGCATGTGTGTACATTATTGCTTTCTAATTGTATTAACATATGATACTTTCAGGTGCTTGTGGAACAAGGTCTAGGAAAGTACTGTGATCCAGACTTTGTGCGCTACACGTCACGAGAAATGCAAGAGGCACTAGATATGACGCAGGAGGAAATGGATCGTGCAGCACATCGTCTGTTGCTGCAGGAGCGGCAAGGCCAACCATTGACTTTTCAAATGGGTGATGATGCAGATCCCCATTTATAGCAGCAAGCCATTGTTGCCGAGCTCAACCCTTGTGGTATCCTCGGTTTCTATTACCAAGTGCCTCATCTACTCCTGCTCCAGGGAAAACTCAAATCATCAGTTTCTCAAACTTGCTCTATTTTTACCTTTTTGTGGATTGTTTCTCTGGCTGAACAACAAGTATGAAATATCAGGAGTGTAACTTTAATAACACAAGAAGCTGAAACCGAAAAATAAATTTTCTTAGATCATAATTTCATGTTGCAGTGTTCAGATTTGAAAAAAGATGAAATGTTTTTGAGACACGTCCAGTGCAAAGATAGTCATTGGCCAGTCAGTAAAAAATGGCTTCCATGGATTGCTTTGGTGAATTCCTTTAAGATCTCTTTTTCAATTATACCATCTTATTTTAATTTAAATATCAGTAAATGCATGGTACAATTTCATGTTGCATTGCTTTCTTTTCCTAATTTTATTCTTTAAAAATGTGAGCAATACTTTCTGTAAAAGTGTTGTGGTTGAAAAGTTTGTATAAAAGCGACAAGTGTAGCAAAAAGTGCCAGACAAAAATTTTAAAATACCAGCAAGCTTTCATCAAAATATATAAATTTCAGAGTAATTAATAGAAAGATGCCTTTAGTTCAGTCCTTTTATAAATGAACACTGACAAAATATAATCTATAGTTAAAATTAAGTTCCAATATACTTTTGTGTTAATAGATAAAGAGCTCTTCCATAAAAGGTTATCACTAAAGAGATGTTATCTGACTTATAAAAAGTGAAATACATTTGCACAAGAGTGTTTATTTTCAAACTAGTTTTGCTAAACTGTGTTACACTGCTTTACCTAGCTGGCCGGCCAGTCAGGATATATGCTGAGTGAGTTGTCTGCAAGGTGAGATTCTGACAGGTGATCTCCAACATAACCAGCCAAAAAACTAAATATCGAAAGAAATTATCCCTGGTGATAAATGGATATATCTTCTATTGTATTATTGATTTGTATAAAAATGTATAGACATGTTTTTACAAATGTTTTTTGTCATGGAATTTGTACAGGACTGTAAAAAAATGGTTGTTCCCAATAAATTTTGAGCTGAATGAATGAATGAAAGAGGACTCAATATAAAAATAAATTGCATTCTCCCACCTATAGGTAATGTTAATTTTCAATAACTGTGTGCTAATGTCATCCTGTTCTTTTTCTGTCACTATATGCATTTAACATTTAGTAAAAATCACTAAGTGGAAAAAATAAGAAAGGATTACAAACAAAGAAATTAATTATTGATTGATCTGTACTAAAAGTATTACAAATATGGAGATTATTCAAAGTATAAACTTGAAAGAAGCGTAGGGACAGTGAAGCACAAATTGGTACAAAGGTGAATTGAGAATATATTGACGCATTACTTCACTCACACTGTTTATTCACAGGACATGTTTCAAGAGCTCTTGAGCTGATACTCGATCGCGTATCAGCTGATGATAGGAGCAAGAGCTCTTGAAACATGTCCTGTGAATAAACAGTGTTAAGTGAAGCAATGTGTCAATATATTCTCGATTCACCTTTGTACTATGGAGATTATTATCTATGCATGTAATGAAAGGACACTGAAACAGTACCTCATGCCATGAAACTTTATATTTATTTGAACATGATTCAGAGAACTTTTTCTCTTCATATTCGGTGTGCTTCTGATTGTTACAAGCTAAAAGCTGATATTTCATGTTGTTACAAATATGGCAGCATCATAATGAGTGAAATGAACTTCCAGAGGATGCTGAATTTGCTGTTTTCTGTAAAACATAGAGGTATACCATATTGATATATGCTTTATTTTTGTAACATCCATCATGACTAACCTAAAAAAAGAATACAATGTTTACTAACAATACTTGTACTGTCAAATGCTAAGTTTATGTGAGCACCACTGGTGTCCAATTCTTGTAAACCCCAGTAAATTTACTAACATGAGCTGTTGCTTTTAAATGCACTTAGAGAACTAGGTGGGGCTGGGCTGGGTTTAGCTGGACTGGGTTGGGTTGGGTGGAGTTTGAACCTGAGACCTTGAGATCAACAGGCCAGACTGACGTGCACTGTTATGATTTAAAAATGAGAAGAGTTCCAGTCTACAGCAAATGGAGATGTGTTTGCTTGCTTAGCATTGCCACCTCAATACCCTTACTCTTTCCATATTTCCCTCTCTCTCTCGCACCCTATTCTAGAGCATGTAAGTCTCTTGGGGCACTAGATGTATGGGAAACCAAACTCAGTTTTCCAAACTTTTATAATAATGCAGTTGTTACAATCAAAATTGGAAAAGGATATTTGCATATTATGTATGTAGTTTAAATGCTATAATTATATTAATTTTTAGATGAGTCATATTTATTACACATCTACTTCACTTTCGTACAGTTAAATCTCGCTATAATTATAGTTTATGAATTTCCTATTTTTCTAATCCAATGGAACTGCCAGTGCAACTTGATACAAAAATGTTTTGTATCAAACAAAGTTCCATGTTGTCGCGACAATTTGTAACGAATATGATTGGCAAGGGTTCCACGTTGATGCTACTTTGAAGCTATTATATTGTGTGGCTCAGGGTAAAACAATGAGGTTTCTGACAGGGTATGCGTGGATGTGTGTGAGAAGGATATTTAATGACACTGGAATGCCCGTTTCAAGCTTATTTATTTACTGCTGCTTTTTTTAGAACATCGAACTTGAAGTTGCCGACCAAGGGTTACCAATATCCCTGTTTGGAGTTACTGACGGCAGAATGTTTATTACTCGATACACTTTATTTGTTCCTCACGTATATATGAACCGACAAAAATCTTCTCTCACCTCTTCTGGTCTGTCCTTAACCAAGACAGAAGAAGTCGATCGCCCTAATCGCCCTCACGCCTAGGACCGCTCTAATCAGCCTGACCCCGAAGACTGTTCGCCACAGCTACGCGTGTGGGTGTATATGTCACTTTCACTTTCTGAAAGCCCTCTTCACACAAAGATTTCCTTTGTGGCTATTTTGTCGCCATTATGAATGATCCAAAGAATACTGTGACTTTGTGGGTTCGTGAAATGAAAAGTCCAATTACACAAACTCAACAATGTTCTTTATTTCCACCGACTTACAGTTGAACACTTGCCAATTACACAAAATTACGTGCTGCACACAATTACAATTTACCAGTTCGTCCGTTGCCGTTCAGATGCACGTACACAATTACGCACAGTCTTCTCGTTCATTAACACGGCGCTAGCACGTCAAACACTGACAGACTCACTGTCTCGCTGAAATCCTTTTTTATAGGAATGTCACTGTTTTTCTAGAAGTCTCTGGTTTCACGAAAGTTCCAGAGGGCAGCAGAAGGGGAGAGAAGCGCCCAGGGTCAAGTGACATTTTCCTAACGACCCCTCAGTTAGTGACAGAGACTAATGGGAGGCGTGGCACGGCTGCACTTAGGTTTTCTCACAGCTGTTGCCCTCATGCCTACCGCTAATTGGGTGACACTGCTCCCTCCTCAAAGCTGGTCGTCCCGAACAGCACCATCGTAGCGGGCTAGTCGATCCAGGTGTACCACCAACATCTTCCCTCGGGGAACCTTCTGGATGCGGTAGACCACGTCGTTAATCCTCTTCACCACCCGGTACGGTCCTTGCCATGGCTGCTGGAGCTTCGGGCAGCGTCCCTTGGTCCGGGTAGGACGGTACAACCAGACCAGGTCACCTTGCTGGAACCCTTGGCTGTTGGCTTGCCTGTCATACCTGGTCTTCATGCGGTCGCTCGCCTTCTGGATGTTCTGGCGAGCCATCTCGTGCATGTCGTGGAGATGGTCCACCAAGTTCTCCACATACTCGGTCGCTGGCTGTTTCGCTTCCGGAGGGCTTCCAAAAGCCAGGTCACAAGGGAGGCGTAACTCTCGGCCGAACATTAAGCTGGCTGGCGTCATCCCAGTTGTGTCGTGTGTAGACGAGCGATAGGCCAGCAAGAACAGTGGCACCTTGACGTCCCAGTCTCGCTGATGGCTGGCCACGACCTTCCTCAGGTGTTCCTCTAAGGTCTTGATGTACCTTTCGACCATGCCATCCGATTGGGGATGTAGAGGCGTAGTGCGAGTCTTGTTCACCCCAAGCCTTTGTAGTGCCTCCTTCATTAGGTTGGACTCAAAGTTGGTACCCTGGTCACTGTGTAGTTCTAACGGCACCCCAAATCGACAGAATACTTGCTCCACGAGGCAGTCTGTGACTGTCTTTGCCTCTTGGTTTTGGATGGCATACACCTCCGGCCACTTGGTGAAGTAGTCCACGACCACCATTAGGTACTTGTTGCCTCGGTCGGAAACTGGGAACGGTCCAGCAATGTCAACGGCGATCCGTTCGAATGGCGCTCCGACGTTGTACTGCTGCATGCGACCCCGGCTCCTAGTCTGAGGGCCACGACTCGCAGCGCACACGTGACACTGACGGCACCATTTCTCAGCATCTGCTCGGAGTCTCAGCCAGTAGTAGCGCTGCCGTAGTTTGTCAATCGTTCGGTTCGCTCCCAGGTGTCCTCCCGAAGTACCGGCGTGCACTTCCTCCAGGACTTCCGGGACCTTACTCCGGGGAAGTACCAACTGCTCTCTCTGCGTCTTCCCATCGGGTGATTCCCATACCCGGAACAGCACGCCCTCTCTGGTCAACGAGTCCCATTGGGCCCAGTACGACTTGTAGGTGGCGCTCCTCGGTGCGATGTCCTCCCAGGTTGGTCTCATCCCTGCCTCCACTTCCCTCAAGAGTGGCCCCAAGTCTGAGTCCGCCAGCTGCTCCCTCCTCAGGCCTGCGCTATCCCAGCCTTCAGCAGGCACTGCCACAACTACTCGGACTGCTGCGGCACACTCCTTCTCTTCCACTCTTGTGCACTGGCCGCACTCTTCTGGACAGGGTCTTCGGGACATGGCGTCTGCGTTACCGTGGCTCTTCCCTCTACGATGTTCCGAGGTGAAGTCGTAGTCCTGCAGCCTCTGGACCCAACGTGCTGTCTGGCCTTCCAGGTTCTTAAAGCTCAATAGCCAGGTCAGGGCGGAATGGTCAGTCCTCAGGTGGAATGGCTGACCGTACAGGTACTTGTGGAAGTGCTCCAATGTCTTTACTACCGCCAGTAACTCCCGGCGGGTGACGCAGTAGTTCTTCTCTGCCTTGGATAGCGCCTTGCTGTAATAGGCTATCACCCGCTCATGGCCATCCTGGATCTGCGATAAGACACCTCCAATGCAATGGTCGCTGGCGTCGGTGTCCACAATGAAGGCGCCACCCGGTTGTGGGAAACCCAAAATTGGAGCACTGCACAGGGTCTCCTTTAGGTGCTGGAAAGCGTTTTCTGCGTCCTCCGTCCACACATAAGGCCGGTGTTCCTCTGTCAGGCGGGTGAGGGGTTTTGCGATGTTGGAGAACCCCTTTATGAAGCGCCTGTAATAACTGCACAGCCCCAGGAAACTGCGCAATTCTTTCTTATCCTTTGGGCGAGGCCAATCTCTCACAGCCTGTGTCTTCTCTGGGTCTGTGGCAACTCCGGTTGCCGAGACTATGTGGCCCAAGTAGTTAACTTCCTTGCGGAAGAGCTGGCACTTCTTCGCATTCAGTTTAAGTTGGTCGCTTGCAGTCTCTGTAGCACCTTACTCAGATTCTCGAGGTGATCTTCAAAAGTCTTCCCGACGATGATGATGTCGTCCAGGTATAGCAGGCAGGCATCGTAAGTCAGCCCTCTCATCACTGACTCCATAAGGCGCTGGAAGGTAGCTGGTGCGTTGCAGAGGCCAAAGGGCATAACCGTGAACTGCCAGAGCCCTTGGCCCGTCGAGAATGCAGTCTTCTCCTTGTCTCTCGGGTCTAGAGCTACCTGCCAGTAGCCCGACTTCAAGTCCAGGGTCGAGAACCACTGTGCACCAGCTAGCGTGTCCAGGGTGTCATCAATCCGGGGTAAGCGAAAACAGTCCTTCCGGGTGACGGCGTTCAACTTTCTGTAGTCTACGCAGAAGCGCAGCTCGCCGTTCTTCTTTGTCACCAAGACTACAGGGGAACACCAAGGGCTGTCAGACTCTTCAATCACTCCCCTGGATCTCATATCCTCCAGCATGTCTCGTACCGCCCCTTGCTTCGCCAGCGGAACGCGTCTGTGTGGTTGCCGAATAGGCCGGGCGTCCCCGGTGTCGATGCGGTGAAGCACTTTGTCCGTGCGGCCGTAGTCACTATCACCTTGGCTGAAGACGCGCTGATACCGCCTTAGCAGTTTTCGAAGCTTCTCCAGCTGTTCTGTGGTCAGGTGGTCGGCCACCCTCTCCACCAAGCCTTCTAGCCGGGGCCGCAGGTGTTGCTTCGGCGCCGGCTCCTGTGTCTCGTCGATAGCTGTTACGCTCACCACGGGCTCGCACATTCCCAACTCCGTCCCGGCCTGGACGTCGTGATCGGCGTCCGTAGGATTTAGCAGTCTCACGGGCACCTCCTCTCGGCACGGCAGCAATGCCCTGGCTACACACAGTCCGTTTACAGGCGTCTTCTGGTCCAGCATCATGTTCCTGGTTCTCTGGCCCTCCAGTCGCGCCGTCACCACCACCTCGCTCTTCGCGGGGACAACCACGTCTTCGTCCAAGACGACCCTGCAAATTCCAAGGCGCTCTTCGGGTTGACGGAGTATAACCTCTTCTCCGTTAAGCCGCAGGACCTTCTTGCCGACGTCGACCGTCGCCTCGTGGCTCCTGAGGGCATCCAGTCCCAGAATCACCTCCTCAGCCACCTTCGCGACGAACACCCACAGACGCACGGCACTCCGACCCAAGTTCAGCTCCAGCAGGGCCTCCCTCTCCACAGGCAAGGTGTCGCCCGATGCCGTGACAAGCTGGTATGGCCGGCTTGGCTTCCTTGTCGGCAAACCCTTCGCCACGTCAGGTCTGATGATGGTCACGGCCGCCCCGGTGTCCACCAGCACGCGGCACGGCTTTCCTCTTATCCAACCGTCCGCGATGAGGCTGTCATCCATACGCCGGCTGACGGCGCGCAGTGTCACTCGAGGGGATGGTGGTAATGGCGCCGACGTGCCCCTCTCCACGCCGGCCCTTACTCGTTCTTCCAGTTGCTCTTCCTGGTGTGGGCAGTCTCTCTGCAGGTGTCCGGGCTGTCCACACCCCCAACACAGGCCACTAGGTGTTCGCCGGCGTCCCTCAGCTGGTCTTCTGTCTCCGGCGTAGCGGACACTCCTCGTTCTCGACGTCGGGATGGATGTTATTTTGGCCGCCTCCATCCTTAATGCCGCTGTCAGCGCCTCGTGGATGGTTTTATACTCCCCGAGCAATAGGCGCTGACGAATCTCTGTGTCCCGTACCCCGTCGACAAAATTGTAGGCGGCTTCCCGGGATACGAACTCCAGTGGCAGGTCAACCAAGGCCTTGCTAGCCAGCTGCTCGATCGCAATGGCGAACTCCTGCAGCGTCTCCCCCGGCTGCTGTGACCTTGCCTTTAGCTGGCTGCGGTATGCTGCGGCTAAGCGGTGGTTCCCGAAGCGATCCTCCAGGGCTTCCCAGATGTCCTTGGGCGCCGCCGTCGTCTGCACCGCGTTTAGGACTTCCGCGGCTCTTCCCTGTAGGCTGGCTATTAACTGTGTGGCCTCCTCCTCCGGTGACCATCCGTTGTGCCTGGCCACTGTGTCGAACTGGCGGCGGAAGACCTCAAACGTTGACGCGCCGTCATACTTGGGAGGTTTGACGCGCGCAGATGTTGTGTCGCGTCCCGGCGAGTCGGCCTTCAAATCCTTCAGCTTCCTGCCGACGACGTCCTCCACCATGGCGTTCAGGGACTTGACGCTGCTGTCGGCCTTTCCCTCCAGGTTGTTAACGCGGTTAGCAAGGTCTTCTACGTCTTCCACCACGGCGTTCAGGGTCTTGGCGTTAGTGTCGGCTTTTTCCTCTAAATCATTAAGGCGGTCGTCTACTTGACCCATCCGCTTGCCCAGGTTCGTGACGTCATCCCTCATGCCGGCCAACTGTTCCTCAAATTTGGCGGCGAGGACCTCGTTCGCCTCCTTCATTTCCGTGGCCAGACTGTCGTTCGCTGCCCTCATTTCCGTGGTCAATTCGCTCTTTATTTGTCTCAGTTCCGCGGCCAGGTTGTCATTTGCCGCTTCTGTTTTTGCAGCGAGGTTTTCATTTGCCGTCTTCATTTCTTTCAGTTCCGCTAAAATCTTTTCTAATGCTGCCTCCATTGTGTTATGTCCCACTTCTGACACCAATTGTGACTTTGTGGGTTCGTGAAATGAAAAGTCCAATTACACAAACTCAACAATGTTCTTTATTTCCACCGACTTACAGTTGAACACTTGCCAATTACACAAAATTACGTGCTGCACACAATTACAATTTACCAGTTCGTCCGTTGCCGTTCAGATGCACGTACACAATTACGCACAGTCTTCTCGTTCATTAACACGGCGCTAGCACGTTAAACACTGACTGACTCACTGTCTCGCTGAAATCCTTTTTTATAGGAATGTCACTGTTTTTCTAGAAGTCTCTGGTTTCACGAAAGTTCCAGAGGGCAGCAGAAGGGGAGAGAAGCGCCCAGGGTCAAGTGACATTTTCCTAACGACCCCTCAGTTAGTGACAGAGACTAATGGGAGGCGTGGCACGGCTGCACTTTGGTTTTCTCACAGCTGTTGCCCTCATGCCTACCGCTAATTGGGTGACAATACCCTATTCAACAAGTCAAGTGAGCCCCTTTATAAATCTGCTAAGGACACTGTTTCTTACATTGCTTTTGTTATAACAACTTTCCCCCTCAACTGCTATTCGACTCAACTGCCGTTGCACGTGTTGTAACAAAGAACCAACATTCCTTTGAAATCCATCATGATTCTTTACTTATGGCAAACCTTAATTTCGGTATCAAATGCCCCCATAGATATTATTTTATTATCCCATAATAAATAATATATATGTCTTGCCTGAATATAACGCAATATACTAGACCTTTATCAGCAACTTCCAATTCGTTTTACAATTTCTTTTCACAACGTTAATTTTGCATGATACATGGATAGACATTTCATAAAATAGTTCACATGGTTATATAACAATAGTTCATTTAACATTTATCAACACTATGATCTGCAATTCTCCACTTTTAAATATCACTCAATGGAAAATACTTCAATCTGCATCATCATCTCTCTCTTTTTCTCCACCTGATCTACTGAAAATTAATTCATATTATTGTTACACTTAGAATAATTCATAAATATACACTCCCATGTTTAAACCATTGTATATTAATAATACCTTTTTTTTATATACATATTTCTGAATTCTCCTCCGGATTCTATATAAACATTCTTTTCAAAAGTCTTTCAATGTTCTTTTTTTTTATTTTTTATTTTATTTTACTCATACAACATTTCCTAATAATTCTCGAGGATTTTATATTAATATTATTTTCAAAAGTCTTTCACTGTTCTGATTTTCATTTAGTTTCTTCCTTGTTTCACTTGTTTAGTTTTAAGTTTCACTGCACTGTCATTACATTGTTTATACTTAAACTATACATTTTACACTACACTGTTCATACTTAACCTATACAATTTACAAGTTAGTGTTACTTCTAATTTTACAAATTCTGGTATGGTACTTTAGTTCTTTAAAAATATGGACATATCCGTCTTTTCTGAGCAAATTATGCCCACAACTTATTTAGGAGTCAGGAGCATCTAACGGCTTCTTGTAAGGACGAAGGAGTTGCTTATGCCACCTACCTTAGAGTTTATTATTTTTGACATCTGCTAATTCGAATGTATGTTCCCCAAATTTCGCGACAATTTCCGCAGGACCCTTATATAACAATTCCATCCTTTTATTTCTACCTTTTAATGCGCTTGATAATTTATGGTCTTTTACCAGTACTAAATCCCCAATCTTTGGCTCCCATTTATGCTTTCTTTGTTTTCTCTTTAATTTCCTTTTCTCTGCTTTTTGCTTAATTCTTTCAAAGGCAATTTTAGCCCTATCTTCATGCTTATCTTGGTTTTGTTGGTGTCTACATTTTCTGTTATTTCTTTGAATATGGGTTCCGGTTCAATGCCTAACATGAGTCTAACGGGTTCGAATCCTGTGGTTATGTTTATTGTATTATTAATAATTTTCTCAATCACGGGACAATATTTTACCCAATCCTTGTGGTTTTTATGTGTTAATATCCAAAAATATATTCCAATGTCTCTAAGTATTTCTACCAGTTCTCACTGAAGGCGCGTAAGACTGGGATTGGCGTTTCCCTGCGTCCGACTTATAGCTCCGGTTGCAGTTCCACTGTTTATATTCCTGGTTTCCAGCACTTGATTTTGATTGTTTACTACCATCTATCTTGTTGCATTAATTGCCTCAGACCTTTCTGAGTTCTCAGGTAAATTATGACCATCTCTATTCCTGTCTCCCTGCCTCGGCGACCTCGGCCTAAACTCATAACTATCGTCATTCCTCCAATATTCATTACCAGAATGTCTTCTAAATCTAAATACTTGTCCCCTTCTGTTCCTATCAAATCGGCCTGCATTCATGTAGTTTATTTGAATGTTCCTTTCAAAGTTCTCCCCATTCCGATTTCTATTGTCCCTGTCAAAGTTATTTCTACTTCTACCTTCCCAGGAGTTTGCTTCAATCCTCGGCACTGGACCTCGATTATGATGTGACTGCGCCCCTTGCCCGAAATTACTCCACCTTTCTCTTCTGCTTGTCTCTTGATTTTTATTGTCCGAATCGTTTCTCGGCTTGTTGCTTTCTAAGGCATGATAATAAATCAATCATGGCAGCGACATTATTGGGTTTGGCTATGATCAAATAATGTTGAATAGTCTCAGGAAAATGAGTTGTCATGAGGTTTATCAGTTCTTTCTCACTAATAGGGGGATCTAACATTTTTTATTTTCTAGCTACTCTCATAAAATAGCTCACCATTGACTGTTCGGTTCTAGGGTTAAATTTCCCGTTGCTTATCTCGAGCCTTATACTAGCCTGTCTGTTCGCTCCCCAATATCTGTTCAGGAATAAATTAATAAAGGTCCCGAAGTCATTGCTATTTCCCATGGATAAATCTAGCCAATTTGCAGCGTTACCTTTAAAACATTTTCTGACTATGGTCATTTTGTACTCCTCCGGTATACATTTTATTGCAAAATACTCCTGTAATCCTGCAATAAATACTTTAGGATCATCAGAATCCTCTTTCTTCAAAATTGGTGGTACAATTTCGTTCAGAATTTGGTTCGGCCATGTCATATTCGGACCGCCATTTCTGTCTCCATTATTGTATCTGGTGTCATTACTGGAGGTGCTAGCACCCATATTTAGCAACAAAATGTCAGCTGAAGCATTGGGCATCACCTTGTTTCGTGTGTTTACCTCACTTACATTGTTAGAACTAGAACTAGGAACATTTCCACTTATTCTTAAATTTTCTAAGTTTTCCTTTACTCCTTTGATTTCTATCGCTACCTCTTTCATTTTATCAGTCATTTCCTTCAAATTCCTCGTCTGCCTTCTACTTTCCCTTTCTGATACTTCTAATCTACTCCTAGTTTCTTCTAATTCTTTTCTAGTTTTTTCTCTACTTTCCCTTTCTGATACTTCTAATCTACTCCTAGTTTCTTCTAATTCTTTTCTAGCTATTTCTCTCTCTTTGTCTAATTTCTGTGCTATTTCCTTCCTTAGTTTTCTGTTTTCACTATCTGATTTTTCCTTAACTAAGTTAACAATTTTATTTTCAGAATTCTCTATCTCCTGACTAACTTCCTTCCTCACATTATCTGCTATCTGACCAGCTTCTTTCCTTACATTCTCTATTTCCAGACTAACTTGTTGTCTGACATTTTCTAACGCCTGTTGTTGGTTCTCTAACTTCTTTCCTAGTTCTATTTGTCCTACCTCTAACTTCTGAACACTATTTTCTAACTTTTCTTCTATCTTTTTTAAACTTTGATTGTTATCCTTCATCTCTTTTCTTAAACTTTCATTGTCATTCTTCATCTCTTTTCTAAAACTTTCATTGTCTTTTCTAAAACTTTCATTGTCTTTTCTTAAACCTTGAATATCATTCTCTATCTTTTTACTGAAACTTACAAACATTTCTCTGAGTTCCCCTAACATACTTCTTTCCATTTCTACATTATTTGGTACAGTTACACTACACTCTGCTACTTCGACTTCCTGTCTACTGCTATTATCATCAACCTCCTGAACTTCCATGCTTTCTACAGAATTTTGACTCAGCATTTTTCCACTCCTCAAATACATTCACAATAGTCTAGTATATAATTTAACACTCTGTACCTTTGATTTTCTACTGGCTCCTGATGTCACTGAAGATGCCGGTCTCTCTTCTTTCCAGTAGAACCGTTGTAGATCCGCTTGTTGTCGAACCTCCTCCTCCTCGTCGGGTTGAACCTCCTACTAGGTTGAACCTCCTCCTCGAGTTGAACCTCCTCCTTGGGTTGAATCTGCTGCTCGTGTCAAACCTCCTTCTCGTATCGAGCCCCATGTTGGGCGCCAATTTGATACAAAAATGTTTTGTATCAAACAAAGTTCCACGTTGTCGCGACAATTTGTAACGAATATGATTGGCAAGGGTTCCACATTGATGCTACTTTGAAGCTATTATATTGTGTGGCTCAGGGTAAAACAATGAGGTTTCTCACAGGGTATGCATGGATGTGTGTGAGAAGGATATTTAATGACACTGGAATGCCCGTTTCAAACTTATTTATTTACTGCTTCTTTTTTTAGAACATCGAACTTGAAGTTGCCGACCAAGGGTTACCAATATCCCTGTTTGGAGTTACTGATGGCAGAATGTTTATTACTCGATACACTTTATTTGTTCCTCACGTATATATGAACCGACAAAAATCTTCTCTCACCTCTTCTGGTCTGTCCTTAACCAAGACAGAAGAAGTTGATCGCCCTAATCGCCCTCACGCCTAGGACCGCTCTAATCGTCCTGACGTCGAAGACTGTTCTCCACAGCTGCGCGTGTGGGTGTATATGTCACTTTCACTTTCTGAAAGCCCTCTTCACACAAAGATTTCCTTTGTGGCTATTTTGTCGCCATTATGAATGATCCAAAGAATATCCTATTCAATAAGTCAAGTGAGCCCCTTTATAAATTTGCTAAGGACACTGTTTCTTACATTGCTTTTGTTATAACAACTTTTCCCCCCAACTGCTATTCGACTCAACTGCCCTTGCACGTGTTGTAACAAAGAACCAACATTCCTTTGAAATCCATCATGATTCTTTACTTATGGCAAACCTTAATTTCGGTATCAAACTTAAGTCAAGAAACAATTCATCACTATCACTGTCTTCATCATCTTGTCTTGCAAATTTATGATGATAGGTTCCAAAATCTTATCACATGCTATTTCTTTTCACAAGTAGTCTGTAGTTTTTGTGCATGTCTCACACAGTTTTCCAAGTCTTATTGTGTTACCTTTCCAATTTCTTCATGAATAAATTGTTCAACGTCAGTCAGTTCATTTATGTTCCCTTTCCAATTACTTTGTGAATAAGTTGTTCGTCAGTCAGTTTAAAAGTGTTATTTCTGTTTGCAACCCAAAGTTTATTTGAGACCACTTTAACTCAATTGGATTGAATTGGCAGGCAGATTACCTCATGTCCCATTTCAACTGTACGTTGGTTCCTGGATTTTAAACAGAAGAATGATTGAATAATACTGATTTGAACTCTTTACAAATACTGTCCCTTATTATGAAGCAATCATAAACACACATGTGATGGCTCACATTCTGCACATAAAGCAATAATAATAGTTATTAATTTCCTTTTACTTGTCTCTCGTGCATTAGCTATTATCAAAAGTTTTTCTTCCACTGGACCTGGATTTTCTTAACCTCACTGTTTCACATTCCTCACTTGCACATTTCACCTTTCCTTATGTCCTCTTTCCCAACTACAGGTTATTAAGCTTCATCAGTCACTTTTTCAATCCTTCCAATTATCTATTATTTCATCACATTTGCTTCAATCTTCCCGACTTCTCACAACCCCACTTTAATTTTTCTTCAATTTCTGCAATTTGACCAGCTGTTTTAGCTTTTCAATATTTGGCAAACTGTCGACTTTGCATATCAATTACTATTTACCTCTTATTTCTTGCATCCTATTTTTCTATTGCAGTTATTAAACTTCACTTGCTGTTCCTCCCCCATCCCATTTACCTATTGTTTCATTATACTTCCTCATATCTTCTCCTCTGCCTCTCACGAACCCATTCTATTCTTTCTTTTATGGATTTACCCATAATAGCCATTTTTTACCTTATTGACATGCCCCTACTTTTTTATCTCTCCAGCCCAATTCTTAACCCTTTTCTAACCTTGTGTCTCCACAATTGTTTTACACTTTTTCCTAATCAACTGTGTTTCCACACTTGTTTCATTCTGTACTGACCATAATGTAGTTTTGACTTTCCTTATTTTCAT